>CM076582.1:123016107-123555560 GCA_034641835.2 Pinus albicaulis | reverse complement strand
CAAACAAATACTCCTTTCGAAACCAAGCAAGTGAACCAAAAACAAGAAACTAGAAAATTGCTTCAAAACGGATGAAAATCGTGAAAAGAAAACCAAATCAAAAGCAACGGAAAACAAAGATGTTTTTTGGCTTTTCACTTTTTAAGGAAACGAGAAAATGTCAACGAGACAAGCACAAAACTACTAGAGGTCTCAAACCAAGAAAATGAGTCAACAAGGGAACTCCCAAATGCACAAGCCAACTATGCTACTTTCATAGCGGGACTCAAACGAACAAAGAGAAGTAACCGACTCAAGAAATTGATTCAAAACAGTAGTACAAACTTCCAGCAAACAAGAACTTCAAGAAACCAAAGAAAGGCGACTTCAAGATTCACTAGAAAGCTGATCCCAAGAAACAAGAAAACCAAGAAAGTCAAGAAGGAAAAAACCAAAAAATGAAGTAATGCATAAGGTAAACAAAGGCTCATTGTTCTGAAAGGTCAGAACAATCAAGAAATGCAGAAAGAAGTCCTGACATACAGCCAAAAGAATCACAGTCCAGACACCTAAAAGGTTCCACATGGATGACCAACAACAGGCAAGAAAGACTTACAAAGTCCCAAAATTCAAAATTTCAAATTTTACTGGGCATACGCTGATCTGCAGTGTGAAACACGCATGTATACATGATTGTACCAAAAGAAACACGCGTATACGTGGGTCCCTTCGAAAGAAATAGCATGTATACGCGATTGTGTACAAACCAGATAATGTATAGAAAATGAAATAAGGAAAAAAGAAAAACCTAGGCTTGATCCAGAAGATCAAGACTTCTGCTTGGATGGGAAAAGAACCTACTAGACTGAAAAAGTGATTAAACTGTAAGGGAACCCATAAGACAGATAAAAAAAACCCAAACTAGGAATTACACGGATGTAATCCCCAATGGAGTCGCCATTTCTGTTACAGGAAAAGCTACCCTAAGGTCTGGGTTGAGGGACCTAACAGAGCGAATGGCATATCATCACAAGAAGTACTCTAATTATCAGTTTTAATGCTTGAATTAGAAAATTGAGGATATACGACCTTACCCGTTTGTCCTTAGTTTTGTGTCGATACCGTAGGGTGCAAACCCTCTGCTACTCCTCGTGCTTCAGAACCTGCAAATCAATCAAGACAAAGTACATAAACTAGTTGCACAACATATATGTCCTAGATGTCAACATGTTAGCATATATAATATCATAAAGATAAAATGAAATAAAACATTACAAGATAATTCAACATGTATAAGATACATATAACACAAAGACATCAAGAACGGGACAAAGCTTCTTTTATTGATAATATGTAAAGAGAAAGTGGAGAAATCACCTGAGATCTGCCACGACTCCAAGCGAAACCGTCCTCCGGATCCGTCCTGCCCTAGCCTCACAAAGCTTCTTCCATAAAGGGTGCACAAAGGATGTCACATAAAGTGGGGGTGAACATCATAAGGAAAAAATGGTTTCCTTAACCAAGGAAGTGCAGGAGGGCAGACTTGATCGGAGCTATAACATGCTATAATATCAGTAGAATTCTCTCTCCCCTCCCTTAGGCCATTCTCTTGAGATGTATTTATACTTCCTCAATTTTATTTTTTATTTTTTATTTTTATTTATTTATTATATATATATATATTATTTATTTATTTTTAATTTAATTTAATTTAATTTAATTTTTTATTTAATTTAATTTTAATTTTAATTTTATTTTATTTTATTTTAATTTTAATTTTATTTATTTATTTATTTATTTTTCAGTTGGGGAACAGTTAGGCCACAGGCTGGGCTAGTTAAGTTACAAGAAAAACCTGTAAATCCCGCCTCATTAATAGGGAATTTATATATATTTTTAATATTTTAAATAGCATACGCGGGTCAACTATGGATGGACTCGCGTCTACATGCAGAAAAAACTGGGAAGAGTTGCGGATGGATTTTAAAATACTGTTTTTTAAGAAGTGTCATCAAGTATGAATGGAAGGGCTGCCCAAGGCCAATGCATAAGTCAACAAGTATATAGAGGTGATGGATGGTGCTATAACATAATAGTCTTCCTTTTGAATGAACATGGAATTTTCCATACAAATATAGTGTAAGTAGGAGCATGAGTATTCTGTTAGGGTTAATTTAGAAGCCCTATTTCTTATTATGTCAGTTGTGTGTACCTTCAACCAAATGTTAATCGACCTTCCAGTTTCTCCTATGTATTCCCTCCCACACGAGCATGGAATTAAATAAACTCATTTGTGTTGCTTTGGGACAACTGAGTCTTTAACAGAGCTAATCATTTTACAAATGGTATTAGGAGGTGTGAAAGAAACATTGATATCATGTTTGTTTAGGATTTTTGCAATTCTATCGGTGGTTCCTTTGATGTAGGGAAGGGTAATTTTAGGGATATTTATAGGGTTTCTAGGTTAATTTCTATTTATAGCTTGTTGGATGGTCTCGTTGAAGATGTTTTTTGGTATCTGTTGTTTTCAAAGACTTCGCAAAGGTGTTTAAGTTCATGATTTAAATCTTCATGGTATGAAATTGTGGATGCTTTTGTAGCAATGGTTTTTATGATACCATCTTTTTGTTTGGGATGGTGATGGGTGTTTGCGTGAATATATCTATTAGCGTGTGTTTTCTTTCTGAATACCTGAAACTCTAGTTTTCCATTCTTCTTAGTGAGGAGCACGTCAAGAAAGGGTAATTGGTTGTCCTTCTCAATTTCAATGGTGAATTTAATGTGTTCTGAAAGGTTGTTGGTATGTGATAAAAAATCTTCAAGTTTGTCTTTCCCATGACTCCCTAAATTGTGAAAATGTCATCTACATATATTTTTCAATCTTCGGGGGTGAATGGGAAATAAAATAAAGCTCTTTGTTCAAAATGTTCCATGTATATGTTGGCAACTACTGGTGACAAGGGTGAGCCTTGATACTCCGTGAGTTTGTTCATAGATTCTTCCTTTAAAACTGAAATATGATGAATTGAGACACAATATAACGAGTCGGGTTTAGTTATCTCCAAGACCAATTTAGTTTTCTAAGTGAAAATGTCTTAATTCGATTATTAACTAGTTTTTAATTATTTTCCTAACTCAAGGAAAATGGTTAATTAAGCAATATTTATTGAGACAAGTTGATTTCTCTCTAGTGACTTTTAGAAAAGTGTTTGATGGAGTCAAGATGATCTTAGCCATCAATCGTGATTAGATATTGTTCGTTGATTGCTCAATGAGATATTATAAGAGGAAGTTGATTTCTCTCTAGTGACTTCTAAAAAAAGTGTTTGGCGAAGTCAAGATGATCTTACCATCATCATGATTAGATATTGGTCGTTGGTTGCTCAACAAGAGATTATAAGAGGAATTTGATAGGCATCTTGGAGACACAATTCGATTGAGCAAGGGTGAAATGATAACGTGGGACACCAATAGAGGGTTTTAGTAGTGATTGAGAAGAGATTTATTAGAGAGATTTCTTCGGAATGATCTCCAGATTCTTAGATCCAGAAGGAGGTCAAATTATTCTGCAGAGGGCCAAATTTCTCCAGTGGTGTGAATTTATAGAATAAGGTTGGTTTCTAGAGCGAGGGAATTTTTTCCAAAGAGATCAATTTGCAGGAGGAAAGTTAAGTTTTCCATTGAAGATCGCTTTTCCAGTGGAGTTCTAATTATTTCTCTAAGCGGTGTGTGTTGCCAGTGGAGGCCGAGTTTTCTCCAGGCTACACATGTGGGTCAAATTGAGGTCGTACATTAGGGTTGAATTGATTCTTATAGGCCAAGTTGCTTCCAGTTTATCGAATTAGATTGCAGAAGTGAAGAAAAGAATTTTCCATAGCTTTGCCAGTTTACGACAAACATTTTAAGAAAATTTTCAACTACAGATTTGTTGACGAATCATAAAACCCTCATCTACAGAACTATTTTTCCCCACATTGGGGTTTTGCTTGGGACAATTTATCCAAAAATCTTGGTGTTTATTTTATGTGTGCGTTTTCTCAGTTCGTGTGGTTTATTTAATTAGAGAAATGTGTAGTTGTGGTTTTATTGAGTATTTGCAGTAAATTAATTTGTTGGGAAAAATAATCATTTAAAATTAGGAGATTAATTGAAATAGAATTGTCACACCTTATAGGTAGTTGATTTTTACGTGACGAATTCCTTGGTGCTTCAATGTTGACACCCCTTCATCTACTTTGTGGTGAATCATCTCCTCCTCTTCGTATTCTTTAGCTACTTGAAGTGTCCACGCCATTAAATTATTCCTCCTATTTTTGTTCTTGTTTATCATATATTAGTTTTTTGACATTATCATCGTACTCATAAGGAATATACCATGCATCATAACTATCCACCCTATAGCCTTAATCTACAAGTTGATTAAATACCACATCTCTACTTGCAAAAAAGTATGTGTGCAGGGATCAAACATATTATGTGTTTTGTGATCGGAACAATAACCAATAAAAATGTACTTGATTGATTTTGCATCAAGTTTTCTCCTATCTCCTTTAGGAACATGAGAAAATGTTTTACTTCCAAATGTTATTAAATGATTTAATGCTGCTTTATAACCGTAAAGAGCTTCAAAAGAAGTTGTATGGTCTAAACTTTTAATTGGACTTCTATTTTTCAAATAAACAAAAGTAGTAATAGTTTAAGCCCAAAAACATTATTAAGATTTTTACATTTTATCATGCTGTGTGCAGATTCCAATAAGGTTTTGTTCTTTCTTTCAGCTACCCCATCTTGTTGTGGAGTATGTATTGTTGCACAATTATATGGGCATTTCAATACTTGGTAGAGGGATTTGATGTATTTTTTTGTTTACTTCTCAACCATATTTTTAAACTCTTTAAAGTATTCAAATACATCACTTTTCTTTCTCATAAATTAAACCCATGTATATTTTGTGCAATTATTAATAAAGATCAAAAAATAGTATTCTCCACCAAGTAATATAGTTTACATAGGACCACACACATCTCTATGCACAAGTTCAAGAACAAATATATTTCTTTTATTTGTGAATAGAGAGTTATTACCTACACAGCTTACCCAATTTACACCCTTCACATGCAAAATATTCATTCTTAAGCAATGGAAGTTCCTCCACCATTCCTTGTTTTTGAAGTTGTAAGAAATCACGATAGTTAAGGTGGCCATACTTTGGTGCCAAAGAACTTTTGTCACCATGGTTGTAGATTTCAGCGCTTGATGTCTCTTATTTGTCACATCAAGCTTATATAAGCCTCTAACTCTATCTCTTGTTGCAATAACCTTGAAGTGATCATGCATATCATTCACTACACACAGTGAATTTACAAATTCTACCTTCAAACCTTAATATGTTATATTAGAAATTGAGATTAAGTTATTTATATTAGGCACACACATCACATTTTGAATGTGTTTAATACAACGATTTGCTAATGTTTTTTTTTGTAATGCTATGCACTTTGAATTACTTCAAAATGAAATTACACAGAAGAATATATCTTACTACTGGTGTGCCCGAAGGGAAACCAGACTAGTAGCACAAGTTCAATGTTTGGAGGTTACTAATACCTCTTGGAATCAAAGCATCCTTTAGACAAATTTTTTTATAAATAGGCTAGTTGTTCCAAGCACTTACATACTATGACACAGATAAACAGAATATATCCCCTTATGCATAAACAAAATTATAGTGGAGCATGACAGCTAGTGAGGAGGATTCTTGTGCATCTACGACTGCGGATCACCTTCCTCATCCAAGGAGAAGGTGTTGTTAGCTAATTTCATGGCTATAATGGTTAGCTTACGATTAATGTAGTCACTTTTATCCTCCAATTCTGCAATTCAGATTGTGATTTCTTGCTAGGTGTCGACTTTTTCTGTGAATACAGGCCCCATGAGGATATTTGTGTGCTAATATATATTTACAACTTGCATATATCAGGAATCCATTATCGGGTGGCAATGTCGACATGGGTGTCGAGGATAAAGCACTTACTGTAGCACACATCAACTTCTACATGTTCAATATCATGCCAAACTAATTCAAGAGGAAATACAAATAGTTTTCACATATGCACATTTCCATAGATGCATCATGTTATAGGAAAATGGGACTTGAAGTAGATTATCATTCTCAATGATATTTTTGAAAGAATTTATCACAATATATTCACAAAGTTATTACTTAAAGGAAAATGAGATTCAATAATGAGCAGTACACTAGGCATGATTCAAATCCCACTAAATATAATCTGGAACAAATTTAACATGGTTCACTAAATTTTATATTATGACATTCAACAACAATGTTACCAAGAGGAAATACATATGGTTTTCACATATGCACATTTCCGTAGATGCATCATGTTATAGGAAAATATGACTTGAAGTAGACACGTTACTAGAGGGGCCAAGCCATGGATTGAAATACTAGGTAGTGTAATGTTCGACAAACCTACTATGCTTCAATGCAAATGGAACCATAACATAAACAAGAACACAACATAACCCTAATAAAGAAACTAATATTAAGAATACTTCCAAATCAAATTATAATAAATCCCCATAGGGATATATCCACGAATGCATTTCCTTAAATAAAAAAGGGCTCAATGAATAATAAGCCATCAAATAGGCAAGCCATTAATTTAATTTCTAGCAAGTCTTATGTTTGACAAACCAACTAAGATCCATTGTGAATAAAATTAACCCAAACCATTTTGAGTTATGCGGTGAAAAATGTATAGTGGAAAAAAATATATATCTTCGAAACTTGTCCAATGTATTGAACTAATCTATTAAAGTGTAATTTTTGTAACAAGCACAACACCATTTAACTAGAGCCAAAGGATGAAAACCTAATTATAACATCAAGGTAGGGTGAAAGGTGAAAACCCACCACAACACCCACAACCACCAACACCACATCAATCTCTATTAATCCGCCACCTACAAGACCGAAAAGCAACAATAAAATGGATTCAATAACTACAATACAAATAATATTCTAAAATATGATCTTAAACACCAAACCCACTCCATCTCTCCCAATTCCATTCCCATTTGACACACTTCCCATTCCCATTAGCTTCTTCACCTCATACTTTGGAGGTTGAAATGATAGATGCTAAAAGCACTGAGATTGTTACTAGTGCTTTCGGGTCATGTAATATGCATTGCATGATAGAGCAGAAAATTGCATAATAGAGTAGAAAAAACGTTATCTATATAGTATTTTTTTGTTTGTTTATGTTGCAATATATTTAAATCAATTCCCGTCACATGTCATTCTCATAATGATATTTAAATTTAGTGGCTATGAATGAAGGTTAATACTTGGTTTTAACAAATAATTTTCTATAATTTTTTGTTTAAATTTTAATGGTGAAGTATGGAGGTTAATGCTTGGTTTTAGCAATATAATAAGTTAATCTTAATGTTAAAATAAGAAAAGTAATAATTATTTAGTAATACTATTATATATCTAATTTTTTTTAGATAAATGTTAATGTGGTTGTATTATGGTTAATAAATAATTCTAATAATATACTATTATTTTCATGTTAAAGTAACTTTAATAATAATTATTTTTATTTATATATAATTTTATTTTATTTTTAATTTTCATTTACATTAAATATCAAAATTGATGATTAGTTTTTTTTCACGATTAGTTTTAATAATATAATATTTTAGTATTGAAATATTAAAAGTAATAATGATTTAATATTTTTCTTTATATAATACTTAGGTTATATATAATAATGATCTAATTTTTTTCCTTAAATTTTTCATAGATTTAATTGGTTTTTATTTTACAGTTATTAAATCTCTTCTTGAATTATTAAGATATAAATACAATTTAATTTAAATTATTAATTTATTTGTTTATTATCATATGCTAATTTTATCTATTATTATTATTATTATTATTTAAATAATTAAATTAAATTGTTAAATTTTGTTTAAATCAACAATCCAATATGATTTCTTTTTAATAGTGAAATTCACATGTCATTTAAAATTTTAAAACTAAATAAATAATTAATTAATAAGAAAATACAAATTTAAAATAATTAATTAATAAAAAAACAAAAATTCAAAATAATCATTTAAAAAAAATAAAGTTTTCTTAATTATTTTTTGAAATGATTTTTTTTATAATATTTACTCTATTAGAAATAAGAATTTTACATTCATTATATATATATATATATATATATATATATATATATATATATATATTTCAAATCTTCTATTTCTTTAGTATATTTATATACTTTTAAAAGCAATTAGTAATAAATAAAAAATCATAATAGTTTTGAATATCAAATTCCATACATGTAAACTATAGCCATTCTACATTCCCTGTTTCAAACATGGGAACTATTACCTCAAAACGAGAACTCTAGCAAAAAAACTAAAAAAACTAAAAAAACATGAAAAAACACCTAAAAATGAAAAGTGTGTATTCCAGAATGCATTGTTTTTTTTTAGTCAAATTTCAACATTTTTTTCAAATCATGCTAAAAACGAAATTGTTTCTTGAAAAAAAGATTGAAAAAACACCCTTGAAACAAAACGTGTTGATGGTGGAATAACCAAAAAAAAATTCGTGCCAGAATTTTTGACATTTTTTAACAATGAAATTAAATACAACACAGGACATTGAAAAATCGTAAAATGCTAAAATTTTTGATACATGATCTTAATTATAATATATGAAGGCCTTATCATTTCCAACAATTTTCATCCATGTTGTTAAAGATCAAATATTTTGACTCTAAAAAACCTTAAAATTTAATTGTTTTCAACCATAACATTAAATATAAAATATCATAGCACATAAAAACCTTAATATTTTGACAAGTTTTAAATCTTAAGTTTTTAACATACTTCAACAATGAAATTATGGAGAAATTATATGACTTAAACAATTTTTAAAAATGAACAAGTAAATGAAATATTTATTATTCCAATAGTAATTTTTATTTTAAAGGATAAAAATATATCTCTTTTCAAATCTTAGCCTAAGGCAACTTATCTAATTACAACCAAAACCTAAAAATCAACCACCAAAACCTAAAATCAACCATCAAAACGAAGTTTCCCCTTTCAATGAGACATACAATTTTTAAAAATTTTAAAAGTATCTTATACGAAATGTTAACAATAAATAATAACATGGCAATATTAGTGCATAATCTAAAAATTTCAGCATCAATTTCTAATTTTTTTTTTTTAATCAAAATATCAACTTTGGTATATTGAATATAACATAAATTATATTTGTAATTCATTGTTGCATTGTGAATATTCTAAAGAGATGAATTCTTCATAATTAAAACATATAATCCAACAAACATAGAAATGCCTCATAACTTCATGTAAGATCATATGGAAGTCAAAATATTTATTTCAAGTTACCATGCAAACATCAATTACATAAAAATGCCTTAGACAGTTATTCAAAATCAATCATAGGTTTTGGCACAGCATCATAACCTACATCTTTAGATGAATGACTAGATACAAATGAAGATGATCCATATTCTTCTCTTTCATCAACTAGTGCTCCACCTGAGTCAACATGCATGCCCACCATTTTGGATTTCAAAATTCTTTTAGATCTATGACTACATTCAATAGAGTCCCATCTCATAACTATTTGTTTTGGTAGAAATTTCTTCAAAATATTTATGGTCTTCAAGTGAAGAGTTCCTCTCTTTTTCAAATTGAAGTCGTACACAAGTATGTCAACATCCTCCAATTTTAAGACATCTGTGCGGCGACGATTTATATTTGTGCCCTTTATTTTTCTCTTTCTGCTAAATTTTTTTTCAACTTCCATATTTGGCTTTTACACACCATTGAATGGGTGGGTACTTATGGCATATAATTATACTTCAACAGTTGTAATATCTTCATTTTCATTAATTACCTCTATAACCTTGGCAACTCAGAATGGATAGCCAAGTGGATCTTCATCTGCTAACACTGCTATCATGCAACCCTCCTTAACATCTTGAACAGAACCCCTGTAAAGATCTTCCATGGATTCATGTTGTGCACAAGATCTTCTAGAACCAATATAGATTTCTCTTTCCTCTACCCGTGGAGAATTAATAATACTTTGAGACTGTCGTTGTTCAACAATGTGTGTTTTCTCATGTTCATTTGACATTTTTTTGGCCAAAAAAATGGAGTCTTCAAAAGCATATCCTCATTTATTGATCTTGAAATCATATCACTTTGATTATTGAAAAAAGAATCCCACCAAACTGAATCAACAACATCAAAGTACTCATATGTATCTTTAATACATCTTTTAATTTCCTCCAGACATTCATAATAATTTATATATCTCTTATGCCTTCGTGCATTATGGAGTTCAGCAACTGACTGTAATAACAATACCTTTGATGAAAATATTGGATGCTCTGGAATGAACTTCAAAAATGCTAAACCTGATGATGGTTCCCATTCTGCAGTAGTTGAATACTTCTTGCCCCAGATAAGTGTTATCCCATCAATTTTTTTGATACGAAATTGATGCTGGAAGCTAATGCCATTAATTTTTTTAATGCATTTCTCCTCACCATGCAATCTAAGAATAAACCTTTGTATGTCAATAGTTTTTTCCAACAAATGAAAAACAGGCTTTGGAATGTATGATTTCTTAATAAATTCAATTAGTGATGGCTAGCTCCCAACACCTTTCCTCCTCAATGTTACTAAAAAATGACTGAACATTTGATCAATATGGTCATGAGTATGCCCAACAAGAAGGAAACCAACCTTTATCTTTTTAAAAATTCCCAATTCAACGAGCATGTTTAGATACCCAAAAAGAACTTTCTTTTTGTTTTCACAGCTTGTGTTGTCTAATTGTACATACAAAACTTCAGGCAGAATACCAGGCCAATGAGTAACCACATCATGGATTATAGTTATGGCCAGATTTACATCATTACAAATATTTGGAGTTGTAAAGTAAACCCTTGGCAACATCTTCTCATTAAAGACCATACAACCAACCAAGTGAAACTGAATGAAATTTTCCTCCTGTAATTTTTTTGGTGTGCAGACAAAATATGGCAGAAGTGTTTTCTTTTGGTCCATACCATCAATTATCAAACCCAAATATTTATTTGGATTCTCATAACACTTCTTTAGATGTTTATATAATTTTTTTCTTTCACTTATTTGCTGATTGTGATGCTCTTGAAGTTCTTTGACAATGAAATATGTACATAAAATAAAATAAACATATGAATAAATATATTTTCATAGTTGATAACTATCCAAATTTTTAAAATAATGTTTTGAACGCATACCTTTTTCTGCCCCTTGACATTTATCTCTTTTTTATTTAAGAGAAGCACACGTACTACAAACCCCCATCCTTGTCTTCATAGGAATACAAACATTGTTGAATTCGTTCTTCCATACCCTTGTAAAATATGAATAAAATTACCAACTCCTTTAGCACCTTCTGCATAATATTTTTATAAGTTGTAGATTTCTCGTCTCGAGAATTTATCTGGAATATGTATTGTGTCTTTATTTGGCATACACTCTCCATGCTTTTAAAATAAGTCGTTCATCCATGATGATGCAGGGGCATTAGGCCCAAGACACTTTTTGTACATAAATAAACATAAGGGGGGTCTCATGTTTTGTTTCCCCTATGTAAATATTCATAATTGAGTAATTTTAGTTAATTAGAGGGAGAAATGTAACTTCCCGAATGATTAGTGGGCATAGGAAGTGATAGTCCGTTTCAGTCCATCTGAGCGTTAGTCTAATTTGGAACTGTAGGAATTTGGAAAGTTGTTGAATCATCAAAGAATCTGAATCGATTCATTGGTGATAATTGTATAAAAATAAACCTCCGTGACAGAGTGGAGAGACCTGCATAGACCTGCATAGAGAACTGCATAGGCTGCATAGGACTGTAGAATAGAGGAGAAGGGCCAATCGATTGAAGATCTGGCCGCTAGAAGGTTGTAAGTAGTGTCATTGTATAATTAAGAATTGTTTCAGTATTGTGGTGCATTTTTCGAGTTAAATCATGTGTGAATGTATGTATGTCTTCTTGATGAAGGATAATGGATTCTGTGTAATTAAAGTTCGAATCCCATAGACAAGGATATGAGCGGAGTGATAGAACTCTGTACAATCTATAATAAGAATCTCTGTGTAGAAAGACGAAATTGAAATCCTGTGTTCTGGTGATGCTCTGTCCCTGTGCATGCGTGAGAGCTCTTTGACTCTAAAATTAATGTACTCCGTCCCCGTGTTAATGCATATACTCCTGAATGCTCATAGTTATACGCCTCTGTGTAATTTCATAATTCCCGAATGCTGGTTAAGAGTCATGTATTATGATTCACTAAAGTTAATAGTGGCATGGTGTTGCAATTCCACATAAGAAACGGAGGAGCGAGGTTGTAATGCGAAGAAATCAACGTTGAGATAGTGCGAGGAGGAGAACCCTTTTAAATAATAAAGGCGACGGAACCTGGAGTAGAGGAGCGGAACCACGAAGGAGTAACAGTGAACCTGGTTTAGAGTAAACCCGACGGTTTGATCGCACTGCCTTTGCGGAATAAGTGGTATTTAAAAATTGGGAGCGATTCCATAGAGCAGCTGACACGTGGCATAAGGCGGGACCCCAAAAACCGCTTTCATTGCGCGCCATCGTGCATTATCATTCGTGCATCTAAGTCGAGCAATATCCATTGGATCAAGTGAAGCGATGCAGCGTGTTGTCCGTCGTTGGATGTAGACGACCGTTAGCATTGGGGCCCATGCATACGCATGTATTGATCGCTGTTAAGGTCTGTGGGTTTAATAAGGTATGACGTGTGCTTACATTGATAAAGATTAATTATATGTGAGATGGCACCGACTTTTGTAGAAGTCGAGGGATCACATTAACCCTTAGAGTGTTGGCCATAAAAGACCTTTGAATGAGCATAGTGCCTAGGTGTGGACGACCTTAGTATTCTAAATCCCGTTGGGGTAAGGTTATAACCCTGTGCTTCGGTGTTTTGAACACCGTGTGTATGGTTGAGTGCGTTGGTTGAATTGACAAAAAAATTATTACATAGGGAGATATAAGGACTGCCTTTTTGGCCTATGAAGGTTGTCAATGTATTCATTAATCAAATTCTAGGAATTTGATGAATGAATTGAAGAGAGAATAGAGAAGGCCCTTATAGAATGAATAGACAAGAACAGTGTGAGTTGCCCAGATTGTGAGTTGATTGGGCAAGAAATTTTGGATACATTTTACACACAGATTGAGGTTGAAATCAAGGTAAACCGGGACTGTGGGTTATCCCCGCTATCACATGACATAGCATTATTTGCTAATGACCCAACCTCCCATTTATAACGTACTTCTGAATAATATGTGGGATATTTTTCCAGTCTTTCTTGGATTTTTGACAAACAAAAATTACCAATTGAATGCAAAATTTTGAAAGCCTTTCTACAGAGCAATACATTCCCAATATGATAATCATAACCTGCTAGTGTATATTGCATGAAACCCACTAAATATGATTTTTTCATGCTTTTATTCATTGACAGATATCTTTTCCTTTTCTCTAAAGCAAACTTGAAATCCATATGTTTCAAGAAATCCTTTTGATAACATTCACTTGAAATCATATGAACGACAAAAGTTATGTTTGTGCGATATGTTGTCCTAACCCTGGTATAACTGGAGTATTTTGGATTGATTTGAAAAGGTCTACTCCTATTCCTAGTTACAATATTTTTTTGCAATGACTTCATCATTCCATTATCCTTTGTAGAAGAAGTTTCATCACCATTAGGAGGAATATTATCCCCACTATCATCATTCTCAACATAGTTAATAAATTCATCAGCATCATTGCTTGGAAAATATTCATTACCATCCTCAGTTGAAGAAAAAAATTCACAAGAATCATCTGCGCTTTTGAAACCTTGACTCAGATGATATTCTTCACTATCTTCATCCATTCTTTCAAATTATTCCCATGGAGGATTAAATTCTTAATCACCATGAGTGTCTTTGAAACGCTCACTTAGAGAAAATGCATTAATCAGATCTGTGCCTCTAAAATTATCATTCGCAAGAAACTATTTACCCTCCCCTTCCTCGGTGGTGCTCTCATAATCATTAGGATTAGGCCTAAGTGGAAGCTAATAATCTCTATTCACTATAAATTCTTCATCCCGCCCCTCCCCTTCCTCACTGGTGCTCTCATAATCCTTAAGATTAGGAATAAGTGGACGCCTTGAATCTCTATTTATTGGAAATTATTCGACCCCCCATTCATAAGTGGTGCTCACATAATCCTTATGATTAGGATGAAGTGGATATTTTAACTCTAGAAATTATTCATTCCCCTCTTCATCAGTGGTGCTCGCATAATCCTTAGGATTGGGACGAAGTGTATATTTTGACTCTGGAAATTCTTCATTCCGCTCTTCATCAGTGGTGCTTGCATAATCCTCAGGATTAGGACGAAGTGGATATTTTGACTTTGGAAATTCTTCATTCCCCCCTTCATCAGTGGTGCTCGCATAATCCTTAGGATCGAGATGAAGTGGATATTTTGACTCTAGAAATTCTTCATTCCCCCCTTCATCAGTGGTGCTCACATAATCCTTAGGATTAAGATGAAGCGGATATTTTGACTTTGGAAATTCTTCATTCCCCTCTTCATCAGTGGTGCTCTCATAATCCTTAGGATTAGGACGAAGTGGATATTTTGACTCTAGAGATTCTTCATCCCCCCCTTCATCAGTGGTGCCCTCATAATCCATAGGATTAGGATGAAGTGAATATTTTGACTCTGGAAATTTTTCATCATGCCCTTCATCGCTGGTGCCCTCATAATGCTTAGGATTAGGCCGAAGTGAAAATTTTGACTCTAGAAATTCTTTATCATCCCCTTCATCACTAGTGCTCTCATAATCCTTATGATTAACCCCTATCCAATAAAAATCCATTTGAACTGGATTGAAAGGTCTCTCCCGGTCCACCTTCGCAGAAAAAATACCTATGGCAATTGATCCTAAAATGTAGCATAAGAAACCTACAAGTATATAAGAACCACCAATTTTAAGATAAAAGAAATCAAAGTCACATGGGAGAAAATGAATAAGAGGGTGATTAAAAGAAATTAGGAGTTGTTGCACTTCATAAGTGCTATGAGATTGACTAAGTGGAATAACTCACTCTCGATTTACAAAAAATATTTTTACTACCCTTCATCAATTATGCTCTCATCATCCTTAGGATTACAACCAAGTCGAAAATTTGATTCTCTATTCATGGTGAAGGAACTTCTGTTATATTAAGCAATCTGAATATGGTCGTTGTGTGATGAAGATGTTCATGTTGCAGAAAGAAAAACTTCACTATCATAAGAACCCATGAGTTTCATCAAGAAGATGTTGAACGACACAAATGCAATCTCTCCCAATTATAATATATAGCTTAAAGACTAAAATTTTTCTAATTTCCCCCCAAAAATTATCGCTAAAAGTTTTCCCTCCCCCACCCAAAAAAAAAAAAAAAAAAAAAATCGCTAAAAAATTTCCCTCCAAAATATTTGTTTAAAATGTATTTCAAAACATTTTATTAAACTGTTGGTCTTCAAATATTTCACCCTATTTTCTATTCAAAATATCCACAAAATATTTCATTCATGCATTCCTTCCAAACTAAAATAAATTTTTTATTTAAATGATTTAACATTGACTACGTATCAAAATATTTTTTTTTAAATTTATGTTTTATTTTTTTGCCGACATTGAATAAATGTTAATATAAACCTATAATATTAACAACATATTAATTTTCTTAATTTTAATTCTAATCCCACATTCGCGAAATGCTAAAGAAATCACACAATCTTCACTATATAATAACAATCATTATTTCTATTCCTCACATCACATCAAGATTTCCGAGTTTTGTTGGAGCATTTTTGTGGAGGTGTTGCGTTGGCATTGATAACACATTGAACGGGAATTTTTTGCATTTGAAAGGTTAGGTTTCATTCTATTTTGTCCATTTAAAGATGAATTTGGGGAGAATCTATTTTTTATGTTTTAATTTTTAATTTTATTTTTTAATGGTTTTCATGCTCGAAAACCCTTATTTTTTATATTTTTATAGGGAAGAAAATGGGAAAAAAAATTCAAAATTGAACAGTCTAGGACAAAAATTTAGAAAAAAATTCTTTTTAGGGTTGTTGGGTTCCTCCATGAAACAAAAAAAATATTTTTTCTAAAAGCGCAAACAAACAAATTTATTTATTTGTTGTTTTAAACATTATATATTTTTTTTAAATCACATTAGGTATTTAAAAAAAAAATATTTAAAGAAATTTTTTATTTTTATTTTTATTATATATATATATATATAATGTTTTTTTAATTAATTTTTATTAGACAAATTTGATTATTATTATTATTATTATTTTTTTGACAGAAACGGTTATGTGATATTAATATTCATCTTGGCCTGAATGCCAGAAATATGATTACATTGAGGATGTCTAAATCCTGATGCATCTTACTGCTAATATTGAAAATGCAGCCGAAGCTTGCAAACTTCTTCCATGACAGACAATCTAAAAATTCGATTTCAGAGATTTTCCCTAACTTAAAGATACAAACAAATTTATTTAAGAGCCAACAGTAAAACATGACCACAGACAGCTTATGGGATAGGTTCCCAAGATTCTTCCTCGTCTTTCATCTTGACCCCGACAGAGAGGAGGGTAGCTTTATTGGCTTCAATGTCTGCCTGTTTATTGTGAGTTCTCAGCACATGATAGTAATTCAGCTTCTGAAAAGCGTTTTCCATACCCTTAATTCTGGATATCAGCCTTGCTAGTTTGAGATCCGAGGCTGGGGAGTTGGAAACCATTGCGTTTATAATGATCTAGGAATCCCCTATGACATTAGCTTCACTTATATTTAAATCTTTGAGGATCTTGAGGCCTTGGTAGAGGGCCAAAGCTTCAGCTTGAACGCTGGATGAGAATCCAAGCCCCCAAGTGAAGGTATGGATTTTTTCCCCAATTGGACTAACAACAACATCTCCAGCACCAGCTTTGCCCGGATTGCCCTTTGCTACCCCATCAAAAAAGAGAGAGTGCCTTGAATGTGAATTGAGCCAGTCTTGAAGGTCAGTTTCGGACTTCCTTATTTGCCAGTCTTTGAGAGGAGGGACGTTTCTAACTGCTGATTGAAATTGCAAGTCAAGGGAAGATCCCCAAGCAATGTCCTGTTGGCCAACTAATACCAAAGGAAAAAGGTGCCAACAACTTCAGCAGATTCCGCCCGATTCCTTATGCAATACTGGGTACAAGATTATCACTAAAGTTATTGCAAAGAGACTGAAGCTCATTCTTCCCAAAATAATTCCGGAGAACCAAGGAGGCTTCATTCAAGGAAGGCAAATCGTGGACAACTTCACCCTTGTTCAAGAAGCAATCCACTCAAGTCTTCTTCGAAAAGAACAAGGTATGGTGATTAAACTTGATTTAGCAAATGCTTTTGATCGTGTAAACCATAGCTTTCTTTTAAAAGTAATGAGTAAGTTTGGTTTTGGAGCAAATTTCATCAAATGGATCCGGGCATGCATCTCGGAGCCTTGGATCGCGCCTCTTGTAAATGGAAGAGCCATTGATTTCTTCAAAGCTTCAAGAGGGCTAAGGCAGGGGTGTCCTCTTTCCCCTCTGCTTTTTGTCATCCAAGCCTCTGTCCTCAGCTACCTGTTAGACAAAAAGACAAATTTGATTATTATTATTATGAATATAGTTTTAAATTAAAATAACAATTTAAATTTCAAAAAAAAATAATATTAAGTTTTTTTTCTTAATATTTAAAAAATAAAATAAAATAAAAATTTAAAAATATTTGTTTAAATAAAAAAAATAAAAAAATAAAAATAAAACAATTATATATATATATATATATATATATATATATATATATATATATATATATATATATATATATATATATATATATAATTTATTTTAAAAAAAAAGTTAAACAAAAAATTTTAATTTTAATTTTGTTTTTGTTTTAATGGTTTAATTTAAAAAAAAAAAACAACCGCGTCAAGTTGCGGCCAGATACCGATTTAAAAAAAATTAATATTAAAGTTTTTTTAATTTTCTTTTTTTAAACTTAATATTAAAACTTGTTTAAATTTAAATTGTTTTTTTTATTTTGTTAAAAAAAAAAAATATTTCAAATAAACAAATTAAAATATTTCAAATTATTTTATTTTTTAATTGTTTTAGAAAAAACTTTATATTAAAAAAATTAAAATTATTATTTTTTTAAATATAATAAAAAAAATGTTATATATATATATATATATATATATATGTTGTTATAATTGTAAAAATATATAGTTATATTTGGAAAAGTTATATGGTTTTATTATTATTATTATTATTTAAATTCATATAGTTTAAAAAAAAAAAAATTAATTGATCTTATAGACATTAATTTACGATTAATTTTAAATGTATATTGGTAAACTTTAAAAAATATATATGATTAATTAAGATATGTGTTTTCTCATTAACTAATATATATATTTCTTTTTATCGGGAAGATGGCATCAAAAAATATTTCTGTGAATGTTTTTGAACCAAGGGCACCAATTGCCAAATCTAAAGTTGCAGTTGGATGCACTATGGATATTGTTGGATGCATTGTGGATACTATTGGACGCACTATGGATACTGTTGGACACAATAAGGATATTGATGGACACACTATGAATATTGTTGAACACACAAAAATTGAAAAACGTAATAAAAGTCAAACAAGTGGCCCATCAAGTTCATTAAAGATTTTTTTTCTGAATGGAAGAATGCAAAGGAAATAACAATAGAGTACGAGATATATGTATGGTGTTGATTACAAACACTATTTATGTTCTTGCAAGAATGGCTAATAAACATGAAAAGGTTAGATATTGTCTATCAAATGTCAAGTATGACACAGATGAAACATCTACAAAGTTGTGTGCAGAAATCATAAGCAACATTGAAAATAACATTGTAAGTATGCTTATTTATATTTGTGCTATGCATTATTGTAAGGATCATTCAATTTTTTATAATTATTGATCATTGTAATATTTTATTTTGTTTCATAGGATTTTGTTGAGCCTCTTTCAAATATGTTTGAGGGTATTTATTATATGGAGCCAAATGTTATGATTGTGATCAAGACTTTCCACATAGACACAGAAGAAGAAAGGAAAATGAAGCAAATATCAATAGCTCGTGACATTGCAATAGTACAAAGAGAGGATCAACCAAGACTCACTAAGGTGGGTCATTCTAGTAAACCTAAACACATTACTTTTGAAGATGTGGAAGATGAAGCTGAAAAATATGATAAGAATTAGTGAGGAGGAGATTAGAAATGTTGTGCAAAAAGAGAAAACAAATCAAACACCAAAAAGAAAAATAGTCAAAGATGTCTCTCTTCTACCTGATGATGAAGAGCTTATTTATCAAAAAAATGATATGTTAACCGGTAAGAAGAAGAAATCAAATTTTGGTCAACCTGTAAAAGTCATAAGTAGTAGTGAAGAACAAACTGAAAGCTCTAAAGGAAGTAGAGAAATCATAACACCAGGTGCTGAGTTAGAGGATGACATTATTAAAAAACAAAAAATGACATTCGATCTGAGTTGAGGAATAATAAATTAATTTGTTGCGCCCAAACATTTGAGCTTAATGTCAGCCAATTCTATAGGCCAGATGAAGAAAAATATCAATATCAAATTAGAAAGGCACATCACCTACATGTACATAATCTGAAAAAATTGTTCAGGTTCAATCCATGTGCGCATGTGGTGGATTATGTGGTTCTTGTTGATCCACATCAGGTTCCCAACAAACAAGCATTTCACAAGACACAATGTTTTGATTATAAATATTATGTAATTGGAGGGAACCATTCTGTAGAGGCTAAAAGACAATTGATTGAGGAATGTCCCAATAAATATCTTTTTCAAACAGTGAAATGCATCATTTACGCTGGTTTAACATAAACAGAATCAAATTTATTGGCATGGGATCATAATGCAGATAATGAGTAGATAATGAAAATGAATTTCATCCAAAATGTTATATTTATTCATAATGAATTCATAGAAAAATGTGGTGGAGATAAGGAAAAATTTAGTCTAACCTTTTGGAATGAATGTTTAATGGAAACAGGTTATCAAATTAATGACAAAATCAAATCAAAAGATGAAAAAATGCATTCAAATATATCCAGAAGCATGGATAATATTTTTCAGTTGGCATTTAGAACTGGGGAGATATGGGAATTGATTGATGATATTTTTGAGAAGTGGGAGAATATTTCCATAAAAAACCAGAAGATTAAAAAGAGTAAACCCATAATATGTACCAATAGTAAGTCAAGTCCTGAAATGAAGCAACTTCCAGAAGATATGACTATCACACCTTGGAGAACAATGCAAGGAGTGAAGGATGAGTATCTAGTCAAATCAGGTGAATTATCAACGGATGAAATGTGCACAAAATTTCAAAATTTTGATGTATTATTTCTACTTTTCTTTTTATTATAATTTTCTTTTAAATAAAACATAATGTTGTTGGTAGAATTTGTTATAAATATCACTATATTAATAGTTTTAACTTTATTTATTCAGTTAGAAGATTTATATGAAAAATACAAGAACATATGTTTAAAATGTTGAATGAAGACAGTTGGGATGATGTTGTGCACCACTACCCAGAATCACGTTCTACAACAACACTTAAATATTTTTATAGTGCATTCAATAACGTATGTTGATTTATACATTCATTTTATTCATATGTAAACAATTTTTATTTTATTACTTATACATTTTTTTTTATGTCATTATAGATGTCGAAGAAGGATGGAAATGGAGTACCAGATACTTTCAAAAGCTTTATTGAAAAAATTAAGTTAAAAAAATATGTGAAAGCAATGCCTTATGAATATTGAACTCGATCCTACTCTTAATAATTTCATTTGGAATGGGCTCGACAGTATCCAATATCAAATAATACCAGGTGATTGTGAAGTCATTACAAAACTCACACCTAAAAGGGAATATGCCCTAGTTATTGCAGATATTCCTCATGGTTTCAATTTCCTATACATTGAATATGATAGTAAACCATATACTTATCAAGATTTTAGTAAAGTGGTTACGGGTTTTCAAGAAGTCACAACATCACCACTTTGTAGATTTGTGACATTTCATTTAGACGCACAATTTTCAATGTTATTAAAAAGCTTCAAGGGAAAAACAAACTCAAGGATGTAACTTACATGGTAAGACATTGAAATTGTATGTTCGATTAATGTTAAAAAAAAATATTTATGTACAATGTAATTGAAATTTTACCATGTTATGTTACAAGCAAAAGTCAAATCTTGTTTCTTTTGAAGATCAGCCTATTATAAATGATTGTGATTTCATCCATGTTGAATTTTGGACAAAAGAGGATAGCTATAAGTCTATTCTTCTGAATTGAGTAGATGGGAAGAGTCATAGTCAAGTATTGGTTCATGTTGTTATTGTAAGAAAACTAACATATGAAGATAAAGATGCAAAAGGATATATAGTTAACATTTTAAAAAACTGCAAGCATTGATTAACTATTTTATAGATCTATGTTCAAATGAAAGACATTGGGTTTTGGATTTATTCTCAGGTTCAAGTAAGTTTTATTATATAAAATTGAATTTAAATGTTTTATTTTTTAGTTTTTATGTGTTTATACTAATTTTCTTAATTATTTCTTTTGTGCTTGATGATCAGGTACAACACTAACATGTTGTCTAAAAAAGGAAGAAATTGCATTGTCATTGAGAAAGACCCAGTGCAATGCAAATTTATTCAACAAATAATTAATTCTCTTTAATTCCTTCAAGATGTAATGCAAGAAGTTGGTTTGAGCAAAGGGGATTTTAATGAATCATGCGTGGCAAAAAAGGCAAAGTAACCTCAACCACCGTTATATGGAATGATTGGAAAATGACACTTTGGAAGATTTGCAGACATGAAAGATCCATTAGAAGATGACAATGACCAAAATGAAGCAGAAAATGTTACAGAAGAAGACATTAATGATGTTCTAGAAGATGTTGAACATGGATTAGTTGATATTATTAATTAGTTTTAAGTTATGTTTGCAAATAAAGCTCAATTTTGAGAGCTATTAATCAGTTTTACTTGTAATGTTCAAACTTTGATATTGATGAGAACAATCCTTACTTTTTTCAAAAAAAACCTCTGATTACTATTAATTTTTGACACAAAATTCATAAAAAATGTTATTTTCTTAAGTTTTGTGGTTAATATTTTCCCAAAAAAATAGTTTAGTTAACATTTTTTTTAACAAAAATTTTCAAAATGTTTATTTCTTTCGTTGTATTTTTATTGAAAATGTGTATTTTTTATCATATGGTTAAAAATTTTGGGTTTTTAGCGACAATTATTTGATGTGCATTGAAATATTAATTAACAATACATAAACATGTAGAAAATCCTAACTTTAAAATATTGACCCTTTTTTTAATGTTTTAACTATGTGAAAAAATGAAGATTTCATTACAAAAAAAAATTAAAATTAAAATTAACAAAAAATTTCAAAAAAGCAAGTACATAAATCCACTTAAAAATAAACATCTAAGGGAATAAGAAGACATTAGAAAATGTATAGTGTCAAAATCAACCCCCTAAAAAAAATTGGTGATTATGCACCACCACTTTTCAAAAACGACATGAAAATCATGACATTAAAAAAAAAACATTAAAGTGCCAAAAATATGCTCTAAAAGAAAACAGGTGATTCTGCATCACCACTCTTCAAAATTAGGTGTTTTTTTTGCTACCTCAAAAAAAATAGGTACCAGGTAATTTTCCTATTTGATCGGTAACTATGTTACTAACATTCATGTGTTTAATCAATGCATAGTTTTCACCCACAAAACTTGTGTATTATGTTGCTTTGCATTCACTATATTTATATTAGTTTTGGAATGAAAAGCACTATCATGTTGAGAGTCAAGTTGAGGAAAATGTTGGAGTACCAAGGTACTTGTTGAAGTGGAGAAATAGGATTGTTCGCATACTTGAGGACATATGGTCTATTTTGTAATAAAGAGAAATAACTGATCGAAATTTTTTTTGGACCCTATTTTTCGGTGGGCGGACCCACCCATGGTTTTGTGCATGGTTTTGCACATGGTTTTGGGGCATGATGGTTTTCGGCCCCTGGTATTTTGTAGATCTGATAAAGGGAACTACGACTATGTTCTGATGCAGGGTTAATGGATTGGGGTTTATGAATGCTTCGGCCTGTATATATATGTGTTGTAACACTAAAAGGAATATAATTAAAAATCAAGCTGGCTATCCCGATTTGGGATCTAGGATAAAATCTCTGAATATATTTGTTTTATGTTTTATTCTCTCTTTATTGTTTATTTTTTATTTTTAAGATATGTTTGCAGATAATTTCTGTACAGGGTTAAGACCTAAAGATCATTAACCTCACTAATTGTAGAACCCGTTTTTGAACCAACATAATGTAGTGATGTGATTTGATTAAATATATGCTTATTATCTACTTGCTATACTATGTGCAATATATACAATGTGCATGCTTAAGACTAGTAGATGTTATGATCACTTGTCAAGTAATCCCATACGAATTACTGTATGTAATTTGGTGCTCTTTTTGATATGAGGAGGGATTTTTTTGTAAACATGACAATGTTTAGACCTCTATTGTAGGTCATGTATCTACAATGAAGACCTATTACAATGAATGTGCTCCTCATAGCTTCTAAGGACTCTGTGTATTTTTTGTAATACTTTGGGTCCACTATATGCCTTATGTAACCAATATATTATGCAAGTGGAATGTACTTCACCTTCCCGAAAAGAAAAGAAAAAAACACCTCGCTCTTGGAATCCTAAGCACAATGTGGTCTCATCTATCCTAAAATGGAAAGCTAAAAGCACGTTCCAAAACTCAAGTTCGAGTGTTGTCAAATCGCTAGAGCCATGTACTATTTTAGCCAAATGCTTTTCATATTGGCATTAGCCTCAAGTCTTTTGTTTTCCTGGGCTGATAATTCACCAAATAGATGGTTCCCCTAGTAATTTAGCCGAGAGGCTCATTCTGTAGCCCAGTATGATGTGTAAGGGTGTTTTTCTGTCATCAAAGTTGAAATTTTTCTCATGTGGGCCAAAATAAAAAAATTTAATAAATCTAAAAAAAACAACAACTATACAAAACATTTAAATTATGTCGCCTCATAAAAAAAATTAGACGTGAAAAAATTGGATCCCTCTCGGCTCATGTTAGAATTGTATTTAAGATGGATCTATGCTGGTTCCCTAGTGAAAATAAATAGTCCAAAAAACAAACAAAAAACAATGAAGATTGTTGCATAGAAAAGAGGAATGAAATACCCCTTGGGTTTGTTAAACAACAAGAAAATTATCACACAACATGTTGGGAATGTAAGGAACAGTAGGTAACAAGGATGCAAGTTCAATGCAAAGAGCATGTGAATGAGGGATTCTTGTCCCTTCACATAATTGTTCATATATTTTATGAGGTGGTCACTATTATGTGCCATGTGATAGTTTATGAGTCAATGGATGCTTGTCATGTGACAAATTAACAACACTGAACATGTCTTCGTACATTTTACATTGATAAGGGGATCAATTTTCAGGTTCAGGTGCCAAACCATAACTTGGTATCCCTATTTTTTATTTGATCCAAAATTATCCCACCACTATGTAAAAGTACCAAGTCCCACAAGCATAAAAAATTTCGATGATCCCTCTATAGTCCATACAGACCTGTTGAAGGGGCTAGTCAACTTAATTTACTAGTCCCATCAAGCCGATATATCCGACTGAGTCTTAGTATACAATGTAATTCGATCAACTCCCTATCAAGTCGTTTGACTGAGTTGGTTAGATGGTGTAATTTTTGTATTTTTCTAAATCCAGTAAATGTGCATATACTCGACATTATGAGAGTTAGTTGATCATTGTGATTCTATATAATATAAGGGTGATTTTTCTAGATCTCCACTACTTTTTTTATCTATATTTTTCTTTATATGTGATGCATATTGTTGTATAATATTGCTTGGTGTACAAAACTTCTAGTAATTAATGCATACAATTCACTAGATTACAACATTGGTCCTATTGTGAATAGTTCCTCAAGATGAATTCATCTACTATAAATATATAAATGTTGAGTTTGGAAGAGATAAAAGAGTGGTTGGAGAGAAAAATCAACAAGTACCTGAATAATTGCACTCGAAGGAACTGACTATCATTGGAAAAATCTAGATTGCATTTCTTTATAGAAGTCCATAAGAAATTTATTGAGTCACCCCAAAATTAAAGAAGTACATCCACCAACCATCTAATGTGCCAAACTAGTAGTGATGGGTAGTTGATGTGAAAATTGACAAACAAGGGAGGGATAAAATTGCATGAGTGGGTTGAAAAGACACTTGATGATTTTTGTGAGGAGCGAGTGGTTGAAGAACACAACTCCATCGACAAGTTCAAGGAGATATTTTATGACGATTTTCACGAAGGATTTTTCTACACCATATATACCTTTCTTAATAAATTTCTCCTCAACAAAGAGTTAGGAATATCATTGAATATAGGTCCCCTTAATTAAAAGGTTCACCAACTTCCAATTTCAATAAGTGCTAAGCTGACTTAGGTAAATTTTCTAGACGCTCATTGCAAAGACACCAAAGAAGCATGGAATTATTTTTTGAGAAAACTTTTTGAGAAAACGAAAAAGTTTGTCACAAATTTAGCTGCCAAAAAAGAGTAAGTTGGGGCCAATGATGGGGGAGTAGATGTTTGTGAGATACATCTACGAAGAAAACAAGTTGACCAGAGTCAAGGAGCCGAAATGAGAGGAGATTATCGGTTGGAAGAATATAGGAGTATGCACTCGACAAAGAATCCCATAGAAAAATTAAATGGTATTTGAAGAAATATAAACAACTAACCAATATTCAAAAAATTGAAAGGTAAAAGTGATATGAAAACGATAAGATATGTGTGAGGAAAGGATATTGCAACAATCAAATCAAAAGAAAATAAAGCACCAAATAATGGATGCACATGACCCATTAGAGGATAGTGTTGAACACCCATATTGGAGAGTGTTGGCTCGAGGGGTCCTGAGCCAGGTTCGGAGGTTAAGGTTTGCCAACAAACCCCTATAATACTGGCCCTTTCGACAGTGACCTGCTTGCGCAAGCCAAAGTCTCACCCGAAGAAATATGGGAGGGTGTTGGAACCAGGTTTCCACACCCTGGGAGAGAGCGGGTAAGTCAATTCGGTATGCACTATCAGATCTATACAGCAAGAGGTTGTTCGCAGGAGTCTCAATAAATATCCAGAAGACAGTTTATCAGATCTAATTAATAGGTTCGCATCCGCGTGTGTATTATTAGCTATAATCACATAACAACATAATCGCAACGATTTAACAGTTCACAGATACATGTACCATCAACGCAGATATTTCATAGCTTCTAACACATACATAATCATATAACTCAATTTTGCATTAACCATAAAAAAAACAGATTCAGATAACATCAGATATTCACAATACCTCCACACATATATATCATTATCCAAAATCCTCTTACATTCCCAAATTACCACCTACGCACACAGCCGGCAGGGTCTGCACACAATAGGACAGAGGATCTCCGTGCACAAAGCTAGCAGGAATCCTAACCCAAAAAACCCTACCACAGATCTAACAATTCGTACTTCGCGTCAATCTCTATTCATTCCTGCCTATGACTCAAAAAGGTTCATCTATTTATAAAAATTTAGCCTACGAATCCAATGGTCCACAAAATGTGGTTTGCAGACTCTTGGTCTACCCTTGACCCATGTACAATGTGTTAGGGGCTTTGACCCACCCCAAAACCCCTGCATTAGACTAAACAATACAAAATTATACAAAAATGGACAAAATTCATAGCCTTTGGGAGACCCTTCTCCAACAGTCCCCCAACACAATCTTATGACTCGTCCCGAGTCACGGTGGTCGTGGGTCCTCCATCTTCACCTGAAGCTGCGTGACAGCCTCGATTAGTGGAGAAAGCACCCCTTCGCTTTGCGCAGCGGTAGTCTGAGCTGTCTCTACCAACTTCTATGAGGTTGGGCCTTCTGTAGTGGCTGCGACACTCTCCAATGTCTGGTTCAACTGCGTTACTGCAACATCCACATCGTCGAATAGCTTGAGGGTCGCGTTCACCCATGGTTTGAGGTGATCGCTCATCGTCTGCTTCCACTGTCGAAGGGCCTCTATGTCGTCTTTGAGGGCCTAGATGGAGCGTAGTTGAGTCAAGCGTTGGGCTGAGACCAGTGTAGTCAAGGTAGCCTCCATTTGATCAAACTCCTCTTCCTTCTAGCGCAGCGTTTGACTAAGTTCTTACAGGGGAGGATCACGTTGTACCTAGGTCCATAGATGCATCGCTGTATCTAATAGTAGGGTGCCCTGAGCAATTTGGCCTATGATTATGTACATGGCAGCTGTAACTAGCGCAACCTGCTGGGCCTTGACCTCCGAAGGTGTTTCTGACTACAGCTTGGCCTGTAATTCTGTGATTTTCTCTTCCATCTGAGCTTTGACGACTTGAACCTCTGTCTTGGAGGCTCTCAAGGCTGCGACCAACCCTTCGATCTTGGCCTGGGGGGTAGCTGTGGCAGGTATTCCATTCGTAACATTGGTGCAGATTCAGCCAATTAAATGCTCCAGCTTTGTGTGCGCAGCCTGTACCCTGGTTACCTCAGCTGTCTATTTGCTACTGTTCTATTCTGCTACGCGGAGCCACTAGTGGGCTTGATCATTCCTGTGGTGTATTTCTTAAAACAGTGAGCTATGTAAATCCTGCAGCGAATCATGGGGAAATCTTGCCAAATCTAGCTAGACCTTTGAGCAGGCCTGTACTCGTGTTCTGATGTCAGGTGGACTGACTGTAAGGGTTGCACCGGGCAGTCGGCAGAGGCAGCTTGCTTCCGCAACAAGGGACATGCTGCTTGTGGTGGGGGTCGAGTGGACCTAGATCAAATTGGTTTGTAGTGTGTCTGTCTTCATTTGAAAGTCTCGAAACTTGGCCTAAAGCGTGGCAACCGCAACTTGCTACTGCTTTTCCAAAGTCAGCCACTTGTCCTCTGTGGCCAAGGTCACTCCATCGGCAATTTGTTCCAGGTCGCCTTCCATGAGTGTAACTGTTTCATCACGTCATGTTCTCTGTGAGCGCTACTTCTTGAGTGGCCCCTTATAGGCTACACCTGTTTGTTTTGTTCCTCCAAGAGAGTCAGCATCCCCCTGCTCCTGGTCCATTGTACTAACGTGTGGCTGCGATCCCTTCTATGAGGGTACTGTCACACGCTTCTTCATATTTCTATCTCGCTGCAAACCCTTTGGGGACCCTACGTTCCCTTCTTTGGCTGTGGTGGTCGGGGGAACCTTTTCTCTTGAAGTTCCTACTATATTGGTTTTGAACCCAATCTGCGACTACGGGGACCAGGTAGCGATTATGTGATTAATATCCTCGTCCGCAGCCATATATGGGAGCGAGACCCAGACTTTACCAACGTGCACTCTGATTTGGACATGGTGCAGGGTGACCTAAAATGCCGCGATGATTTAGTATTTGTCATACACTATTGGAGACAGGCATGGGTGGCAGCTGATGGCGGTTTCCAAGTGGCACTGAAACAGAACCCAAAATACTTGATTGTCCTCAATACGTTATGTGTCCTTGGAATCCCATAAGCTGGCATAGCGTTCTCCTTCGCACATATCTGAGGTGATCTCGGGGAGGACTGCTTCCTCTGGTGCTTCCCATGCGACCAACACAATAAGCAGCACCAGCTAGGAGTAACAAAATGGGAGCCCCTGATCCTGGGCCTTGCGGTTGTTTGCCAAAAGTTCGTTACATAAGTGTTGGGCCTAATTGAAGAATACTCCTTTTTCGCATTATCCTGCCAACTGAATAACATATGCGGGTACGGTGGCAGCCTGGCATTTTTGCATTAGCTTGCATGCGAGAAACAATGTACCCATCTGCGTACCTGGGTCGTTGATGGTATTGATCATCAATCCCTGAGTATTCCATAGTACATGGTAATTCTCACACACGTCGTCAGCAATTTTCTGCTCATACTTCTTACCCACCCTCAGCATTGTGCCAGGTCCTTCCATGGGGAGACCAGTGATTCGTTGAATTCCGGTAGCGTCAATAGGGATGCGGTCCTGAATCCAAAAGCTACCGTCATGGACTAAAGCAAGTAGTTGACGGACCACGCGATTGGTAATGTTGTAATGGAAAAAATGTGGCATCCTGAGCAAGTTCAATAGCCTAGCACCAGCCAACCCGCGCACCCAGCGCATAGGGATGACCTGTACCCCGTCATCTTCTAGTATCCATTCCAGGTAAAAATCATGGGCCAGTTGGGGAAAGACCTCATAGTTAGCTAAGTCATGATCGTCTTACTTTACCTCATGAAGCTTTCCGAAGGGTTTTCCAATGACGGAGACCTCACCTAGGGTCAGCAGCATCTGTAGGTAGGTGACCAGGCCATCTAGGTTCTTCGACGTGTGGGTCGAGGGTCTGCGAGGTCAAAAAAATGGGGGAAACCGCTTGACTGGTTGGGCAACCGGGCCTTTTCCTGATCAGATAAAGGGCGGCCTATTGGTTTAGGTAAGTCGACCGAGTCCATCTTCCGCGGTGGTTTCATATTGCAGGGAGAATTACGGGATTTTACCCCAGCCCATTTTTTAGGCTTCCGTGACCCTTGCACTTTTTGTTTTCCTTTCTTTGTTGCTGGAGGCGGAGTGGAAATAACTGTTGCGGCTTCTGATACACTCTGTACTACCTCCTCGACTGTTGGCTCTGTCGAGGCTATCTCCAAGTTGGTGGTCGTCATTTTGGGGTGGAAAATGTATCCCAACCCTAGGTGGCTGCTCTGAGAGGGGGGTAGATGGTTCAGACATGAAAAATGTAAAGGAGGCCCAAAAGATCTGAAAGCATAATCCCATGGAACACATATAAGACAAAAGATACAGAACCCTCATCCGATCGATCCTTCCCCTTTGATAACCCCAGAGAGTTACTAACAATCGGGTGAATATAAATGGAAACTTGCCATCAGATAAATGGTATAAAATTTCAAGAGATCACTTCATTAAACGTCGTTCGCCTACTCCTATCAATGGTAAATTTAGTTGTCTACTTGATTCTACTATTCCAACGGCTAGTTATCGCACCTCCCGTGCACCCAGCGCACCCCGGGGCTCCCAGCGCACCTGCTGCGCTTTGAACAGACACCTACGCCCCCTGCGCGCCGCTCCGGGCCTCCTAAGTTGTGGCCTCCTCCCACACGTAACCTGATCATACTCATGTGTTATGGAAGACATATTCTGCCTTATACATCTACTCCGACCATATAGTCATTTGATCCGATATGGTTTGAGCTGGCTACCATTGATATAACCTGGGAGCATATCGCCTTGCAGGGTGGCTAGCCTTACAGCTCCACCATTCGTGATTTCCTTAACTGTATAGGAACCAAGCCAGTGCTATCGAAACTTCCCTAGATGTTTCGCAAACTGACTATCATAAAGGAGGACCAGGTCACCCTCTGCGAATGTCTTCTGGAGAATATCTCGATCATACCAGGCCTTATTGCGGGTCTTCTAAACCTGCTGATGGAAATTATCAATAAACCGATCTTCCTCCAAATCCATAAGCTGTGCTAAACGCTCCTCCATGATGTCGGGTTCTTCCATGTTTGTAAATGCTGCGATACGCAAACTAGGAACAATATACTCCATTGGCATAATGGCCTCCTTGCCATAGACCAGCCTGAATGGGGTTTTCCCTATTAGTTTTTTGCAGGTCATTCGATAGGCCCAGAGGACCGATGGGATGTGTACATCCCAATCGCTGCGATCAGCATTGCTGACCTTAGTCAGTGCTTGCTCCAAAATCTTGTTAAAAGCTTCAACTGCTCCATTGGCTTGTGGATGATACAGGGTGATTTTTGCATGATGGATCCGGAATTCTTCAGTCAATGCTTGTATTGTTTCATTAACAAAGTGCGTACCTCTATCACTCATAAGGATCTTTGGACATCCAAATCGAGTCAGAATCTGCTCAAATATGAAGTGTGTAGCGGTATCTTCAGTACAATTCCTTACTGCTTGTGCTTCAGCCCACCTCATTACATAATCAATGGTGGTAATTATGTATCACACACCTGTTTTCTTCCCTCGTGGGTTGATGGGTCCCACAAAATCAATGGCCCATTTGTCAAAGGCCTGTAAGGCCACTTGCAGTTGTAATGGCATTTCATCTCTCTGTGACAACTTCCCTGTCCCTCAGCACGTATCGCAGGCTTTACAATAGTCATGAGAGTCACTATGGAGTGTAGGCCACCATAGTCCAACCTCTAATATCTTGTGCATTGTTTCCTTGCCAGCGTAGTGTCCCCCTGTGATTCCATCATGAGCTTCTGCCAAGATAGTGGGTCGTTCGTGCTCCAGGACGTACCTGCACAGCACTTCATCAGCGCCTATTTTATATAATTGACCTTCGATGATGGTAAAATTTGCCGCCCGAGTAACCAATTCATTCTTTTGTTGTACTGAATATTTTGCGGGTGCCATGCATGTAGTCAAGAACTGGATGATATCAGTAAAGTGCACATCAACGGCTTTAATGGCGAACAGTTGCGCTTCAGGCAACCCCTCCTCCAAGATAGTATGTTCTTCACCTATCTCAATTCGGAATAAGTGATCCGGCCCAGCATTCAACTTCCCTGACTTGACTATGATTTCGAAATCATATTCTTGAAACAACAGCAGCCATCTGCAGATTTTCCCCCCCAACACAAGCTTATATACTAGGTAATTTAAATCTGAGTGATCTGTAAAAAAACTAAAGTGCCCTCCTAACAGATAGTGTCAATAATTTTGTAGCGCATAGACTCATAATTTCACTCCGCACTCAAGAGTTTATGACTAGCAAATGCGATTGGGTGATCAATGTCTCTGTCACCAAGATGCATAAGGACCGCTTCGAGGGCAATCCCTGAAACATCCACATGAACATGGAATTCCTTCGCCCAATCAGGGAAGATAAGGATAGGTGCAGAGACCATATTTTCTTTGAGTAGCTCAAAGCTCTTCTGGAATTCGTCATCCCAAAAAAATGACACATCTTTCTTAAGCAGCTTCTCCAAGGGTGTTGTGATCAGTGCGTATCCCTGAATGAATTTTTTGTAGTAGCCCGTGTGTCCAGGGATCGAACGCAGTTGTTTCTTAGTTGTAGGTACAACTAGGTTGATGATAACTGCAACCTTCGCAGGGTCCACCATGAGCCCTTGTTGGAAAACTATATGTCCAAGAAAGATCCTGAAAGGTACGCAAAAGATACACTTTTTAATATTTAGGGAAATTTCGTCTTTTCGGCAGGCATCCAACATCATGCGTAGGTTTGAAACGTGCATCTTTACTAAGCCGAAGACATTCTAGTCATCGAAATATACTTCAAGAAATTTTTGGATGAATTCCTTGAATACTGCAATAATGACCCATGAGAAGATAGCAGGGGCATTCTTGAGTCCAAACGGCATGACTGTATACTGGAAAGATCCCCATTTCGTGGCAAATGTAGTCTTGTTGCGATCTTCTGGTGCAATTCCGATTTGATGATATCCGGAGAACCCATCGGTGAACGAATATGCTTCCTGGCCTCCTACACTATCCATTATTTCATCGGAAAATGGTGTCGGAAAGGGGTCGTAAACACAGGCGTCATTTAACTTGCGTAAGTCTACACAGATCCAGATTTCTCCTTTTGTTTTCTTTTCTTGAACTACAATCGGACTTACCCAATCCGACTGCTCCACTGGCTTGATAATACCTGCGCCGATCATTTTATTCAGTTCCTCCTTAACCTTTTGTTTATACTTAGGATTCAATTGGTAAGGTCGCTTCTTTACTAGTCGTGCATCTGGTTTTAATGTGATGTGCATCACCCCTAGGTCCCCTGTGATCCCTTTGAGCTCTGAAAATCTGGTTGGGAATAATTCTTGGTATTCTTTGAGTAATTCAGCCACCTTGCTGACAGTTTCATCATCCCAGTAGTCACCAATCTTAGCCAACTTAGGTTGTTCCGTCATGCCAATGTTGACTTCCCGCAGTTTCATGGGTTTTGTTACATCCACAGTTTATAGTGGAGGTCCTGCAACTACGTGTTCCCCTTCCAATTATGGGATAAATACATTGCACGGATTCTCATCACATTCTTCTACAGCTATATTGCGACAATTTATAATATCCTACATCTGCATTTCCCACGTCGGCACCCCAAATGCTGCGGAGGAGATGGATTCACCAAACACAAATGCATCTATATTCTGTAGAGCTTCGTCAAGTGCCTCTGAGCCCCCTATTAGTCCAAAGGTACCAATTAATTTGTCCTTCAAGGTTTCCCAGTGACAGGTACATTGATGTAGCTCCGCATCCAAGTACCATGCAGTAGGGATTGGTCCCAATGCATGAATAAACAAGTGAACCGATTCCTTCGGAGTTTGGTCATGCCATTTTTCCATCCAAGAAGACAAGTGTTTGCGTGGGTCCCCTGGGACAAGGAAATTCTTGACACGTACCTCAGCCAGGTCCTTGAAACGCAGGATCATCATGTCCCAACATTCCTCCCAGTCCTGGAACACCTCCTTATGTGCCTCCCACCATCTTGCAGGCGTTGCGCACATAGCCAGATTAAGAGCCCATAGCCTCCATTCTCTCAGAACCTCAGCTTCAAATGTACACAGAAATTCCTTTATACTACTAGAGCCATCAAAATAGGGTAGTTCTCTTACCTCGGCGAATATGCAGCGGAAGTCACTGGCACTTTGTAGATAGCACAGCGTGGAGACATCATGCAGTCGGTTTTGCCAATTGTCTATTTCTTCGTCGGAGTTAGAAAATCAGTCGCTATCCTTTTCCCAACAAAGCACTCCATCGGCCATAGGATTGATCGAGCCTTCGTTCCTTGCAGTTAGCTTATAGATATGGTCTATCTCTTCTTCCTCCCACGTTGGCTCGGTATACCTTTCCCCTTCTGCAGGGTCTACTGGTACGATCACGCATGTTCCCTCACTTTCAAACACCATGCTCGTTTCTTCAAATTGATAATTCCACCCATATCAATGGCCCAAACCAATCCCAGGAGTGCTAGGTAAGGTTCTGCATCTTCTACAATCTGAATGACTTCAAAGTCAACTTGTACCTTATCCCCGGCAATATCTACTACAATCTTTTACAATCTTCGAAACGGTATGATATTATGTTGATTGGCCATACATAGCTGGATAGTGGACCATTCCAATTTAGGTTCTCCCATTCGTTGCCAAGTCTGTTTAGGTAGTACATTCGCATCTGATCCTAGGTCTAGAATTACCTAGTCCATTTCATAATCACCAATCTGCACAGTTAATCACATCTCTCGGCTGGTGCATCTCTTCTGCTCATAAAGTTTGTGCACATCCTTAATCTTCATGACTGGGTATGATTTCCCTGCACAAACATCGAGTAGGTCTTGGAGTTTTTCTACAGCCTGCTGATTACATAGCAGCTTCATGCATGACTGCAGGAATAGTTTAACTTCATCATCTCCTCTAAGGTGCACGGGTGTTGGAAGGGTAGGTGCCTCAACATTGGAAAAGTCTTGGCGAGTTGCGACAAAAGTTTCTCGTTCCTTTGGTAAGTCCAACCCTTCTTGTTTAATGGTCACTTTACGGATAAGAGGTTCTGCCTTAGCTTTCTCCGCAGCCCCATCGGTGGCTATGCCGGTGTGTGTTATAAAATTAATACTTGGTCCTTCACTTTGGGTTTCTACCTTAACCCTTTGTACGTTCTACATAGGTGTCTGTTGCTTCTCCTACATCTTGGCTATCAGAATCGGGCAATCTTCAACCACATGGTCCAACTGTCTACAATATTTACAGGATTTCCAAGTTGGGTTTGTGCATTCCCTTGCAAAGTGACCTACTTCCCCGCAATTATAGAAGATTATTTGGCCTCTACCTCTGCCTATGCTTCCTCCTCGCCCCCCTCCCCTGCCCCTAGCCGGGGAGCCTCCTATACCTGTGGGGGATCTAGCTGGTGATGATGGGTCCGATTGTACCCTATATAGGTTTCCTCGATCAATCATCAGATCCTATGTTCGGTAGCTTTGTTTTTCATGTCCTATAGACCTACAAAACCTACAGCATTTTTGTTTTACTTCTGGGATATATGCAGCAATTTGGGGGCAATGGTTGGTATCGTGTAGCCCAACAACGCGGAATTCATCACACCATAGCGTCGACCCACTTGGTCCCGCAGCTTTCTTGGGGTGCAGCGGGCTGGGTCCTCCGGCCTGCGTATAGTGTGCGAGCAGTGGACAATTATCTTTGGTGTGACCATTCACCCGGCATCGTATGCACCATCTTTCGGGGTTGTCCTCCGCCCTTCGCTCCTTTTGTAGAGTCTAAATCTTCATGTTCATTGCCTCTAACTAGCCTTGTATCTGTTGCACTCTTAACTTGGTATCATCTCTTGGCGCAACTTCTAGTTTCATGGCAGCCTCCAAGGCCTTCTCCTCCATTTCAATGGCTAGATGACCCATCGGTACATGCAGGTGGGGCAGCAACATAGCGATGAACCACTTTGTGTGTTGTCAGTCGTCATACTGGAAACCCCCCTTCTCTAATTACTTTCTTTAATAGTTGATCTGCTTCCCATACGGACTTAGAAGTTCCTTGCTTGAAATCCTTCAAGTCATTTACTATCTGAGAGTAGGACTTAGGTTTCTTGAACTGCTGCTTTAACTCATTCTTGATTTCCTCAATAGTCACGTTCACATGTTGGTCAATGTATCCCATGTACCAGTCCAAGGCTCTCCCCTCAAAAGAAAGTGATAACTGTGCCCGTTTCACCGCATCGCTTTCTACGTTTTGCGCAATCCATACCGATCCTATGATAAACCAGAACCGATCCATGTCCTCATCACCCATGCCCTTGAAAGTAGGTAGCTTCATGTGCGAGGCCATATCGTTTTCTAGTGGAAGTGAGTTCTTTCCCTGTGAATCCTTGCTTCAAAATATTCGTCGATTTTTCTCTTCTTAGGTTTTTAATACGGTCTTAGCATTACCTGATCTCTCTCAAAGTGCTCCTGGTCCCAGAAACCGAACCATTTGTTGGCTCGAGGAGTCCTGACCCAAGTTCGGAGGTTAAGGTTTGCCAACAAACCCCTATACTATTATCCCCTTCGGCAGTGACCTGCTTGCGCAGGCCAAAGTCTCACCCGAAACAGTATGGGAGGGTGTTCGAACCAGGTTTCCGCACCATGGGAGAGAGCAGGTAAGTCAAGACGGTCTGCACTATCAGATCTATATAGAAAGATGTTGTTCACAAGAGTCTCAATAAATAACCAGAAGATAGTTTACCAAATCTAATCAACAGGTTCCCATCCACGTGCGTACTATCAGCTATAATCATAGAACAGCATAATCGCAGTGATTTAACAGTTCACAGATACATGTACCATCAACGCAGATAGTTCACAGCTGCTAACAGATACATAATCATATAACTCAAGTTTGCATTAACCATAATAGAACATATTCAAATAACATCAGATATCCACAATACCTCTGCACATATACATCATTACCCAAAATCCTCTTACATTTCGAAATTACCACCTGTGCACACAGCCATCAAGGTCCGCACACAACAAGATAGAGGATCTCCGCACACATAGCCAACGGGATTCCTAACCCAAACAACCCTATCACAAATCTAACAATTCGTACTTCGCATCAAACTCTATTCGTTCCTTCCTATGACTCAAAAAGGTTCATCTAGTTATGGAAATTTAGCCTACGCATCCAATGGTCTGCAAACCGTGGTTTTCAGACTCTTGGTCTACCCTTTACCCATTTACAATGCGTTAGGGGCTTTGACCCACCCCAAAACCCCTACGTTAGACTAAAAAATACAAAATTATACAAAAATGGATAAAATTCATAGCCTTTGGAAGACCCTGCTCCAACAGAGAGGCATAGACATGATGACTCTAAAGGGAATTGAAAGTATAAAATTAATCCTTATTCCAAGAAGGCAGGTACACAATATGGAAGTTGATGACTTTGGGCTCGTGATACCATGATCTCCTACAAAAAATATAACAAGTTACCGTGTAGATACATCCTTAATCAAAGGATCCATATCTAATTAGAGCCTTCCTTGGTTTGGTATAGATGAGATGAATATAAATACCAACAGTTAAATAGACTTAGGTCAATAACAAGGAAAATGATGATGTACTTCTCCATATTATAAATCTCATGAACACACCCTCATATTCGTTGAATACTTTGATAAAGCATGGCAAACCAACAATATTACATTGATCTCTACAAGTGTCGCAGTAAAAGATAAATATTTCTACCCTCTAGTCGAACAAATACAAAATTTGAGTGTCGAGGTATGAACAAACATGATAATTGAGCCAGTTGAGTTGATATTTAAACTAACTAAGCATAGTAATACCTTAGTTAGATGACCTTCATTTCAAAACATATTAATACAAGATCCTCCGTTAGAAGAATACATGGGATTGAGATAAATCCCTCTCTATGAGGGCGATGAAGACCCTATAAGGCATTGGCTTGTCTACGAAAAATTATTGGATTCCAATGATGTTAAAGTTAAACATAAACAAATGGCTCAATTTGCAAAGCCTTCAAAAACATTACTCACATGGTTCATGAATTTCATAGAGAATGCAATTAGAAATAAGAATAATATTAAGACGGACTTCCTTTATTTTTCTAATGCTCAATATGTTAAGAATATTATAGCACAAAAAGTTAAATAAATCGGGCATAAATTAGGATAAATAGTTAGAGAATATGACAAGAGATTGAAGGACTTGTTAACTTCAAATACCATACATAATTGAGGAATCTCTCATAGTACAATGGTATGTTGATGGATTTTCATAACAAATTAGAGCCCCATTTATAATGCATGAGATAGTACCATGCGAAGAATATTTTTAAAATTTCCAGCACAATGAGACATATGACAATTGGCCATTGTCTTCCTAATTGACAGAAAATAGAATAGAAGTAAAATTCCAGAAGTTACAACAATATTTGATGAACCTTAAATTGTGACCTAATGAGCTATGGTGCACCAACTACAAAAATAAGGAGGACACTAAATATAATTGAAAATTTTCGGACCACTTTGAGAAATATGTTCAACGAGTACAATCAGACATATTGTGAAATCTGCCAAATTGCATTGAGCCACACAACAAGAGATTACCAGTATAATCTAAAATATTAAAATCCATATTGGTGTGTTATATGAAAGTAATCCACCCACTCTACTTAGGAATTTTAATTAAATAGTCTAAATACACCCAATTATCACATTGTTTATCATACGCAGGCATATGACTAGTTAGGTGACCTAGATACTCAAGCATGAAGAAACCCATATCAAGAAAGAGAAATGGCTATCAAGTTCATGGAGTATATCAAGGAGGTCGAAATAATCGTGATGGATTTAATGGTAAAGTTGGACAAGGTTGTGATCGTGTTCAAGGATGAATATATTGTTTCACATGCTGGCAGGAGGGGCATATCAAACCCGACTGTCCACTAAAAGATAAAACCAACCACCTTTTTTGTAATATGTGTAAATTGGGGGATCACTCCTTGGAGGATTGTCCCAAAATTATCGCAAAATTAATGAATAAAGAGATGTTAATTTACTCGACTCTATTCCCAAACATGAAGTCTTACACTCTAAAAACTTACATGTCATCACAAGATCTAGAGCAGGACAAGAAAACGAACCTAGAATGCAAGATATAATATGACCGTAAAAAAGTGTTGCCCTACACCCAAATCTACAATACCATGATGATATTTTGTGAGAGGAATTTAAATTCTTTAAAAGTGGAGGTCACAATAAAATGTCAACAAAGGATAATATTATAGAGGAATTTCTAGAACTTTCAAAAGAAGAACAATCAATCAGTCGACTAAATAAGCTCCTTTGTATACTTCAAGAATATTACAATCCTCAAGTCAACCTCGAAATAAATGGAAATATGATAGCTCAAGTTGTTTTCGACTTTAGATTGCAAGTTAATATTCTTCCCATAGATACCTGGGTAAAATTAGGAAGACTGATCAACTACTTAAAGCTAGCAAATAAAATATTCTTGGAGCCCATTAGTACACTAAAGCTTGTTCAAACTTCAATAATGAGCATCTTGGTGTTCGTTAAATTTACAGTCATTGACCTAGTCGAATATATACCAGCTTATCCAGCCATAATTGGATGGCCATGGGGACAATGATATGAAAGGCATTATTTCTTTTGAAAGAGAACAAAAAAAATTGAAGGGAAACAACAAAAATATTGTAATATCACTTTACCCTCATGAAGAATAACCATGGATTGAAGCATGGGATGATGATGTAGAATAAAAATGACTATATCAAGTAATGAAGGAGGACAATGACAATATGGAGATTAACACAACAGGAGAAATTCTTCTAGGATCGTCTCTTCCCATTAGACAATATTCAAATATTGAGCTCTACGAATGATAGATTGAGAACTATGAATCCAAGGCTAAGGAATTTTGGTTGATTAAAGCAATACCAATCAAGAAGATTTAAAGTCGTTCCTATTGTATATGAAAGAAAACTAAGACAATATTTGACACTAGTTAAAACAGATATAAATAAGGAATTCAATATCCCCTTAAGATTTATAGAACATAATTCTCCTTCAAACCACATTAATGAAGTCTTTAATTCAGTAGTTGAACAAGGAAGAATGCAAAGTCGTGTTAAAAATTTTACTAGACAAGCAGCAAGATGGTGGGATACCCATGCCCCCCACCCCCCCCCCCCCCTTCAATGTCTATCTATGTCTGAATGTGGTCCCTCCATATAATTATCACAACGGCCACCCCAAATATTAAAGTTGAAGTATCTAATGTATTTAAAACTTTTATCATGTTAGAGACATGGAATATTCATTGCTCTATTTTAAGATTGGGAATATTCTCTCGAGGCTATATAAAGTAGATATTATGCATCTAAGTTATTTCTTATTGTATTATATGTATAAATTTTTTGTTTTTCTTGATACCTCCACATAGTTGGAGAGATATAATTTTTAAAAGAGATTTGATTTTTACATTTGCATATATGATCCTAGATCTATCTTAAAAACAAATATATCAAGCACCAATAAGGATTAAATTTCTTAATGTGTAAATATTTTTTTATCATTTAATTTCATGTCATGTATTTATAAATTTACACAATAATAAATTTGATCCATTTCGTTGCTTGATAGATTTGGATTTAAGATTAATCTAGGGTAGTCTAATCTAGTTAGAAATTATATTTCTAAACAATAAAGAATTCACAATGAAAAGGTTAAAAGTTATATAATATTTTAAATTTAAACTAATCATATGTCTAAAATTTAATTTAAAAACATATAAATAACAAATATAATACATTCAGGATTAACCATATAATATTTTGCATTGTCAAAGAAAGATTCGTCTAGCGCTGCCTAGCTCTTCCTGCACGCTGCACTACAGCCCTTCCTCGCAGTTTGTTTGTCTGCTAACTCTCCTCCCATCTTCTTTCCCCCTATGCCCTCACCTCACCTGTCTTGAGCTATCGTTCCTCTCCTTCAACTCCCTTCGGGGCTCGACCGGTTAGCCCAATGGCTATGTCGGCCCACTTTGGTAGCTCTGCTGCGGATATTTTAGCTTTCAACTCTCTTGTCACAGCCACTTCCAGATTCCAGAGGAATGGTCCCTCCAGGTTTGTCAAGAAAGCTAAAGCTATTCCAAAAATCAATATCAGTGCCCCGCAGGCCCATTCTCGTGCGCTTCAAATTGCAGAACGTGGTCTTATCGGGAAGTTCATGGGCCTTTTTCCCTCGCCCTATATAGTGCGAAATTGGCTAGAGAAAAACTGGAAGCCCCTCATTCAAGGATGGGTGGTGTCTACTTTTTGCAGGAAAGGTTTCTATACATTCTTCTTTGAAAATAGGAAAGATCGTGATCAGTAGGGTGAAGTAAATGATCAGTGGCAGAGCATCAAAAGGAAGGAAAGGAACAATAAGTCAAGCAAGGGAATATTGAATGTAGAAGCTCCAAACATCCCAACTGCTATGTCAGAGGGTAATCCCCAAAATGTAATGCCTCCCCCTCCCCCTCCCCCTACCCTAGGTCTAGATTCCTAGGTTCTAATTGTTGGTTCAAGCGAGAATCAGTTTGTTTCCCTTTCCTCAATTCCAGAGGCTTTTGAGAAACTTGTTTGGGTATGTGCCTCCCTCCCTGCCTCTTCGCCTCTTCATACAGAAGCTACAATTGAGGGTCTCGCTTCCTCTAGCACTTCTAAGGAATTATCCGATGATGAGGATGAGGACGATGGCTTCGTTTCCTCAAAAGAAAGAGAAGTAGTTATTTCAATTCCAGCAAGCTCAACAGAAGAAAGATCAGACGAAGCAAGAACAAGAAATAAAGAAAGACAAGACAAGACGATCAGGGATAAAATCTAGGAAATAAATAAGAAAGGAAAAGACAAAAAATACAAAGAATTTGGATTCCAGCATACAATTCCAAGATAGTTTGCTGACCTAAGAATAAAAGGAGGGAAAAAAGGGACCATAGTTGGCCCAGCAAAAGGGGCAGCAAACTCTAAAGTTAAATAATGATGGTTATCTCCTAGAACTTTAGGGGTCTTAGCTCTAGAAAGAGAACAATGGAAGTGAAGTCATTAATTCAGAAGGAGAAGTTAAACATTTCTATACTCCATGAGACTAAATTGGGGGAGACAGACATCTCTACTATTGATTTGGTCCTTTGGGGGTCCAGCAAAATAGAATCAATAAGTTCGAGGGGAGATTCAGGCAGACTATGCACAATGTGGAACCCCTCAAAACTTCAATGGGTAAGTACTCTGAAAAACACTCATTGGATTGCAATTTTATTCAATAATTTAGAAATAAACCAAAATTTTGTTATCATAAATACATGCCAGTCCATAGCAGAGAAAAACAACATTGTTGGAAGTCTCTTCAAGCGTTAAAATATATTGAATACGGGTTCAACTGCATCTTTGGAGGAGATTTCAATACCACTCTTGGGAAAAATTAAAAAAGAGGAGGTTCCATAGTAAGAGATGCCTTCCAAGAAGACATGGAAAACCTTATCCTAAACCGCAGCCTCTTTGATGTTAAACCTAGAAATTCCTCTATACCTGGAATGAAAAACGCATAGGCCCTGGTCATATTGCGGCAAGTCTTGACAGGTTTCTAGACTCGGATGTATTACTCCTGAAAAACCTCTGCATAAAATTCTTCATCCTCCCTTGGTGCGACTCTGATCACCATCCCATTTTCTTAGTGGCCTCTCCTTCTGTAAGCCTTGGTCCCATCCCTTTTAAATACTCTCCTATTTGGCTCTATATCGACGGCTTTTCTCCTTTGGTATCGAACTCCTGGATTGGGTGGATTGATGGCAACCCCACATCTATTTTGGAAGCTAAGATTAAAATGTTAGAAGCGGACATCAAGACATGGCTAAAAAATAGTAAAAATGACAGGAAAATGGATATTATCGAAATAGAAAATCAGTTGGCCTCCTTCCAAGGACAAATGGAATTTTCTCCGATCAGTTATTCAGACCTGGTAAAAGAGGCGGAAGCCTTTAAATATCTACACAATCATCTGAGGAGAGAGGAAGAATACTAGCGCCTAAAGTCCAGAAATGGTTGGCTAAAGGATGGAGATAAAAATACTAAGTTTTTCCATAAGCAGGCGAAATACAGAGAAATAAAAAACAATATTGCGCAAACTCATCATGAGGGAAAGGTATTAACGAATTTTGAAGAAATAAAACGACAGTTGTGGTTCACCTCAATAATTTTTATCAGGCGGATCAGGTGGATGATCCTGCCTGTGAGGAATTTTTTCAAAATTTTGTAGAAGAGTCAGTCACTCTGGATTGAACAGGACCCTAGGACTATGATCAGGAGATCAAGTCTCTTGTAGAAAAATGCTCAAAAATGAAGTTGCTCAGAATTGCTCCAAAATAGATCGAATAGAAAGAGCTCGGTGATACGATCCCAACGCCGTGAACGGCACTGAAAACCGACGCCGTATGAAGAAGATATTCAGCTTTGAAGTTTGCCAATTTCAGTGAAAAATGGCCAAAATTTGACTTTATAATAAAATTATTTTTATTAAAAAAAGAATATTCCACAGAATATTCTGCAGGTGGCCAATCACAGGGCGCCACGTGGCCCCAAGGCGGAATGGATTGAAAGTGCATTGGCGTTCAAAATTATATATAGTCGCGGTGAGGTTCGACCCCGAGTCGGGCGGGCACAAACAGAGCGACTTCACCAATGAACCACAGCAGTTACTTGTTAAACTATGGCAACACGTATATATTTAAGGTTTACGGTTGGTTTGGGCGGGGCCCGAAAGGGGGCCAGCCCCCTCTACATGTAACCAAACCGCAAAAAACCGTGGGCTTCAAACAACGGCGGTGGATAAGGCTTGGTCACGTGTATTCCGGCGGATTTCCATATGGTTTTTATTATATGGTTTAATTTTATTGTATGCCACATTTAACTCAAGTTATTAAACCATTTCTCCGTCGGGTGCGGTCATATGACCCCCACGTCCCGTTTCTTCAGCCCTCACGACTGGCAGAGTGCCATTTTTAGCGGCCACCCCTATTTTGTCAGTGTTATCTGGAGTTTCTCCAGATTTGATGGAGTTTCTCTAGGCCAAACTGGCAGTTGGAGTAAACGAGCCATAAATTTGGCTAGGAAAGGCCTTTTGATACAAAATTGTTTTTGATTTTGGGTGTAGAAAGCATTCTGAAGCTGTTGGGAGTGTTTGCAGAGCCATCAAGGCACTCTAACAGAGAATTTACCAGCGTTTTTTGTCGTGGAGCCACCAGGGCCTAAGGGAAGAAGAAATGTTTTGGACTACATTCATCCAATGGAGGTGTTTGTTTAGTCATTTTATACTAATTTGAGCCTTTTGAATCTTAATTTGCAATGTATTTTTCCATTTGAGGCTTCTATACAGTTGTATTCACATTTTGAGCATTTAATCAAAAAGGGAAAAGTCTAATTAGAGGCTTTTGGACCCAACGGAGGTAGCCCAAGAGAGGGGTGAACCGCTTAAACACTTATTTGCTGTCATACTGTATAATTTTGCTGCATATTTTCAGATTCTGCTCCTTTAAATAGTAAATTTTTATAAGAAAACTTTTCCAAAGCAGGTTTAAATAGTGAACAAAACTTATTAGTTCATCTTCAAACCATTATACTTCATTTGCAGAATATGTATACTTGCCTATTCACACATTAAAGTTGGATCAATGAATACTTTGCACTTAAAACAAATACTTTCATTGATACGATCTCAGTGATTACATTTTATTTCTTTAGGCAGAGTCTGTAGAAGGGCCAGGTAGCCTCCGGATTCATCCTTCCTTTGAAAGGTGAAAGATCTGGTGAATGCCCCTACAGTCAATCTCTGTATGAGAAATACTTTGTTCTCACAATTTCAGATCAGACTGGTTAAAGGCGAGACATAAAAATACTAAGTTTTTCCATAAGCAGGCGAAATACAGAGAAAGAAAAAACAATATTGTGCAAATTCATCATGAGGGAAAGGTGTTAACAAATTTTGAAGAAATAAAAAGGGCAGTTGTGGTTCACTTCAATCGTTTGTAGCAGGTGGATTAGGTGGATGATCCTGCCTGCGAGGAATTTTTTCAAAATTTTGTATAAGAGTCATTCACTCTGGATATGAACAGGACCCTCATCTCACCCTTGTCCACTAAGGAAATTAGGAAGACGGTCTTCTCTCTTTCCCCCGAAAAATCCCCTGGCCCGGATGGCTTTTCTGCTATCATTTACCAATCCTTTTGGGATGTTATCCACCAAGACTTTTGCAGAATGATAGGTTATTATTTGAAAAATCTCATCATAGGGGGCAACATTAATTCCTCATTTTTAACCCTCATCCCCAAATACTCTAAGCCTTCCTCCTTTTATCGCTTTAGACCAATTTCTCTCTGCAATTTTTCCTACAAGGTCATCTCAAAAATCTTGGCCACCAAACTTAAACCCCTCCTTCTGAACTTGATCTCAATTAACCACGGGGGCTTTGTGCCTGGCTGCCAAATACTTGACAACATAATTTTAATTCAAGAAGAAATTCACTCAAGTATGCGAAGAGGAGATCAGGTTATGGTAATCAAGTTAGATATTGCAAATTCTTTTGATAGGGTTCACCATGGCTTCCTTTACAAAGTTATGGGAAAAATGGGATTTGATCCAAAGTTCATAAGATGGATAGATCTGTGTATATCCTCCCCTTGGATTTCTCCCTTGTAAAATAGTAGGGCAATGGGTTCTTCAAGGCTTCTAGATGGTTGCGCCAAGGGTGCCCCCTCTCCTGTTTCATCTATATCATAGTTGGAGAGGCTCTCAGCCGACATTTGGAACTAGATCGTCTCTCTCTACGACTTTCAGGGATTAGATTTAGTGAAGGAGTAAAAAGAATTAACCATGGTCAATTTGCAGATGATACAGTTTTTTTAGGTGGATCCTCTTAGGTAATTGCTAAACGATTTAAAATGAATCTATATAGATTCTAACAAGCATCTGGAGGGGCCACGAATGACAAAAAGAGTCAGGTATTCACTTGGAACATCTCTCCCTAAAAAGCGAAACATATAGAATAAATCATGGCTTTTAAACCTATATGTGAATAGAAAGACTTTAAATACCTTGGGGTAACCATATTCCTCAAAAGATCAACGTCAAATGCATGGCAGAAGATTCTGGAAAAAATAAAAACAAATATTATAAATTGGGGGGGATTTGACTAAATATCGTTGGGAGAACAATTTTGGTAAATTTTGTTTTATCTTCTCTCCCACTATATTAGTTCTTGGCACTTTAGGCACCCAAACTTGTTCTTAAGCGGATTGGTATATACATCAGGAAATTCCTATGGGAAGGAGGGAAGCAAGATAATAGAAAATTCCATCTTGAAAATTGGAAAACAATTAGAATGCCTAAGTTGCACGGGCGTCTATGAATTCGAGATCCGGAGCTGGCCAACATTGCAATGGGAGTTAATTTATGGTGGATATTGGAAACAAGCAGAGACAAATGGTGGGTTCAAGTCATTAGGGCCAAATATATAGACATATGGGAGGATTGGGAAGACAACGCAGCAACTTCTTATGGCTCCCCTATATGGAAGCTCTTAAAGTCCTCCTCTAGGCTTATCAAAGACCATTCAAAAATAATTCCGGGAAATGGAGATACGATAAATATATGGAAGGAAAAAATCCTGGATAATAGTCCTATTGGAGATGACAGTGTTGTCTCTCTGCTACAAGTTCACTTGGTCCAAAATGGGGTGGAATTCCTTTCCCAAATTTATTAATGATACGCTCTTGGTAATTGGGCAGGGTGGAGGATGGACAATATTCCATAAAATCTTATGCAAGAGAAAGAAATTTATTTGAGAAAAGTCAGAGGCAGTGTGCTGGTAGCGCAATCAGTAAAGGAAATGTGGGGATGGAAGAAGGCTAACTATACAGTCAAAGCAGGGTATGATCAACTCTTATTTGAGGAAAAAACTCCCCCAAAATATGTCATCTAGAATAATATATGGACTCCAAATGCCATCCCTAAAGTAAATTATTTCTCCTGGTTGCTAGCCCAAAAACGCATATTAACTGTTGAAAACACCCAAAATCATGGGCACATGGGGCCATCAAGGTAACCTCTGTGTGAAACCTCGAAAGAAAGCATTCCCCATTTATTCCTTCACTGCAATTATTCCAAGTTGGTATGGTTTGTAGCTCTTGGGCCTCTTTTTCGGAGGGCTAGATGGTCTCCTAACCTCCTGAGATTCTTCGACTCTTGGGCCAAGTTCTACTTGGGATCCCTTCATGCCAAAGCTTCATTCAAAGTCATTTGTACGGCTCTTCCCAAATATATAGGTTGGAATATCTGGCTATCAAGATATAAATTCATTTTTAAAATGAATCATCCCCGTCCTCAAATCACGGCTATGAATGCTCTATCATCTTGTTTTGAGCTCCATAAACCCACTTTTGACCCCTTTTTGTACCCCTTGGATAATGTCTAGATCCATTCATGGACCCTGAACAAATGTCCCTTTCTTTCAAAAAATATCCAGAAGCCTAATCTAGCCTGCCTCCTTCGCATGTCTCATGAATATTTGGTAAAGCAAAACAACAAAGAACAGAAATGGACTTTAAAATTTGACGGGGCTTCCAAAGACAATCCTAGGGTGGCAGAAGGGGGAGGGTTTATTATAACCCCCGATGGGAAAATTGAAGAATGGTATGTGTGGGGTCTTGGAAATAAAATGAATAACCAAGCTGAGGCATATGGCCTCCTCTTTGGTCTCATCCTTGCTCGGCAAAAAAGGATAAGAATCTTGAATATTATGGGAGACTCCCTTCTTATAATAAAGAGCATGGTTAACAACATGGAGGCTAAAAATTCAATGTTGAACCAAATTTTGAAAAGAATCAGGTGTAACTGCAAGAACTTTGAAAGATTCAACTTTTATAACATACTAAGAAAGTTGAACGGAGAGGTTGATACCCAAGAAAACATAGCCTATCAAATTGAAGAAAGAAAGAGCCTTATCAATGGTATCGAAGGGCTCCAAGTCATCCTATAGGTGCTATTATGGGCATAATTGAGTTTATACATAGGACCCATTCATATTGCAAGGACAAAAACACAAATAATAGGATATGAAAGGATTATAGGGATATTGGAGGCCACTGGCTCGAGATGCAAATATATTTTACGGTGAATTTCTTCCCTGGCCCTTTTCTCCTCCCTAACATGTTTTACCCCTTTTGTCCCCTTCCCCCTCACTCCCTCATCACTTACCCTTTTCTCACCCTCCCCCACCTTCTCCACTCCCCTTCACCATCAATTTTTCCCTTCCATCATTGTACTCTCGACGGTTGGCATCCCTCTCTAATTGCATGTGGCATTGTACTGACACCAATGTAAGATATTATTTTTCATGTGTTTGTGTTAAAAAGGTCTAGGATATAGATGACAAAATGATGAGGACAGGTGGAGTTGCAATGATGTGCAACGTGGGAAGCAGTTGGTTCTATCCAAGCTCTTTGGCTTGTCACACGAACTAGTCTTTTAAAAATCTGTTTAAGACCTCTGTGTGCGAGATGGAATTAATGTTGGATCAGTGGATCAGCTCAACCAAGCACACGACCATTAATTCGCAGCAATCCGCTATCGATCCTACGAGGGTTGCAATCATGGGGATAAGAAAGGCACTAAGAGTTAATTATATGCCTATTAGTCACCATTGGAGCCATATCAGAAGCAGAAGGCGCCTCCATAACAGAGGTAGAGCAGAGACTTTATTCTTGGGAGGCTGGCAGGTCATCTTGGTGAGTTTCCTGGGGTGGTGCTTTGAGAGTCGGGAGGTTTTCAGTAAGTGGCGAATTGTTTCCCTTGTCACCTCTTGGGCTGATTTTAAGGGCAGGTTGAACACGGTCTTTGGGTTCTTGCATCTGTGGCTAGTTGAGGAAAATTTAGAGAATTGGAATTGGGATAAAGGGAGAGTAAGGAACAACCATGGCTCAAGAGCTACACTAGATCTGTTGGGTGGGGGGGTTAAGTTTTGTGTGAATCCTTGTATGAAGAATCCTAGAAAAATCAGTGGTCAGCATGTGCTAACTCACCAGGGAACTGAGTGGTACTCTGAGACGGCAGGTTGGGATGAGGCATTAGGAATTTTTTATTGTAATCAATCCCCTGAAGCAGTGGAAATGACTGACAGAGTTAGCGGAAAACTAAAAATGTGGAGGATTCCAAGGCAAAAGCAAGGGAAAAATAAAAAAATTGAGACAGATAGCAGCACGAAGATGGAGATGGAGACCTAGGAATAAGACGTAAACGCTCAGGGAGGGAAATCCAATGTATCTTGGCCCTGAAGACTGTTCCCCCGCACAATTTCACTAACTGTGAACGTGAGCACCTAGAATTATGGGATTGCTTGGAGGATTTGAAAAGAAGTATTCAATTGCAACAAGAGGAAGACTTGGAATGTAGGGAGAAAGAAGTAGAAAGAACAAGAAGATCAACCATCTGGAGGAGGAAATATTTTCTCTGTAGGGCCAAAATGAAAACTTGAAGATCCAGCTGGTAGGGAAACCCATCATCTCTGACGAGGAGCTGAGCAGCCTCGATTTGAACCATCCAGCCAACCCTGATGACTAACTGTATTTTAGTTTTCTATGAGTAAATTTTCATGTATCTTTTTGCTTAGCTTGTACTGTAGGATATACAAAATAGCAGCAGCAATATCGAAGCTGCATTTTCTAATCTTGAAAAACATTTGGGCTAGACCAGCTATGGATGTAACCAGTCAGCCCAATTTGGGAAAAACTTAAACATGTAATCTTTCGGTCTAACCCGCGACCTGGGCATGGATTTATATTAAATAAAATTACTCTTTTGTGTTAAAAAAAAACAAATATAATACATTTTATTAAAAAAATACAATAACAATATCAAGGTAATACAAAAATGCATAATATACATGAAACATTGATATCAAAATTGTTGAAAAATGCAGCAAGAAGTTCTCGATTTGATTTTGCCTTGATTAAATTGAGAAAATTTGAATTTCCACATCAATAGACAATTTGGATGCGAATAACTTGTGTGGAATGGCTTATGTCACCCAGTTTACTTAGTAAATTCAAGTTCGAGTTCGAGTTCAGTTAAGCAATTGTGCTTGCTAATTTATAGCAATCAAGGTCAGTTATCTAAATTTTTTTTTGGTTAAACAACTTCTAATTGTTGAAGGAACTAGTGGAAGGTCACTTCCTCAGTCAAACTCGGTTATCATCTAATTAACTGATCAATCAACCCAAAATAGCTAGTGAATGCAAAGAATTTGAGTTCCCTAGGCTTAGTGGATATTCCAAGGCAGTGTAACATCGGTTGTAGACTAGTCTTGAGTGTACAAGTGTTTCATGCAATCAAATGACCAGCCTAAGGAATAGCGCAATCCATTTTGAAGAAATTCCTAAATAATAGGGACCTAATTTCTCAAGGAACGGCACAAGGAAATAAGAGCTCAAGAAAAGGCATAAATTGACTAAGACTGGGTCAAATTTTCTCAGTGAGCAGAGGGATAGGTTATTCACTTGCACGTTGTGCTTGGTTGTGTAAAGCAATTGTAATACATATTTATTCATCAGATTAATGCAAGCAAGCATTGTGGTTTTTAGCATATTTATTTCTCCGTAAATATATATATATATATATATATATATATATTGTGTACACGTGTTATTTATTATTCCATGTCTAAATTTATTGTTCTAAATTGTGAATTGAATTCCGCAAAGCAGTAGAGTAGGTTTGTGTCTTGTGATTTTGATTAAAACATCATGAGAAATTGAAAATCTCCTATATATATATATATATATATATATATATATATATATATATATATATATATATATATATATATATATATATATCTCAAATAATACATTTCATTTCAAATATACATGCTAGTGAATCCTAATTTTTTTTCCAAATCCAAAAGCATCAATGCCTAATAGATGAGAATGAAACTATGTAATATCCCCAAATAGGGACTGCTCAACCATGCATGCATAAAAAAATCATTTTCAGAAATATATGCTATAAATAACGAAATAAACTCTTGGATCCTTTAGGTCAGTCAATATACAACCTAAATCCAAAAATAGAGTTGAAACAAATCAAACTAGGTGGGTTAGACAGACCTCCCACACCTAGGATTTCTAAAAAAGGCTAAAACCCCAAACACTGCAACACAGGAATTTCTGCATAAAAGAGACTGCGCAATCTAATGAGGGTTTATACACATAAATAGTAGAGAAAAATAGATCTGAGATTATATTAAATAATAGGGCTCAAAAACAGAGATCTATTCTCCTCATTACAAATCTAGAGAACCCGGGAAGGGTTTCTAGGAATGCACTCTCTTCAGCAATATGACTGAATAATCACTGAAAACTAAAGAACATGAGTATATAAGGCTGAAATAATGTAAATATGATGCATATTTGATCAAAGGTCTTCCCCCATGAAAGGATGAACCTCTCAATCACAGGAAAACTCCTAAAAAGAACCACCGGATCCACTGCAGAAACTGCCCTCCAGAAATAACGCAATTCCATAGTGGAATAATGTTGTAGGTGATGGAAATGTATTGGCCTACTTCCAAATATCTGATATCAGCCCAATAACCCTCCAAATTTATCCTCCAGTAGAAGGAAACCTCCCTCCTATGCAAAACCAACTCAGAAAGTGGGTTTCTCAACCCTCCACTGCAACACCCTGCATCTCAACACAACCTCCTACAGAAATTGCCCTAAAAATAAAGACTGAAGCTTGGCACAAATTCCAGATGTGTTAAATGATATATCAGGTCTCTCCCAAGAGCTACTGAAAGGGAAGAGAATTAATTTCTGAACAGGAATACCATAGTGCTAAACAGCACCGCCAATCTTAGCTAAACAGCTAAAGAGAGCAGAAGTCTACGCAAACATAAAAATATAATTCATAAGCTAACCTCAAATGTATTCCATCCTCTTCCTTATAAAATAAGTGAACCTTCTCACCTTGGGTCCCACTCAATAGGGTTTCCACCATCACACAAACAATCTCCCTCCAAAACTATGTTGTATCTTCATTAGAGCCTCTCCTCTGAACTGCGCTGTTTGATTTCGTCAAGGTTGACCTCTTCAACCTGCTTCAGCCCTTTTCACACCTAATGGTCTTCAATCCAGCTCACATATAGCTATCTAAGTTGAACCTCATTCACATTAAGCTATTTTATTTGATGATCCACTCCTCCTACATTTATGTTGTTGACTTGGCCAACTTGACTTTTTCCACATGCAAAATATCCCTGTTCACACATGAGAATGTAAAATCCAGCTGGCATTATGATCCCCTTTCACACTATGAGGGATTTTGTCCTTAATTCTAAAATGTATGGGCCTCCTTACCCATTTATTCATCTCCTAAGTGACATTAGCAAAATTTAATATTCCAATTTGTTGCATGCAAATTTTGGAATATTACAGTCCTCCCCTCCCAAATGTTGCTTGTCCTCAAGAAACTGCAAGGATAGAACAGAAAAGCATACTCTTCTTCCCCTTTAGCACCCTCATAAGATAAAATCCTCTAAGGATCAAGGTATTGTCTCATCAATATATCTCCAAGTTTCCCCTCCCAAGTAGGCAAGCTAGCTTTTGGTGAACATCCCAAATACCTATCATCATGTGAAAGTAAAGTATCAAATGGAGGAAAAAATGGTTGGTATAAAGGTCTTCTTGAGGCATGAGTTCTGATATATATTGGGATCTACCATCCCCATATTAATCTCCCATCCCCAAGATATCATCCATACAAAATGAGTTACCTCCCAACATGGAAACTCCTGGAAATCTTCCTCCACCCTGAGCTCCTGCAAAGTAGGTGGGCTGAAAATATGAACATGGTAGAAAAGGTAGCCTACTCCACACTGTCCTCCTCTCCACTTAATATAATTGTAGAGAATTTGTTGATCTTGGGCTGCAATAATTTTTCCCTCAAGTGGCAAGAAGGAAACTAGATCTCCAAATATCCCTCCCCCAACGTTGTGAATCAAGCTGGCCCAAACCATCTCATATATGATGGATAAGAATCACCACCATATGGCATCCCATCCATCTCATGGCCCTCCCCATAAAGAAACAAATATTTTGTTGTGGTGGCCATATCTCTTCCCATGCTCCCCTTAGAACATGTAATGTGAAAAGTGTGGGAATCCTCCTTCCCAAAGAACACATCCACCCAATGTGTTTCTCCCCCAATCATGCTCCCCATAAAGGCAAGAACAACATCAGCAAATGGGATCATGACTAGCATCAAAATGAGAGAAATAATAAAGGTTTCATGTGGTGCTGGAAGGTACCAATAGTCTCCCAAGTGGTCACAGCGCAGTCTTCCCCACAGCAACTTCATAAAATAGCATGACAAGTTGTTTCTTGACAAATAGCTAGTTGTGTAAGTCATCACATCTACTATCAAATAGTAAATGGCTGAATGTATCAACTAAGCATACAATAATTAACCAAACACTTGCCCAAATTCATACAATAGATGGTTTTCTCCATCATAATAGCTGGCCAAAAATGGTCCATGGAGCTGAAAGAAAAGCTTGCCCCTTTGTGGAGCAATGCACTGCAAAGAAATGGTAAGAGCATGCAAATATTGTGTTGGACAATCAATAAATGCAAAAATAGAATTCTTACTATGTAATGAAAGTAATATGATGATAGGATCCATAAATAAGTCCTCCATAGTGGTATTACATACTCCTATGAAGAGAAATGAACCATATGCTACATGAAGATCCTCATTCTTATGCTTGGAAATCCAAGTCAAGAAGAACATAACACAGTAAAAGATGAATCCATCCACTACTCCATCATTCTCACCTCCTCCTTGTCCCCCAAGTGCATCAAATGTGAAGTGATCCTGGGGACACTCCATCAATAATTCCATGCTCCAAAGTGACAACGTTGTTGGCCTATGAAAATAGGCTCTTGCCAACTCATAACTCCATTCTTTGACATGATCATTGTCAAAAATTCCTCCCAAATGCTGCTATATACAAGAAGTTCCTTCCAAAGTGGAAGTACTTCCATATCATCCAAGGCTAAGAATTAGTCTCCTTGCACCATGATAGTGCCATCTCCTACCCCTGCAACATCATGCAAAGTGTGAGAGAAAATCTGCCCATGCTCTCCCAAGAACCTCCAAAGAAAAAAAAGTGTTTGCTGCCTCCTCATACCTCCATCATACAAATCATGTAGTGAAGATATAATGATCATAAAATCATAATTCATCCACACTCCTTGCTTCCCAATGATGCAAGTATCCTGCCAAGTTCCTTCCACCCACATACCCTTGGAAAAAGGATATGTCCCATGATGGGAAAACTCTTTCAAGAGTAGCCAACGCAGCCAAGCCTCCTGCTGCTCGGTGTCATATATTTACAAGTAGCTTACTAGTTTCTTTCTCTTCATCCACCCCCATTCATCCCAATGTGGATGCCTCCCATCATGATCAACCTTGGCACCCTTCCAATGAAGACTACCCTTCTCCCAAATCAGATTTTTCTTCTTGCATTCCATGGCATGTTGAAATGCAACTCCTTGGAGATCTCCTAGAAAATATCTCACACCAATGATCATCTTGAATTTGAAGGCAAAGCCTCCTCACTGCTACCTCTTGACAGCATTGTAAATCTCCTCCATGGTGTTTTTCCTGTCTTATGTCCCAACTCAAGGATGAACATATGGTTTTGCATAAGTTTGTTTGGGACAAAGTTCATCCTATCCTCCAAGAATTCACACCCCAAGTCCAAGTGTGGTGTGCAACCCAATAGTGACCCATTAGGATGATGTTTCATCCCTTCTCTGATCAAATCAAGGTTGCACGGCGCAGTGCAATTATGTTGTTCCAAATGAGCAGTATGCAATGGTATACAATCCTCCATATGACTTATTGAAACAATAGGAGATGAAAATTTAGGCATACCTTGATGAAACTTGGAAGTATCTTGTATGGTTGTAAGGGCTTCTTCCTCCAATGAGTTGGCTCCTCCAACTGAAGATGTTGAGGGCTGCTCCCCCATAGTTGTGACAACGCTGGTACAAGTCTCCTCCAATGGTAGTGAGGGCTTCTTCTCCTCTGATTTCTCCTTGCCAAATTTCTCAATCAACCTTTGAGTAAACTAAACAAAAGTGATCACTCTCGCATGGCTCAAATGGTTGAACCACAAAATATGTGCTTCACCCTCTAGGTGCAGTGCTGCAATCTCTACAACCTCCCTTTCTACCAAAGGATGTAATAGGAAGAACTCATCTAGCTTCCTTGCCCAAACCCTTACTGCAGATGACCCATAAAAATTAGACAATAAAAACCTATGGCCCTTAATCCTCCCTTGGCCACAAGGTCTTCTTTCTTCCTCCAAATGAATGAACTGAGGGAAAGCTAGATTCTCCTTGAAGGCTCTAGGTTGAGATTTGTACTCAACAAGGTATTCACTTAGGATTTTGTGATCCAAGTGTCCTCCATCTTCCTGCAATTTGTCCTCCTTCTCAAAAGAAAAGGGTATTTTCCAATGATTTAGAGCTCTATGAAACACTGGTCTCCTCTTCTGATCATAGGAAGTGCATGGCTCTTCCTCCCCTTGAAACTCTCTAGAAGTTTCGCTGCTCCTTTTCTCTTCTTTTTGTTTAACCTCCTTGGAGAGGTTCTTCCTGGATCTGAAAAGTGATGAGAGCAAGCTCATCATTTCCATAATTCTGTCCTTGCTCTTTCTAATAGTTGGAACTCACAGGCTGAGCCAAAGATCATGCTTTGATACCACTGTAATATCCCTAAATAGGGATTGCTCAACCATGCATGCATAAAAAATGAATTTTCATAAATATATGCTATAAAAAACAAAATAAACTTTTGGATCCTTTAGGTAAGTCAATATACAACCTAAATCCAATAATAGAGCTGAAACAAATCAAACTAGGTGGGTTAAACAGACCTCCCACACCTAGGATTGCTAAAAAAGGCTAAAACCCCAAACACTGCAACACAGGAATTTTTGCATAAAAGAGACTGCGCAGTCTAATGAGGTTTTGTACACATAAATAGTAGAGACAAATATATCTGAGATTATATTAAATAATAGGCCTCAAAAACATAGATCTAGTCTCCTCATTACAAACCTAGAGTACCCGGGAAGGGTTTCTAGGAATGCACTCAAATACAAATGGTGATCTTCAGGAATAATACTGAATAATCATTGAAAACTAAAGCACATGAGTATAGAAGGCTGAAATAATGTAAATATGATGCAGATATGATCAAAGGTCTTCCACCATGAAAGGATGAACCTCTCAATCACAGGAAAACTCCTAAAAATAACCACCGTATCCACTGCAGAAACTGCCCTCCAGAAATAACGCAATTCCATAGTGGAATAACACTATAGGAGATGGAAATGGATTTTCCTACTACCAAAGATCTGATATCAGCCCAATAACCCTCCAAACTGATCCTCCAATAGAAGGAAACCTCCCTCTTATGCAAAACCAACTCAGAAAGTGGGTTTCTCAACCCTCCACTGCAACACCCTGCAACTCAACACAACCTCCTACAGAAACTGCCCTGAAACTGAAGACTGAAGCTTGGCACAAATTCCATATGTGTGGAATAATAGATCAGGTCTCTCCCAAGAGCTACTCAAATGGAAGAGAAGGAATTCTTGAACAGGAATACCTTAGTACTAAACAGCACCGGCAATCTTAGCTAAACAGCTAAAGAGCGCAGAAGTCTAAGCAGACATAAAAATATAATTCATAAGCTAACCTTGAAGGCTGCCATCCTCTTCCTTATAAACTAAGTGAGCCTTCTCACCTTAGGTCCCACTCAATATGTTTTCCACCATCACACAAACAATCTCCCTCCAAAACTGTGTTGTATCTTCATTAGAGCCTCTCCTCTAAACTGCGTTGTTTGATTTGGTCAAGGTTGACCTCTTCAACCTACTTCAGCCCTTTTCACACCTAAGGGTCTTCAATCCAACTCAAATATAGCTATCTAAGTTGAACCTCATTCACATTGAACTATTTTATTTGTTGATCCACTCCTCCTACATTTATGTTGTTGACTTGTTCAACTTGACTTTGTCCACATGCAAAATATCCCTGTTCACATATGAGTGTGTAAAATCCAGTTGGCATTATGATCCCATTTCACACTATGAGGGATTTATCCTTAATTATGAAATGTATGGGCCTCCTTACCCATTTATTCATCTCCTAAGTGACATTAGAAAAAATTAATATTCCAATTTGCTGCATGCAAATTTTGGAATATTACAAACTACAATTTGATATCTCTCTAGTAGGATCTATATGTTGAGATTCAACAAGAAGATCCTAGTGAAAATTAAGCACCTACACTAGGATGGAGCCTCAGGCTATTTTTAGGTGGATGTCTATTTATAGATGCATGAGCCAATTCTATTTATAGATGAGGTCTATTTATAGATGTATGTGCAAGTTCTATTTATATATTGAATGTCTATTTATAGATGCATGTCGACTATTATTATCCCTTAATAATAGTTGGACAATAAAAAATAATATATTCTTAATGAGCACTTGGAAATAGTTAACCGAAGTGGAAAATCAGTTAGTTATAGAAATTTTGAGTTAATAGGTTGGTTGGTGGGACATGCAAGTGGACTTAGTTCTAACTAAGTGATTCGAAGTTGTAACAATGTTGGAAGTGCAGTTATGAAAGTTGTAAATTAGTTTAACTCAGTTAAGTGAGTTAAACTCAGTTGTGTTAGTTATAACTGAAGATACACTAGTTATAGATCAAGTGAATTAATTTTTAATTAATTCACAATCAATGGCCTCACATGCGACTGAAGATTTACTACTATTAACTGCATGCATGTCAGATCCAGTGGAGACCCAGTTGAGATGTAGGTGAAAGGGACAATTGACTATCAGTTGTGACATTATTGGTTGCACACATGCAACCACACATTACATTATTGGTTGCACACATGCAACTGGTATTGCGCAGTAGAGGCAAGTTGTCTGGACACAGTAAATTGGCTAAGGAAATTGCCAATTTTTGCATGATAGTGTGAGATAGTTAGCTCATGTACTGAGAGCTCTTGGATTAGAGATTTGTATGTAATTGTTTCATGATGCATGATATAATACATAATAGAAGATAATGGGGTTTTTAGCTTTATTCTTTCCTGGTAAACTATCTGTGTTATGTTTGATTGATTTTTCTTCATGATATTGTGATTGGCGATTGTGTTTCAAATTCTGCAAAGATTTTGTAGAAGAAATTTTGTATTTAATAGTGGCATATAATTGTTAGATGAGGAGAATCCAAGCAATACATATTTTTTATTACATTTCTACATGGTATCAGAGCACAGGAAATTTCAATTTTGAAGCAGGAGTTGAGTTTGTTGGTGGAAAGAATTTGAATTTGTAGAAAGACTTTCTTAGCGCTACAGCTAATTTAAGATCGAAATGGATTTCAATGGATTGAGGTTAGAGCATGCACTCGAGGGCAGCTCGAACTATATTTCCTGTAATGACAGGATGGAGGCAATACTCGAAGACAATGGCTTGAAGGAATTCATTGAAAAAGATGTTCCTAAGCCAGATGCTGCAAATCTTGATGCATGGCGAAAGAAAGTGGCAAAGGCGAGGAGGATTCTATTGGAGGGAGTACGAGACCACATTTTCTCAAGCCTCCATGGGAAATCCACACCATATGCTATGTGGAAGGATTTGATGGATCTATTCCAAAGCAGTAGCGGCCATAGGAAATTTGTGCTCAAAGATAAACTCAAAAAGATCAAGATGGAAAAGGGCGACAACATTCCAAAGTATCTCGCAAAGTTTTTCCAATGTCGAGATGAACTGGGAAGTGTGGGAATAACCATTGTTGATGATGATTTTGTAAGCTCGGCTCTCTTGGGACTTGCTAAGATTTGGAATATTTATGAAGACTCTGTCAACGGACGGGAAAAATTACCGGATTGGGAACGACTGTGGTCGAATCTGGTGAAGGAGGAGTTCAGGTGAAGCACCAGAGATGGCTCTTCATAAAAGCATGATGATGAAGAGGATTGTGCTTTGGCTACCAAGGAAAATAAGGGGAAGGGGAATAAATTCCGTTCTAAATCTGAGTCTAAAGGCAAGAAGTTGGATATGTCTAAGGTGAAGTGTTTTTCATTGTCACGAACATGGGCATATTGCTACTAACTTTCTGCAAAAGAACAAGAACAAGAAGGTTGTTGCAGCTACATCTGGTGAGGCCCTTGCCTCGCAATTTGAGCTTTAATTATATTTGATATCATGCATGGTGTCAATTGCATTAGGATCGATGTGGTATTTGGATAGTGGCGCTTCCTTTCACATGACAAGAGATAAGGTAATTTTTAGTGACCTGGAGGAGAAAGATCTCCATATGCATATAGAGATGGGTGACGATGGATGATACACTACGAATACCATTGGTATCATTACCTTTCAGAGGGAGTTAGGTAAACCATTTCAATTGAAATTTGTTATGCATGTTCCAAGTCTAAAGAAAAATTTGGTCCCAGTCGCAATGTTGGAGGACAGAGGCTATGACGTTGTTTTCAGTGATGGAAAATATTTCCTGCGACATAAAACAACGAGTCAAGCCAAGAGGATAGGGATTCGAGTTAAGAATCTCTACAAGCTAGAGGTAGATGGTTGCGCTTCCATGATGGGCAATGCGGAAAAAGTGGTGAGCCGGGATGAGGGCGAATTATGGTACAAGCGATTGGGCCATCTTCATCATGGAGCCTTGAAAGTCATGCAGCAAATATCTACTGGACTTCCAATGGGAACACTTTCTCAATTAGATCAGTGCAAGGGTTGCACCATGGGGAAGTATGTGAATTCCACCTTTCATGAAAAGGAGAACCATGCTTCGGGGATCCTTGAGAGAGTTCACACAGACATGTGTGGACCGTTCTCAGTTGCTTCAACAACGAAACATAAGTACAATGATATTTTTATTGATGACTTTTCTCGTAAATGCTAGATCTTCTTCATGTAGAAGAAATATCAAGAATTCTCAAAGTTCTATGAGTTTAAGGCATTGGTGGAGAAAGAGTCGGGGAAGCAAGTGAATGCTATGAAGAATTCGAAGAGAACTCATAGCGCCTCATAACCCACAGCAAAATGGGATCGCGGAGAGGAAGAACAGAATGATCGTGGGTGCAGCACGAGCGATGTTACATGATCAGGGCCTACCAATGCATTTGTGGGAAGAAGCATGCAACACTACGGTTTATGTGCAAAACCATTGTCCTCATAGAGTACTTGGCATGAGTACACCTGAAGAAGCTTTCACTGATAAGAAACTAGATGTTTCACACTTTAATATTTTTGGCTCATCTATTTATGTGCATGTGACCAAGGACGCCACGAAAAAGCTAGAGCCGACTACTGAAGTTGGGATTTTTGTGGGGTACACAGAAACACCCCATAATTATTGTGTGTATTTTCCAAACAGTCGAATGACTGTGGTGCGACGGGATATAAAATTCGATGAGGGGAAAGCCATGTAGTTGTCGTTTGAGAGGGATTTGGACTTGCATGCGAAGGAGGAACTGTTGGTTACCAAAGATGAGTCTCTAGATGTGGATCAGCCACATGAGGAGGTTCATGGAGTGGAGGAGTCCACTCACGCAGAGCCAAACATCAGAAATGGCAGAAGGCATACCACATAAGTTGATAGGCTGAGACTTGATGCTGCATAGAATGTAGGAGTCCCTACTTCACAGCGTAGAAAAAGACAGTCTCCTGACCGATTTACTGGATACATGGCTCTCATGAGAAAATGTATTTTGACTAAACCATCTTCCTTTTAGGAAGCAGTGCAGGAGCCCACATGGGTAGATGCAATGGTGGAGGAGTATGACTCCATTATCAAAAACAGTGCTTGGGAAATTGTTCCAAGGTCGGTTGATAAATCATTGGTAGGTTCAAGATGGATCTACAAGGTAAAGAAAGTTGTTGATGGGAGTGTTGAGAAATACAAGGCCAGATTTGTGGCCCGGGGCTTCTCACAGATCGAGGGGATAGATTATGAAGAAACCTTTGCACTTGTCGCAAGGTATTCTTCCATAAGGACCATCCTTTCTCTCTCAGCGCAGATGGGCTAGCACATTCATCAAATGGATGTGAAAACTGTGTTTCTCAATGGGATCATTGAGGAAGAGGTGTACATAGAGCAGCCTGAAGGTTTTGAGATCTTCAACAATGAGTCGCATGTGTGCCGACTCAAAAGAGTGTTGTATGGGTTGAAGTAAGCACCGTGTACTTGGTACACTCATATAGACAACTATTTCACCGGACTGGGCTTCACCAAAAGTGAAGCAGATGCAAACCTATACCAAATTGTGGTGGAGGGTAAGCTTTTAATCCTTGTTCTTTATGTTGATGATTTAATATTGACTGGTGATGAGCAGATGATACACTCATGCAAGGAGGATCTTGCAAGGGAATTTGAGATGAAGGATATGGGCCTCCTTCATTATTTCCTTGGATTGGAAATATGGTAGCGATATGGTGAAATTTTTGTGTCTCAAGGCAAGTATGAAAGGGAGATATTGGGTAAGTTTCACATGGAGGGCTACAAACCCATGGATACTCCTCTTCCAGGAAACTGGAGGAAAGAGGATGCTACTTCTGGAGAGGTAGTGGATGCTATTGTCTATCAACAATTATTGGGTTCACTAATGTATCTAGTGAACATGAGACAAGACATTTTCTATGCGGTTAACCAGCTGAGTCAAGCTATGTTTAAGCCTACCAAGCTCTTTTGGAAGGCGGGTAAGCATTTCCTGAGATACCTGAGGGGCACATCACAGTATGGTTTATGGTACAAACAAACGAATGAGGTGAAGTTGCATGGCTTCACGAATGAAAATTGGGCAAGCAGCCCATCGGACAAAAAGAGCACATCGGGGGGGTCTTTAGCATTGGATCTACAGTTGTTTCTTGGTACAACAGGAAGCAGAGATCCATGGCACTCAATTCAGTGGAAGCGGAATACATGGCAGCAAGTCAAGATGCTTTTGAGGCTATCTAGATGAGAAAGATCTTGGTTGGTTTGTTTGGTTCTCATTTAGATCTGTCAGTGATTCATTGTGATAATAAAAGTTGCATTAAACTCTCGATTAATCCTTTGTTTCATGATCAATCTAAGAATATAGATATCTGGTACCATCATCTCAAAGATTGTGTGCAGAGGAGAAGCATGTCGCTTCCGTACATTCGTACGAAAGATCAAGATTCAGACATTCTGACGAAGGCACTCACCAGGAGCAAATTCAAATACCATAGAGAGAGGATCAGGGTGAAGGGTAATCTCTTTCTTGTTGAGAGGGAGTGTTGAGATTCAACAAGAATATCCTAGTGAAAATTAAGCACCTACACTAGGATGGAGCCTCAGGCTATTTTTAGGTGGATGTTTATTTATAGATGCATGAGAAAATTCTATTTATAGATGAGGTCTATTTATAAATTTATGTGCAAGTTCTATTTATAGATTGCTTGTCTATTTATAGATGCATGTTCACTATTATTATCCCTTAATAATAGTTGGACAATAAACAATAATCTATTCTCAATGAGCACTTGGAAATAGTTAACTAAAGTGGAAAATCAATTAGCTATAGGAATTTCAAGTTAAGAGGTTGGTTGGTGGGACATGCAAGTGGACTTAGTTGTAACTGAGTGATTCGAAGTTGTAACAAAGTTGGAAGTGCAGTTATGAAAGTTGTAAAGTAGTTAAAATCAGTTAAGTGAGTTAAACTCAATTGTGCTAGTTGTAACTTAAGATACACTAGTGAGAGATCAAGTGAATTAATTATTAATTAATTCACAATCAATGGCCTCACATGCAACTGAAAATTTACTACTGTTAACTACATGCATGTCAGATCCAATGGAGACCCAGTTGAGATGTAGGTGAAAGGGACAGTTGACTATTAGTTGTGACATTATCGGTTGCACACATGCAACCACACACACATTAGATGTGCCCATGAGGATTGCGTAGTCAAGGAAAGCAGGATTCCATTCATTTAGTGATTGCTATCAACTCGGATTGCGTAGTAGAGGCAGGCTTTCTGGAGACAATAAATTGGCTAAGGAACTTGCCAATTTTTGCATGACAGCGTGAGATAGTTAGCTCATGTACTGAGAGCTCTTGGATTAGAGATTTGTATGTAATTGTTTCATGATCCATGATATAATACATAATAGAATATATTGGGATTTTTAGCTTTATGCTTTCCCAATAAATTATTTGTGTTATGTGTGATTGATATTTCTTCATGATATTGTGATTGGTGATTGTGTTTCAAATTCCACAAAGATTTTGTAGAAGCGATTATGTATTTAACAGTGGCATATAATTGTTAGATCCAGAGAATCCAGGAAATACATATTTTTTATTAAATTTCTACACTATATATGATAAGTTCATATCACCTATATGATACTTCTTGGGATCATCAGTCATATATGAGGCTTCATGTTATAAAACATACCCTGTAGATTAAATATTTGGCCTATGAGTGGTATATTGACACCATTCTAAGGTTTTACCAACCAAATATGGCAATGAATGCCCAAGGAATGATCCAAGGATAAAAATAGTGTCTTACACCTTGAAATATGCTTCTAGGTCACATGGGCCATGAGAAATGCTCCAAACCATCTAACATGTTCTAGAGAGGGAATGTGCGGCCTCTAAACAAGATATGGACACCAATTCAAAGTTAACTCACTAGGGATATGCCTTCAGCCTAGGTCATGTTCAAAGCATGAAAACCAATGATTTAGGTTGTAACACTTAATTCTATAGGACTCATGGGTTATGCAAATGGCCCCAAACCATCAAACACATGTTACAAGAAAAGAACATATAATTTTCGAAGGAGATATGGGTGCCAATTCAAAATTTTGAGCACTAGGTGTTGGTCTTGCTTCCCAAATCATGGTTCAAGAATGAAAACAAGGGATTTAATCCCTAACATATTGTTTATATAGCTTACGAACTATGCACATGGCCCTAGACAACCACATAGTAGGGCATATAAAATGAATCTAGAATGAATCACCTTTTGACGTTTATGCCCTTTATATGGATCTTAATAACATAATTAAAGGAAATATATTTATCGATTATTAGCCTTTCATTAAATGGGATTATTTCTTCAAAAGACACTCTCACTTTAAATAGAAGATATTAAAAACCTGCAAATTATGCAATGTAATGTCTTTGAGTTTACGTTCAATGTAACAAATTTAGTGGTTTAGGCTACATAAACCAAACCAAATTCATTTATGTCAATTTATTTTAACAATATTATTAAATATGCTACTCATTAATCTCTAATTGAATACTTTATAGTTCCTATTTTTCATATTCTTGTTGAAATTTGCAACAAGAAACAATGAAATTGGCATCCAGAAACAAAATCTAGAAAATGGCACCCAGAAATGGTTACCATGTGAGGATTTTGATTTAATTATCCTTAATTAAATTAAAAATAAATTGTAATATTGTCTCATAACAACTTGTAATAGTTAACTAAGTTTGATAGGCTTAGTTAGCTCAATAATTTCAAGTTGAGGGTCAAAGGATAGGCATGTAGAGTGATTTTATTATTTACAAGGTCCATTTGCAGTTGTAGCACTAGTGTGGTGTGAGTGCGATCAGTTAACTCACATTAATTGAGTTAAAATCAGTTTAACTAGTTTTAACTTATTGATGAGCTAGTGGAATATCAAGTGAATTAAAATAAATTTAATTCACAAGTAGTGATCTACCAAGTAACTGATGATTCACTATTAATAGTTGCATGCATGTCAATTATGATGACAACCCAGTTGATACAAAGGTTAAAAACAAGTAAACTATCAGTTGTGTTTTTGGCGAACTGCCCATGTACAGTTATAAAGTCAGAGGAAGGCTCCATAGGGATTGTGCAGTCAAGGAAGGTTGATTATCCTATTTAATAGCGATTAATTTCCTAGGGATTGCATGAGCAAGGCTGGGCTAAGGAGGGGTTGAGAATTGACTAAGTGTTGGTCAATTTTTCCTAAGAATTGCTAGACAGTTTTGAGCATGATCAGAGTGAGACAGTCAGGATAGTGCAGGATTTTCTCGGTGTAAGAAATCATTGTATTGTTTCATGATTATTTGACTATGTACAATATATTATAGATGGGTTTTGAGCAGGTGCTTTCCCCAAAAACATCTTGTGTTGTGTGATTGATAATTTCCTGTCTCTTAATTGCATGTGATTGAGCCATCGTGTTTTATATTCCGCAAATATTGTTGAAGGATTTAGTATCTTGTTTTAGTACATTACATGATCGGATTGAATCCATTGATATAATTTCTACATCGTATCATGGGTGTGTTAGATATTTTCTACATGTTATCAGAGTAGGAATTGTTTGGGCAGCGAGTTTGTAGAGAATATTTGAAAATTTGGATGCAATTTTTTTTTTTTTAAATAGCATATTTGGATTCCTTGTGAAAAAATACCCAAATTGAAAAATAAATCGTTCAAATCAGAGCTCGAATGAGGGAGATATCATCGATTTAAAATCAGCTCTTTTTTTAGAAAATTTTGCGATGACCGGACAATTACAATGTGCGCGAATTGGAAAAGGAAAGAAAGTCGAGGGAAAGAAATCGCAAGGAAAAGAGCGCAAGAGAGACTTGTCCAAGATCAGATGTTTTCACTATCACGAGCATGGGCACTATGTTTCGAATTGTCTACAGAAGAAGGAAAACAAGAAGGAGCATGCACTTGCAGCGAGTGAAGCATTGGCTTCACAGTTCGAGCTTGATTTTACTCTCATTGCATGCATGGCCAACACTGTAATGGGATGCATGTGGTATCTAAACAGTGGTGCCTCCTTCCATATGATGAGGAATAGAGATCTCTTCAGTGACTTGGAGGAGAAGGACCTCCACCAGAACATAGAGTTTGGAGATGATGGGAGGTATAGTGCGGCCGGCATAGGTACAATTACCTTTCAGAGGGAGTTTGGCTCCCCTCTCAGACTAGAAGATGTGTTGTATGTTCCAGGCCTAAGGAAGAATCTTGTCTCTATAGCGGTATTGGAAGACTGTGGTTATGAGGTGATGTTTAGAAAATGAAAAGTGTTCCTTAAACGCATAGCCATGGGAAAGGTGAAGTAGATTGGTTCAAGAGTCAAGAACCTGTATGCTCTCGAGGTTGAGGATGCATGCAAGTCTTTGAGGAGAAAAGCAGTGGTTAATGACTTTGTGGTTGAGAGGGGGAAATTATCTCTCAACATGCAGCCTCAGAAGCAGTCTCAGAATTTTGTGGAGCAACCACAATTGGAGAAGCAGAGAGGAGACCGAGTGGAAGATTCCACTCAAGGAGAGACCTTTAGGAGGGGGTGATTTCAAGCCAGATGGACAAAGGGAGTACATTTGGCTATACCTCCAGGTGTGAGGTGGAGCGATGTGCAGAATTGACCCCAATAATAAATTTGGGCAGGGTCCATTGAGATGGTGTGTCTCATGGATCGAACCTGGCTACGAGGATCCCACAATACAACAGTAGCAGAAAGGATCAGTTAAATTGATGCAGTTAGATATCAGGAAGACAAAAAACAGAGTGACAGATGTCGGATACTGGAGCGCAGATCAAAGTTGGAAGCAGTGCATAAAGCACAAATGCAGATGTTAGCAGCAGCACAGAGAGTACAGTATACATGTGAAGTAGCTAGCAGCAGCCAAAAGACTCTGATGACATATGCATTATATTGATTCAGTTGTTTGGAGGCTATTTAGTTTCAGAAGAGTTGCGTGTGCGAACAACACTAGAGAAGTGTTGCATGCAAGAACATTCCAAAGGTACTGGATTGAGACAGATTGATTCCTTTCTTATTGAGAGGGAGTATTGAAATTTGCAACAAGAAATAGTGAAATTGGCATCCATAAACAAAATCTCGAAAATGGCACCTAGAAATGGTTACCATGTGAGGATTTTGATTTAATTATCCTTAATTAAATTAAAAGTAAATTGTAATTTTATCTCATAACAACTTTTAATAGTTAACTAAGGGTGATAGAATTATTTAGCTCAAGAATTTTAGTTGAGGGTCAAAGGATAGGCATGTAGAGTGATTCTATTATTTACAGGGCCTAGTTGCAGTTGTAGCACTAGTGTGGTGTGAGTGGGATCAATTAACTCACATTAATTGAGTTAAAATCAATTTAACTATTTCTAATTGATTGATGAGCAAATGGAAGAGCAAGTGAATTAAAATAGATTTAATTCACAAGTAGCAATCTACCAAGTAACTGATGATTCACTATTAATGACTGCATGCATTTCATTTCTGATGACAACCCAGTTGAGACAGAGGTTAAATACAACTATCAGTTGTATTTTTGGCGAACTGCCCTGGTGCATTTATAAATTCAGAGGAAGGCTCCATAGTGATTGCGCAGTTAAGGAAGTTTGATTATCCTATTTAATAGGTATTAATTACCTAGCGATTGTATGAGAACGACTGGCCTAAGGAGGGGCTGAGAATTGGCAAGCGTTGGTCAATTTTTAATAATTGCTAGACAGTTTTGAGCAGAATCAAAGTGAGACAGTCAGGATAGTGCAGGATTTTCTCGGTGTGAGAAATCATTGTATTGTTTCAGGATTATTTAACTATGTACAATATATGATAGAGGGGTTTTGAACATGTGCTTTCCCCAAGAACATATTTTGTTGTGTGATTGATAAATTCCTTTCTCTTACTTGCATGTGATTGAGCGATCATGTTTTATATTCTACAAATATTTTATAAGGATTCAGTATCTTGTTTTAGTAAATTACATGATCATATTGAATCCATTCATATAATTTCTACATGGTATTATAGTTGTGTTAGATATTTTCTACATGGTATCAGAGCAAGGATTATTTGGGCAGCGAGTTTTCAGAGAATATTTAAAATTTGGATTCAAATTTTTCAAAAACAAATAGCATATTTGTATTCCTTGCGAAAAAATACCCAATTTGAAAAAAAAATCGGTTGAATCAGAGCTCGGATGAGGGAGATATCGTCGATTTAAAATCAACTCTTTTTTTAGAAAATTTTGCGATGGTGGGACAATTACGATGTGCGTGAGTTGGAAAAGGAAAGAAAGCCAAGGGAAAGAAATCTCAAGGAAAATAGGGCTAGAGATATTTGTGCAAGATCAGAATTTTTCATTGTCATGAGCATGGGCACTATACTTCGAATTGTCCATAGAAGAAGGCAAGCAAGAAGGAGCATGCACTTGCAGCGGGTGAAGCATTGGCTTCACAGTTCAAGCGTGATTTTACTCTCATTTCCTACATGGCCAGCAATGTAATGGGATGCATGTGTTATCTAGACATTGGTGCCTCGTTCCATATGACGAGGAATAGAGATCTCTTAAGCGACTTGGAGGAGAAGGACCTCGAGAAGAACATAGAGTTTGGAGATGACGAGAGGTATAGCGCGGCGAGCATAAGTACAGTTTACCTTTTAGAGGGAGTTTGGCTCCCCTCTCATACTAGAAGATGTTTTGTATGTTCCAAGCCTAAGGATAAATCTTTTCTTCTTAGCAGTATTGGAATACAGTGGTTATGAGGTGATGTTTAGAAAAGGAAAGGTATTCCTTAAATGCATAGCCATGGGACATGTGAAGCAGATTAGTTCAAGAGTCAAGAACTTGTATGCTCTCAAGGTTGAGGATGCATGCAAGGCTTTGAGGATCAAAGTAGTGGTTAATGACTTGGTGGTTCAGAGGGAGAAATTATCTCTCAACATGCAGCCTTAGAAGCAGTCTTAGAAGTTTGTGAAACAGCCACAATTGGAGAAGTAGAGAGGATACTGAGTGGAAGAGTCCACTCAAGCGAAGACCTTGAGGAGGGGGGAATTTCGAGCCAGATGGTCAAAGGGAGTACATGCAGCTATACCTCAAGGTGTGAGGTGGGGCGATGTGCAGAATTTATCCCAAGTAGAATTTTGGGCAGGGTCAACTAAGATGGTGTGTCTAATAGATTGAACCTGGCTACGAGGAGCCCATTGTACAAAAATAGCAGGAAGGATTAGTTAGATCGATGCAGTCAAATGTCAGGAAGACAGAAAACATAGTGACATATGTTGGATATTGGAGCGCAGATCAGATTTGGCAGAAATTCAGAAAGCATAGATGCAGATGTCAGTAGCAGCGCAGAGAGTCCGAAGACATGTGCAGTAACTAGCAACAGTCAAAAGACTCTGATGGAAAATGCATTATACTGATTCAGTTTTTTGGAGGCTATTCAGTTTCACGAGAGTTGCATGTGAAAACAACACTAGAGAAGTGTTGCATGCAACAACATTCCAAAGGTACCGGATCGGGACAGATTGATTCCTTTCTATTTGTGAGGGAGTGTTGAAATTTGCAACAAGAAACAGTGAAATTGGCATCCAGAAACAAAATCTAGAAAATGGCACCCAGAAATGGTTACCATGTGAAGATTTTGATTTAATTATCCTTAATTAAATTAAAATTAAATTGTAATCTTATCTCATAACAACTTGTAATAGTTAACTAAGTTTGATAGAATTAGTTAGCTCAAGAATTTCGAGTTGAGGGTCAAATGATAGGCATTGTTGGAACAGGGGTTCCTAGCCCTAATTTTGTCTAGTTTTGCAATATTTTTGTAATATTTGGTTTAGTGAAGGGGGTTTGGGGTGGGTCAAACCCCCAATGTACTGTAATGGGACAAAAGGGTAGACCTAGGGTCCGTAAACCATGGTTTGTGGACCATAGGATAGCGCAGGCTAAGGTGCTATAAATAGAAGGGTATATCAAGTCTAGAGGTAGGCTAAGATTGATTGATGGTAATTGCGAACTGTTGAGATTTGTTTTGAGTTGTAATTGGGTAAGGACTTCGGCTAGTTGTGTACGCGAAGATCCTTAGTCCTGCTATGTGTGGACCCCGCTCATTGATTGGGAATTGGGTCTGTAAGTGGATTTTGGAAGCTAATGAATGATAAATATTTTTCATCGTATCTCTATGTTATAAACTAGTTATGTTCTTGATATTACGGTGATTCAGTTTGTTGATCAATATTGATGTGCATGTGGATGTGAAGGTATTACTGAGATCTAATTAGTAATAATTCTTTATGCTATCTATGGTTTATGAATTTCTCATGTTGCACATACACTGTTAAAGGTTCTACAATAAGAGTTTTCCTGTGCAAATATGATAGATCTTAACAAGGCCGCCTCTATTAACTTCGTTTCTCTCAGGGTGCGGAAACCTAGTTCCAGCACCCTCTCATACTACTTCGAGTGAGACCTTGGCTTGCACAAGCAGTTCATTGCCGAAAGGGCTAGTAGTATAGTGGTTGGTTGGAAAACCTTAAATCTGAAACTGGGTCAGGACCCCTCAAGCGAACAAATGGTTATGTTACCGGGACTGAGAGCATTTTGAGAGAAATAGGGTAATGCCACAAGGTCGATGGTGATCCTGATTTATGCAGGAACGCAACAGAATAAACATATAAACATAAATACAGAGATGCAGCGGAAATAACACTTCATTTCATTAATATCAAAGAACTGAAATTTGCTTACAGACAGAATGGAAATAAAACTAGCTAGGGCGCTGGTAGCTATCTCTGAGTAGAGATGTGGCGGCTACAGGCCTCTGAACTGTGTTACAATGAGGCTCGAGGGCCTATTTATCATTTAGAAACAATGGGAAATCCTAAACAGCCAAAACCCTAACCCTGGGAGATGAAGCGCCAAAACTATGGGCCCCGTTTGGGTAAATTGGTGTTTCAACTTCCCAGGGGCGTAACTTTGGCATACGATCTTCGTTTGACGCGTACCATACCTCGTTAGAAAGATCTATCCGAGGACTACAAATTTGGAACGAGCAACATTGGTCCATTGACCCATGTTGCTCTCCGTTTTCCCAAAAAACGTCGTTTAGGGCCTCAAAACGGCTCCGGAAGTTTAGGACCCGAAAAACTGCTAAAAATAGTAAACTGTGCCGAAACTGAAAAACTGAAATAGACAATGGTGGAGCCCCAAGTGGAATAGGCGGGTGACCACCAATATCCACCTGGATCAGATGGCAACCTGAGAAGTCTGAGCTTGAAGACTGGTTCGAGAAACAGATCCAGGAATTTTCCTTAAAAGAGAATCGAAGTACAAGGTTGATTGCCGAAGAGTGGAAAAACAAGTATATATTTACCGAGGTATATGAAATTTTCTTTGTAACCTTTGCACACGAACTACAGGAGTGGTTAGGAAGGTTAGCAGAGTTCTAGACCTATGGGAAGAAGAATCAGGTTACGCAATGGACTCCTGAACTGCTCCGACAGTTGGAAATGACTGATAATAAAATCACCTGGACTGTAGATCACTGGGTGGATAGTGTTTTGGGAGGATTTGTAATGCAATTCATAGTTGATCAATTTGTATCTTATTCTGAAGCTAAGCGGAGGTTCTTCAAAGGGTTCAGAGGTAATTTTTTGAAAACGTTTTCGCAACTAATTAAGGTAATATTGTGCGAAAAAGATGTGTTGTGAAGTCACACCACGTGAATGACCCACGATCAGAACGAAAGTACAACATGAAGTGGTAAATATTACAGGGTTAACCAAGAAGGGGACAGATCGGTATATAGTCCCCTAAGAAAGGCGCCTACGCATGTAGAAACTAGTCCGCCAGTTACCCCTGTTAGTCATCCATAATTTTCACTATCTGAAGATGACTAAGTATCGATTCTAGATTTCTAGAAACAAAGTTCATGAACATTGTGAGTTCTAGAAATCTCACAACCTTCATTATCCTTAAGATAATTTTTTCACTATTTTATCATCCCATCATGTCAAGCTCAGCTCACCCATCCCAGAAGACCCATCATGGGCACATTTCACTTAGTTTGTCTTTGTTGTGTCACCTTTGGCCTCAACCCTCTATTTTGTTTTGCCTAACTACTCCATTGTCCATCTAGGGCTTTTAAGGGAAATTTTTCTTGGTTTCATGACCTCCATGGTTAAACATCAACAAGGCTTGTATATTGATGCTTTTACACCTCCTCCTATCCTTAATATACCTTCATAAGCACTTCCCATCACTCCTATCCCTCGAACTCATCATTTTTCTACAAAACCTAGCCTATTGCTACAATTTGACACTTTTCGAGACTAGGTTTTTCTTTTTCCCTTTTGGACCCTTTACCCTCACTCAATTTTTGAAATTCAACTTTCCCCTACTCTTTAACATCTATCCCTATCCCCCAAAATTTCCCCAAAAATTTAGACAACCCTTAACCCCTTCATTCCCCTCCCTCTGCAAGGCAGTCCTAAATCCCCTACACCAAACATTCATTTCCTCTTCCAACTAAGCTAGGGTTTGATATGAAAATGAGGCACAAGAGCAAAGGATTCATTTTATATGTCTTTTCAGCAAGCATAAGTCCATACCAACTCAAAAACATCATGCCTCCATCATTTTCCAAGAATTCATTCCAAGAGACAAGCCATGTGTCACGCCTAGGGCCAGTTTTGCTTCAAATTGTGTTTCTGACCAAATAGAGATGAATTTGACCAAAGTGAGAGAGTTTTTTGTCCCATATAAGCCCAAGAAGAAAAACCTCCTTTAGGGTTTACACAGGTATCATGGTTTTGGAGCAATATCAAAAATACAGGTGTCCCAGGAGAATTTATGCATTGTTGGAGTGACCTTGGAAAAATCAGGTTTTCTCATAGCTGGAGGGTCCAAATGACTTTTGTGATGAGTCAAATGACAACTAGACATTAAGGGCTTTCCAATGAGCTATCATGAGATAAATTTTGAGTATATTAAGACCACCAAAAGTTTTTTGCACCAGCACTCTACATTTCTGCACCATCGTTCAACACTTTTTGACCAGTGTTGGAAAACTCCTTTTTTGGACAGGTAAATGGATACAAAATGTAAAAAAAAAAAGATTTTTTGGACATTAGACTCAACAATATTTCCAACGCGCTATCACGGAGCTCATTCCGACACCGGAAAGGCCTCCAAATACCTTCTGCAAATTGGCGTTGCGCACAGACAGAGTTGCGCTGTGCACAGACAGAGTTGCGCTGCGCACAAAAGAAGTTTGGCAAAAATTGCCAAAAATTGGTCAAAATCAGTCTTTTCCTCCTCAAGTTGGCCCCAAGCTCCTGCACAAGGTGAAAAAGGTTGGTGGTCACTTTTCTTTTCCCTCCAAGTGTTCTTTTTGCATCCATAATCAAAGAAGAATAAGTTCAAGCAACTTGATCCAAGACTGAACAAAAGCCATTCAAGAAAGGCCTCCTTGGCCAAAACACAAATTTTTTAAGGGAAACAGCTGTCCTTGTTCACATATCTACAAAAATGATAAATATTTCTATCAGCATGAGAAGAGGTAAGGTAATGGGGTAAGATCATCACCAGAAGGCATCCACAAGAAGAGAAAGACATCAGGCCTGTGTTTAAAGAGAATCACGGTTTTGTGACTAATTGACAAAATAGTACTGCCAAGAAAGGAACCATCACAAGGACCACAAGGATAGAATAGGTCAAATGAAGATAATAAGTCCTCCTTCATGAACAAGCAGATGGCATTCAAAAGATATCCAAGGTTTTCTCTAGGGTTTGTACAAGCAGCATTGTTTCACCTACACCAAAGGAGAAATGGAAAAGAATATCAGTTTAGGGGGGGCTAAGATTTCCAAGTATAGTCAAATGCCTCCAAAATAATCAAAATAAAATCAATCATGCGGTTTAGTATCAAAATAAGAAAGTCATGCTAAGCACAGGTTCACTGTTGAAGAAATGAGATGTCAAACTCCAAAAGAGACTAAGAAGACCAAAGGAAAATGTTTTGTTGGCACCTGCACAAGATCAGAAGTGGCCAAGTGAAAAAAATGGTAAACTTGATGCACACAACACTGTCAAAAAGACATATCACTGTCGAATCTGCAAAGGGAAAAAGACATGTTTCAGGTCACCTACAATCATAAATGCCCAAGAGGTAAACACAGAGTTTTCAGTTTGATGAATATATGCCAAAGGACAGTTTGAACAAGTTCCCAGGATTTCAAAAGAAAAGTGGATAAAAAGGACATCTACATCCCCTCAGCTAGCCATCATCACAAAATAAGAAAAGATGCCTTGAAATAACTTTCAAAACCCTGCAAAATACAAAAGGTTGTAAGTCAAATGGAAAAAAGATTGAAAATCATAGTAAAGTGGGTTTAGAACTTTGATTTATTTCTCTTAAAGGGTATAAAGGTGCCTTTATCTCACTTCAAATTCATTCAGCCCCTGGAAAGGAGAAAAAAATGCTTAAGGAAGAAAAGAAAAAAAAATTCTGGTCATTTTTGGCAAAAATTCTGGGCGCTGCGCACAAACAGACTGGCACTACGCACAGGAAATGGCGCTACGCACAGACAGACTGGCGCTATGCACAGGGGAGAAAATCCAATGTTAAATAACATTGTGTTGTGCATAGAAGGATCGGTGCTGCACACATAGGAAATTTGGAAAAAATTGCCAAAAATTGCTCAAAATCACTCTTTTTCCTCCTCAAATTTGCCCCAGGCTCCTGCACGAGTTAGACAAGATGATGACAGTGGTAATGAGGAACAAGAGGATGGTGAGGAATATGAAGAGTTGGACAGTCAAGATAACATTATCATTGATAATGAAAAGGCAAAAACAGATAATGATGAAGAGGGCAGCCAGGATAAAGGTCAAAACAGTAAGGAAAATGTAGATGGCTAAGGGCAGCAGTGACACCCAAGAAGCAAGCCTCAGTGATGTAGAGAAGAACAGTGACAAAGAGTTAGAAGATATGAACACAAATGAATATGATGTCAGTGCCAAAGGCAAAGAGGAGAGTGGTCTTCATGATGAGTAAGATGATAGTGATGAAAGTGCAGAGGGTGCCAGTGAAAATGATGACCCCAACAATGAAAATACAAGTAGCTCAAATGAAGAACAAAATGACAATGAAGAAATCAGTGAAGAGGATGAGAGTTTTGATGATGTTAAAGACAATTATGGGGTAGAAAATATGATGACTAATGATGCCATTAATGAAAATGAAAAAGTTGAGGACCACAACAAGGATCATAGCCATGTTCAAGGCACCTACAAAGCCACCATCACACCTCTTCATTGAAATTTAAGAACTCAAAGAAGGTAAATACCAAGAAAAACTTAGAGACATGGCTCAAGATTTTCCATAGGCTTCTCAAACCCCTTGCAGTTGTCCACCAAATTTGAGGGAATTCTGAGCAAATTTTGTTTTTTTGATATTTTGAGGCCTTTGTGCGCAGCACCCTTGGCGCTACGCACATATTTGGTGCATCCTCAGCTCTAAAAATTTACATTTTTGGATTCCCCTCATCATCAGAAATCTACTCACAAAATTTCAGATCGTTTGGAGCAGTTTTGACCCCCCAAAAGGTAAAAAAACACCAAAATTTTGACCATTCTACCTCATTTTCAGGCAAGGTGCTACGCACAAAGCAGTGTTCGGAGAATGGGTTTTTGGGAAGAAAAATGGAACTTATTCAGGAAAACTCAAGAATTTCGGGAAAGTAGACTCATAAGGCTTTCCAACGAGCCATCACGGAGCCAAATCTGGCATCAGGAAGGGGTCCAAAACTTAGTCACAAAAGACCCTATTTTTTGCTTAAGTGGCGCTGCACACAGAGACTGTTTAAGTGTGTTTTGGACCAAAAGTTAAAAAAACACACTCATTTATTGCAAATTGATATTTTTGAGTTTTGCGAGGAAAAACACTCTAGAATTAGGTGTAAATAGTTATTTTGGAAATTATTTCTTAGGATATTATGTGCCTTGGACCTTGCATGGTCTCTTGGCCATAAATGACATTTATGGTTGAATTTGACATTTTCCTACCATATTTAGGGTTTTAGTCCTCCTTTGCTCCATAAATAGAGCATGAGGCCCTCATGTATTTTTTTGGCTTTTGATGAACTTTGAGAGCAATACATGGCTTCTATGAGCTTAGAGAAGAAATTGGTTTTGTGAAGTTGATGAATAACTTGCTTGGATTGATGATGGAGAAGCTTGGTTGCAGGATTCCTTAGCTTGGTGAATGGTGATGTTTTCTTAATTTGTTTATGTTTTCTTGTCTTTCATTATGTGTCATCCTTCCATATGCAGTAGATCAGTAAAGAATAAGTTAAGACATGCTCTTTGAAGCACCTTAGTCTTCCTGCTTCCTATTTCCTTGATGTTCTCTTCTGTTTGGTCATCTTAAGGAATTCTTGATTGCTCCTTAGGTCCACCTAAACTTGTTTTGTTTCATGTACGGATTAGTATGCTAGTTTACAATTATGATTCATGGTATGCCCTGCTTACTTGAAGCTGTCCAAACTCTGTCTTGAAACCTCTCTTTGGAATATTGTTTGCTAGATTAAGTCAAAGAGGTCTCGTTCAATCTTGCCCTTTGTCCATGTCTGCCAACTTCTTTCAGAGTTCTTTATAGCCTAATTTATGATGTTTAGGGGTTCCCTCTTCATATATTAAGTTATTGTGTTATCTTATATGTTTTCCCAAATTCTGAAGGTGAATTTACTAAAGTTAGAAGCTCTTACGCTTTCTATGTTTCACTGGAATGTTTATCTTGGATATTTATCAGTTTAAGTATTGTTCATTGAGCTTAATCGTAATAAGGATGCCTGGTGAAGAAGGAGAAGAGCTCGAGTTCTGAAAAAAAAGAAATGGCTTCGCTATATGCAGACACCGCTTGTAATAAGGATGTCGGTATATCCACTTGGGAAGGAATGTATAATATGTTAGAAGATGAAAACCCTGTGGTGATAAAAGTTGTAGCTACAGCAGGTTCCAAGAATACGTCTGAAGCAACCCTTAGAGACTTGGCTTGCTCATTTCTGCATAGAATAGCAGCAAGGCCAAGGATTCTCCCATATACAGACATGGTGAGATGGGTGCTCGACAACACCGATATTTCAGACAGACAATTCAGAACTCCATCTGAAGAGCTAATCGGGTCATTCACCATAGAAGATCTGAGATTAATGTATAAGTTGCCAGAACCTCAGGCGACTTACAACAAACAATTCATGGAAGATTTTGCCAGAGAACATGCAAATTTGGCAGAATGCACAAAGGAGTGGACCAAAAGAAGTGAACCATTGAAGAAAAAAAAACAAGGTATGTACAACATGGGTTCACTTACCTCTCCTTATTGTTTTACTACTGCCATGTTATGCAGGCTTTTTGGAAAGCCTGACATAAATATGATCTTACCCAAATGGCTTCCTTTGTTGAATGCGGTTGTTAATTCTACAATTGTAGACTGGGCCAAAATCCTATCTGATAATTTGACCACTGCTATTTTTCACTACCGGTCTAAACGAAATGTTTCTCAGCGGGTTTATCCGCCTTTTTATTTATCTGCTTATTTCATGGACGCCATCTGCTATGTCTCTAAATTTCCTGTGATGGGTTGGCAATGGACTATCCACGATCCTTTGCCTATTCATGTGTACCATAAATAACTATGGGAGTCTAAGTTTGTCCCCCATTTTTACCAAATTTGTCATGGAATAATGCTGCCATTGTACAGAACATTGTATAATAAGGATGCCCCAAGGTTATCCTCAGAAACAGAGGTTGATATTCTCCCCGTCGTGAGATGGTTTGGAGAAGAATTGTTCACTTATATTAGGGTTTTTGGAAGTTATGCTTCTCCCCATGTGTTACCCCTATATGATCCAGATAGACTTGTAGCTTGGGAAATTTCTTATCAGACATGTGGCCAGGGAGGTATAACAAAAGATTTAAAAGAGAAGAAAAGGGGCATTTGGCCACAATTTCCCGTAAAATGTGGAACATTTTCACTGTTTGATATTGGTCATGCATTTCAAGGGATAGGCAACATTACATGCCTACAAATGTTCAAATTTTCGAGAATATTATTCGACCCAAATGATATTATTAAGAATTTTACCAATGCAATCAGGGTAAGGGAATTTTCCGGGAAACAGGATCCTTTTGATGATATGTTCCAAGCAAGAAATTCATTCAAAGAAGTTCTGAATTCAGCTCAAGTGCAGTTATCTCCAGAGGAATTTCAGGAATTCAAGCTTTACAGAGAAAGAAGACTAATTCCTATTCCTTTGGACAATATACGCTTAGAGCCCGCAAGGGAGCAAACTCCTAGTGTTAGTTTTAACGGTAGTTCAAGTACAGGTAAATCTAAATCAAAATCTAACAGAGATTCTGAACATTCCAATAAGTCTAATGAAAAGGAAGTTAAAATGGAAGAATCCATTAAATATTCTTCACAATCAAAAGAACTTACTCAATAACAAATTTTGACTTCTCAACAGACAAATCCTCCTCCAGCCAATATACAACAACAGCTAGTCACCATTGAGTTAGAAAAATAATGGGAAACCTTTAACCAATTGATTAATGTAGAAGGACAAAATGTACAGACCCCTGTCCAGAAAACCAAAGTTTTGAACACAGGAACAAGCAGCACAGTCACAGTGACAGATTACATACCAATCACACCCTCCTCTGAAATTGTACTTAATGTAGAGGACATTCCTCCTCTGGATGTATTCTACAGCCCAAAATACAAAGAAGTAGTGAAGAGATAGAGGAAAAAGAGAAAATTAGAAAGTGCAATTGCTACTGAAGCAGAACAAGTAGATGTTTTGTGGAAAGATCCTGCCACAGAACCTACTCATAATCTCACTAAGTTATCTCAAATGACAGGAGCTTATGCTTCTGCAACAATTGATAAATCATTTCAGATACAACTTTTGTTGAATGAAAAAGAAGAACAGGTAAAAGCTCTGCAACAGCAATTGCAACAGGTACAGGCCAATAAGGAAGCACAATTGAAACTTGAAGAGTTACAACAACAACTTCCAGAAATGCAAATAGGACATCAAAAAAGCTTGGCTGATAAAGACAAACAAATATAGATTATCCAAGATCAGCATAAAGATGATCCTAAGCTTCCAGAATTCATTTCAGAAACTATCTCTTTGAACAATCAACTACTGCAACAAGAGGAAGTTTTCTGCCAAAAAATCTTGCAATGGAATTCTTTGTGCCAAAAGAGTGATAAAATCACAAATCATGTTGTAGATTTGCGAAATGATTATGATTTGATTAATGAAAATATCAATGATTATCTAGCATGGCAAAAGACAGAAGAAGGCAGAAAAGCTGGTGCACCCATGGTTCATGAAAACCATAAAGAAATATTGTTCAATAACTGGGATGCACAAATCAGAAGGGCAGAAAAGGTAGCAGAGGAGGCGGCTACAGCGGCAAACACTCTCACTGATTGTGTAAATGATAATTTACACAAAGCTAACTTAATTCTAGAAACTGTTCCAGGATATCTCCCACAGGAAAATAAACTGCAAACAGAATGGAGGCAAAAGGCAGAAGAAAGATCAAAATCCATCCAAGGTCTAAGCCACACAGTCAGAACAGTGTGCTTAATTGTATCATCAATGCTACAGAGAAGATTTCTCCTATGCTTGCCGACTCTGTCTTTTCAGGACAGTTGAATTCTGAAGTCTGTCAACCGCATCTTCTCAAAACTATGCTAGATGCCTGCAAGTTTAAAGATCAAGTTCATAGATAGATAGATTTAGTTTTAATTTCACTGTATTTTAGCCTAGGAAAAGGACTGTCATTGAACCGAATCCTTAATTTTTTTAATAAACTATTTTTAGATTTAGTTAAGTAGTATTTAAACCCTTCTCATGCATTTAGAGAAGGTCCTAGATCTTAATAGTTTTGGACTTGGAGATTGCATTTCTGTACTCCATTGTCTTATATATTTTTTTAAAAATGATCACATCTAGTGATTTTCATGCGGAATTATCTTTGAAGTGTTGCATTTCTGTACCTTGTAATCTGATTTTGCATTAGAGTTACTGGATTAGAGTATCACATTGCATTTGAAAGTCTTCAGGATGAATGTGGTATTTCTATCCTTTCACTGCTGATTTCTTTTGTCTTATGGTATTCGTTTTAAAATTGCTATCATTTATATATATTTGTTTTCACAACGCTTCCTTTTATATATCATTTATGAGTATAATTGAAACATTATCTTTCATAAGTATATATAGATTGTATACAATGATGAATGCAATATACTAATACAACTCTGTTTAATTTCTTAAACAGAGTTATCTTTATTTGTTTCTGCATATTTCAGTTTAAATAATAATACATTTTCATGGTTATTGTTAAATTGGAACAATCTTAAGTTGTATTCACATATAATTACCCGGGTTAGTGTTAGAATTTCTTTATCAGTATTTAGTTTAAATTAGATAATTTTATTTCAGTTAATTTAGTCCCATTTCCACCCATCCAAACCAATCCATTTAGTTATAAGGAAACTGGTCCTTTAAATCCAGTCGGAGCCACCATACCAAACGGAAAAGGAGCTGTCTTAAGGTCCCGACCAGGTGGTTTTCCCCGATGTTTGAAGCAGATATTTTCTAGGCTTCAACATTTTTGGCACTAGAAGGAGGGCCTGAGCTATGAATGGAAAGTAAATCTCTATCCACAAGCCATTCTGAGAGCAAAAAACCCTCATTAACTTCTTCAATTTCTTCTGAAATTCAAAATCCTAGAGAAGAAATTGCAGAAAATATTCAGACACCCACTACCAAAATCTCAAAACATTCAGACAATCAACATCCCGAGTCTCCCGAAGTTCAAGATTTAATTCATAAATTGAAAGGATTCTCATTATCTCTAGAAGAGTCTGAAATATCTGAAGGTAGTGTAACTTCAAAATTTGTTTCTTCGAAACCTCTTACTAGGCTTCAAAGTGAAAAACTTGGTATTTCTCCAAAAGAATTCACTTTACCTAGTAAATTCAAGACAAGAAAAAATCAATCGGAATCAGTAAGTGATATAAGTTCAACATCTAATATTCAAATACCTATTTCCGAAATCCCTTCTCGACAAAGTACAGGAGTTTCCACATCATCTACTCAATCATCATTAATCTCAACATCATCCATTCCAACAATTTCTATTCAAACACCACCAGTTTCTACTATCCCTCCAATATTTGTTCCAATAATGGCACAGAGACCATGGTCTACTCCAGGGGCAGTCAACATGGCTGCACCTTTACATGATTTACCAAACAATCCTGGAAAATGGCTTCCAAAGTTTAGCCCAGATCTTAACATTCAAGCTGAAGAACATATCAATAAATTTATGCTGGAAATTAATTTGAATGGAGTCATACACGAAGATGTTGTAGTTAGATTATTCCCATATACTCTTCAGGGAGTAGTAGGATCATGGTACTTTTCATTACCATCAGGATCCATAACGAGTTGGGACATTTTTGCAGATCATTTTTTGACCAAATTTGGAGATGACCGATCAATTGAAACTTTACTCAATGATCTCTCAAATTTGAAGATAGAACCCAAGGAACCCATTAAAGAATTCAATGCTAGATTCAACAAACTCTTGAACAAAATTCATACAGATTCACAACCCAGTGAACAAGTCAGAATTGAATGGTATATAACTGCCTTACCCTCAAACATAGCAATTTTTGTAGACAGAGCTGCAAAGCCTACATTAGCTGAGAATATGAAAGAAGCTATTGCAGTGGAAAAACATATTACTTCTCTGGAAAAGAAAAATGCTATCGAGGAAAGGAAATCAAAGAAAGTCAGCTTCAAAGATGATTCAAAGAAAAAGGCCAAAGATCCATATGACATGGAAGGTTTACAGAAAGTTCTTAAAACCATGTCAAATGAAATGGTTGAAATTAAAAAAAAAGTGGCTGAAACTTCTACCAAGAAACCATTCCGAAATTTCAGAAGAAACCAAGTTGAATCTAAACCTCCTAATACAATTTCTAATGCAGAATCTGAAGAAGAGGAAGAAGAAGAAGATATATCTATAGTATCAAATGAGGAAAATGAAAATGAAGAAATAGCTGAATTGAATGGAATGTGGGATTTTATTCTCCCTAATTCTAATAGTGAAGAAGCTATGCCTATAAGTACTAGGAGTAAATCCACAACGGAACCAGTGCAAACAGTTTCTAAAAAGAAAATTACAACTCCAAGTACCAAAGACAAATCCCCTGTAAAGAAAACTTCTCCATTACCTACTCAAAATCAGCCATCCTCTTCTAATCTTCCTACATCAACAGCAAAGACTTTGGTAGTGTTAGATCCTATGGAATACAACATTGTCGAGGACATGAAAAAGATCAAAGATAATATTTCCTTACATGAACTCAGCAAACTAAAACACCAACAAAAGTTGTTATTGAAGGAATTAAATGCTACACCAATTGCTCCTTTACCAAGCGGTGTAGTTGCAAAAGCAGTGAGAGGAACTGGTAAGCCACCAGATAAGGTAGATGCTACTGATACTGTGCTCATTGGGGAAAAGTCAAATTCTCAAACTCCTCCTTTTCTTTTGACTTATGAGATGTACAACAAAAATCTGCACAATTGTTTGATTGATTCCGGAGCTTCTTCCAATATAATGCCTACTTCTGTTTGTGCTAAATTGAATATTGAACCACAGAAATCAGCAGTTCATATCGTTCAGTTGGATCGCTCTAAAGTCCAAGTGGTAGGAGAAATCAATTCAGTTACTATCAGATTAGCCTCAGATCCTAGGATTGTCCAAAGAATTGATATTCTAATTGTTGATATTCCTGAATTCTATGGATTAATATTGAGCAGGGACTGGTCTGCTAAACTTAACGGTTATATCTCAACCGATTATTCACACATGTGGCTTCCCTACAAATGGAAACCAAATCAAATCAAAATTGAACGAGAAAAACATATGATGCACACTGTCACTGAATTTGAACAACCTAATGAACCTGTAGCATTCAACAACAATATTCTTGGAGGTTATTTTGCTGAATCATTTCTTGGAAATTTCAAAGCTCCTCAATCACCTTTTTCTGTAAATACTTTTGTTTCTCAGATAGAAAATTTTTCACAATCTGATTCTTCCAGAATTGTAAATATTTCTGATGTAATTGTAGATAAGCCAATAGACAAATATTTATTTTGGTCGTTATATTTTGATGGATCGAAGTCTAGTGATGGAGCTGGAGCAGGATGCATTTTAATTGATCCAGATGGAGAGAAAACCATGCTATCATGTAGGCTAGAATTTGAGTGTACTAACAATACTGCGAAATATGAAGCCTTGGTTCAAGGACTTTATAAAGCTATAGGGTTAGATGTTAAATACTTGAAAGTATTTGGTGATTCCGAAATTGTCATTAAACAAGTTAGGAATACTATTCATTGCCTTTCAGGACATCTTAAACACTATCAAACCCTAGTACAAGACCTCACCACTCATTTTTTAGCATTCAATATTTCTTCTATTCCTAGGAATCAGAATACATCAGCTGACTTGTTAGCTAATGTTGCATCTAAACTCTTACCTGCTGAAGATTGCAGTCCTGATAGGTTTTCTGTAGAATTGATTTTTCGTCCATCTGTCCCAGATAATGTTACAAATTGGAGAGTATTCTATCATGATCAAGATATTCTAAATTTCACGACTTCAGAGAAATCATATGATGGGAAAATTATTGACGAAGATGATCATGATTTACAAATTGCTTCAAAAGGTAGTGAAAACCCCATTCCAAAATATGTTGTTAAATTAGAGGATTTATATGACATTAAAGACAGATTCAAGAAAGTCACTAATACGAAACTTCAAAGTTCCATTTTGAAGTTTGAATTAGTAAATCTTGGTTCTGATTCCAAACCTCAAAACGTTAATTTAGGACTCAATTTAACACGAGAGGAAAGGAATGCATTCATTAAACTATTGAACAAATATAAAAACGTTTTTTCTTGGAATTACGATGATCTAAAAACGTATGATACTTCGATTATTCAACATACAATTCCAATGCTTCCTGATATTAAACCTGTTCAACAGAAGTTGAGAAAGATCCATCCAAATCTCGAAAGTCAAATCAAATCAGAACTTAATAAACTTTTAAAAGCCAAAATCATTTTTCTAGTCAGGCACTCCAATTGGGTTTCCAATATGGTACCTGTAAGGAAGAAGAATGGCGATATAAGAATCTGTATTGATTTCAGAAATTTAAATAAGGCATGTTTAAAAGACAATTTCCCATTGCCAACCATGGAACAGATACTTCAAAAGGTAGCTGGTTCTGAACTTATGTCTTTTCTCGATGGATTTTCGGGCTATAATCAAATTTTAGTTCATCCAGATGACAGATTGAAAACAACTTTCAGAACAAAATGGGGAACTTATGCTTATCAGAAAATGCCTTTTGGTCTAATAAATGCAGGAGAAACTTTTCAAAGAGCCATGGATATAGCATTCAAAGGTCTGATCAATAAATCAGTTGTTGTTTATCTTGATGACATAACAGTATTTTCAAAAAAGAGAGCCAATCATCTACATGACTTAAAACAAATATTTGAAAGATGTAGAAGGTTTGGTATTTCTTTAAATCCGAAGAAATATTTCTTTGCTTTAGATGAAGGAAAACTTTTAGGATTTGTTGTGTCAAAAGATGGTATATATATTGATCCAGATAGAGTGAAAGAAATTTCTGATATTTCTTTACCTCATAACAAAAAATCCATGCAATCATTTCTTGGACAGATCAATTTTGTTAAAAGATTTATTCCTGATTTTTCTTTAATTGTATTACCTATGAAAAATATGATCAAGAAGAATTCAGTATTCAAATGGGGACATAAAGAGAAAGAAGCCTTTGAGGCAATCAAACAAGCGATCATTAATGCACCAGCTTGAATACCCCGGATTTTTCTAAAGATTTTACTTTGTATACTCTGGCCACTGAAACATCCTATGCAGCCATTTTAACACAACTCCATGATCAAGAAATCGAAGCACCAATTTCTTTCTATAGTTCAAATCTGCAAGGAGCTGAGCTTAATTATTCTGATGTTGAAAAACAAGCCTTTGCTGTGTTTAAATCAATCAAAAATTTTAGACCTTTTCTCTTGAAAACACATACAAAAATCATTGTCCCATTCTCTGCAGTGAGGCAATTATTAATTCAAAAAGAAGTAGGAGAAAAGAGAGCTAATTGGGTAACAACCTTGCAAGAATATGATATTGATATTAAACCAGCTAATATTGTTAGAGGACAAGGTTTTTGCAGATTATTGGCAGGAGCTCATAACATACCAGAAAATCAAGATTCAAATCAAGATATTCAAGTAAGTCAGATAAATGTTACAGATTTCGGATCTCAGTATGCTGATCTTATCTATTACTTGAAAAATGGGTATGCTCCTTCTAATCTCAGCTATAAGAGTAAACGCGCTTTAAGGTTAAAGGCTATTAAATATGATATCATCGATAATGTGTTATTTAAGAAAAATTATGATTCAATTTTATTCAGATGTCTTGAAAAGACTGAAGCTGAAAAGGTTTTGCAGGAGTTACATGATGGACCAGCAGGAGGTCATTTTGGAGGTGATACCATAGCTCACAAAATAGTCCAATGTCGGTTATTATCGTCATTTTTTTCAGCACACGCATGATTACGTAAGGAAGTGCCGAATTTATCAACTCATGGTATAAAGGAAAATCAACTTTTCCTTTTGCAAATCAGTGTGAATCATTGAGCAACCATTCACAATGGGATTTTGGTATTGGTTTGGTGGTAGTAGTACATCATTCTTCAAATAAATACAAAGTACATCCTTACCTGCAACCCATTACCACAAATTGTAGAGGCAATCCTGCTGAAGGTAAGCTACACTCATGCAATTATTGATTTCATGATCAATCTATCATAACTGTGTTTGTGTATCTTTAAGATCTTGTCTTTTGAAGGCACTGCTTTCCTGAAACAGTTTAATAGACTATAGTCAAAAAAAGAGGTTTTAAACTCAAATATTCAGCAAATTATTACCCACAAGGTAATGGATCAGCTGAATCCACTAATAAAAATCTCATCAAGATTATTAAAAGGACTATCGATCAAAATCAAAAGAATTGGCATAAATCTTTAATCTTTGCACTATGGGCTGATCGTATTACAGAGAAAGCTTCAATCGGAACTTCACCTTTTAATTTAGTTTATGGAAAAGAATCTGTGATACCATCAAATTTAACTCTTCCATCATTAGCCCTGGTACAATTTATTGAAGAAAATCCTTCTTCATCCGTTCAATTGAGATATGATCAAATCCTTAAACTTGAAGAGGATAGAGATAAAGCAAAAATTATTCATGAAAAACATCAACAGCTTGTAAAATCTTCTTTTGATGCAAGTTCTACCGGCTCAAAAAAAATTTCAATTGGTGATCTTGTTCTAAAATGGGATAAAGCACACGAAGAGAAAGGTAAACATACCAAGTTTCAGAAAATGTGGCTTGGACCATTTCAGATCGTTGAGAAGATAAGCTCAAATACATTCATACTCCAAGATCTAATAGGTAAGAGAGAATCTCTTCCTGTAAATGGGCTTATCTTGAAAAAATTCTTTTCATAAGGAGGTAACCCCTTCTTAAACTGTATATATTTCTTTCTACAAAGTTTTTGATTGTTTTTGTTTTTACAAATAAAGGTTGTTTATGAGTCTCTGATTGACTGTTTACTATTTAAGAAAATTTCTTCGGAAAAATATTATAAATATTTATTTTGTGTAAATAAGAATTTTTAAAAGTAATGATCATAGTTTTTGAATAGTTTAAAATAAGATGTTAAACTTTGAAAGATTATTTCAATCATTTACATGATCTTTTGAAAACTTGAGAAGAATGTAAATCATCATAAGTTTATTAAGCAGAGAAAGGTTATCTATCAAAGTAAAGATTTTTTCAAAGTTTTGGAACTCAAAAAACTCTGAAAATTGTCATCCATTGATTCTTAAGGATAAAACTATTTCACTCCATCCATTTAAGTTGCGATTTTTTAGAATGTAATTCTAAGAAATTTGAAAATTTAAAGAGATAAGAAGTCTCATTATGAGCCGACTTACCATGTTCATAAGGAGTAATAAAACTGACATTACCAATAATGCATACCAAAACAGTGTAATGGCTTATAAATATAAGATAAGGGGTCTCATCACGAGCTAGCTTGTTCAGTTTAATTATAACTAGTGAATGGCATTGTTATTAACTGGCTACCAAACCAGAACAATGGCTCTTAAAATAAAAATAAATAAAAGACAAAAACATGAGATAATAGGTCTTATGAATTTATCTTTTAAAAAGTCATAATTTTAATTGGATGGGACAATGAATGGTTAATGGTTTAAAGGTAACCTTGTCGAGACTATGAACGTTTGCTGGCAGCAGAGGCAATACCTATGGCAATAGAGTATATTATAAAACCAAAACTTGGAGAGATCCACTTACTTCATTATTAACACCAATCAAAGCTTGAGATAACCCAAAATGTTTTATTTTCTTAAGGAATTAGAAAGAAATTATGAAATGATTTTTATTTATTTTTCATAGTTACATTTTTATTTGAATTATCCTAAGATAGTTTTCATTATCTTTAAAAACCTTTACTTACTAAAGATAGAATGTTCATTTTATTTTTTCAGAGATAACTGTTTCTTTCAGTGAATCGCCAATTGTTGTGACCAGCAACAACCCCCCTTTTTATTTAATATTAGTAATAATACTAAATAAATGAGGACCCTTAGTTAAAAATCCAAAAAATCAATTAGGATTTGTTTGCCTTTTCAAATAAAACTTTCTATCATAAACTTATAGAAATACCTTAGAAAGAATATTAAGAAACACTTAAGTATGATAGATTATAATAAAATTGCTCTTTAAACAAGATAGCGCATCCATAACAAAATGGTATATATCTTTTATAAAACGGAAAATGCGATTTTGCGCTTTTGCGATAATGCGACCCTAAAAGCCTATACAACAAACGCATTGGTCGCAGATCGCATAGCGCAGAAAACAGAAGTGATTAATGAATATCTTTTGCGCTATTTTGAATTTTGCACTATTGCGATATGCGCTTTTGCACTATTGCGCAATTTCCGCTTTTGCGCTATTTACATAACTGCGATGACTTAATTTTGCGATATTGCAATATTGCGCCGCAAATCGCAGATCGCAATGTCGCAGATTCATGCAAGCGCGCTATCCCAAGGCAATCTTCCCATATATCAAATCTGTTATGCGCTTTAATGATTAAATTAAATGATTGGATTGAAAATTAATGGTAAATGAGATTGTGTTTGAATTGAAAGTCGTTTCACGATTAAAATATTATATTTCATTCGCTTTCACATTTAAAACAGTCTCATCACCTTTCTTATACCATTACTCTCATTTACTCGTAAAACGCAGGCACGAAGGAGCAAACGTCTATACAAAGCTTCCACTAAACACTATGGGTAAGAAGGAGAAGAGCTCAAATTCTGAAAACAAAGAAATGGCTTCGCTATATGCAGACACTGCCTGTAATAAGGATGCCGGTATATCCACTTGGGAAGGAATGTATAATCTGTTAGAAGAAGAAAACCCTGTGGTGATAAAAGTTGTAGCTACAGCAAGTTCCAAGAATACGTCTGAAGCAACCCTTAGAGACTTCGCTTGCTCATTTCTGAATAGAATAGCAGCAAGGCCAAGGATTCTCCCATATAAAGACATGGTGATATGGGTGCTGGATAGCACCGATATTTCAGACAGACAATTCAGAACTCCATCTGAAGAGCTAATCGGGTCATTCACCATAGAAGATCTGAGATTAATGTATAAGTTGCCAGAACCTCAGGCGACTTACAGCAAACAATTCATGAAATATTTTGCCAGAGAACATGCAAATTTGGCATAATGCACAAAGGAGTGGACCAAAATAAGTGAACCATTGAAGAAAAACAAACAAGGTATGTACAACACAGGTTCACTTACCTCTCCTTATTGTTTTACTGCTGCCATGTTATGCAGGCTTTTTGGAAAGCCTGACATAAATATGATCTTACCCGAATGGCTTCCTTTGTTGAATGTGGTTGTTAATTCTACAATTGTAGATTGGGCCAAAATCCTATCTGATAATTTGACAACTGCTATTTTTCACTACCGGTCTAAACGAAATGTTTCTCAGCGGGTTTATCTGCCTTTTTATTACCTGCTTATGTCATGGACGCCATCTGCTATGTCTCTAAATTCCCTGTGATGGGTTGGCAATGGACTATCCACGATCCTTTGCCTATTCATGTGTACCATAAAGAACTATGGGAGTCTAAGTTTGTCCCCCATTTTTACCAAATTTGTCATGGAATAATGCTGCCATTGTACAGAACATTGTATAATAAGGATGCCCCAAGGTTATCCTCAAAAACAGAGGTTGATATTCTCCCCGTCGCGAGATGGTTTGGAGAAGAATTGTTCACCTATATTAGGGTTTTTGGAAGTTATGCTTCTCCCCATGTTTTACCCTTATATGTTCCAGATAGACTTGTAGCTCGGGAAATTTCTTATCAGACCTGTGGCCAAGGAGGTATAACAAAAGATTTAAAAGAGAAGAAAAAGGGCATTTGGCCACAATTTCCCATAAAATGTGGAACATTTTCACTGTTTGATATTGGTCATGCATTTCAAGAGATAGGAAACATTACATGCCTACAGCTGTTCAAATTTTCGAGAAGATTATTCGACCCAAATGATATTATTAAGAATTTTACCAATGCAATCAAGGTAAGGGAATTTTCCGGGGAACAGGATCCTTTCGATGATATGTTCCAAGCAAGAAATTCATTCAAAGAAGTTCTGAATTTAGCTCAAGCGCAGTTATCTCCAGAGGAATTTCAAGAATTCAAGCTTTACAGAGAAAGAAGACTAACTCCTATTCCTTTGGACAATCTATGCTTAGAGCCCGCAAGGGAGCAAACTCCTAGTGTTAGTCTTAACGGCAGTTCAAGTATAGATAAATCTAAATCAAAATCTGACAGAGATTCTGAGCATTCCAATAAGTCTAATGAAAAGGAAGATAAAATGGAAGAATCCATTAAAGATTCTGCACAATCAAAAGAACTTACTCAGCAGTAAATTTTGACTTCTCAACAGAAAAATCCTCCTCCAACCCAATGTGCCAGCAAATGGGCCTACTACCATAGAGTTAGACAAAAAAATGTAAACCTTAACCAATTGATTAATGTAGAATGACAGTAATATACTAAAGACTGTCCGTATAACCAAAGTTTTGAACACAAAACAAGTAGTGACAAATTTCAAGGATGAAAGCACATACCAATCACACCTCCTTCCGAAATTGTAATTTTTCTAATTTAGATATCTTCCTCCGGATGTATTCTACAACCCAAAATACAAAGAGGGAGAGATGTGAGGAAAAGAGAAAATTAGAGTGCACTGTTACTGGGAAGCAGAACAAGTAGACAGCCAGAGATCCTCAGTTTAACCTACTCATATCTTACTAAGTTATCCTAAATGACAGAGCTTATGTTTCGCAACAATTGATAAATCATTTGAGATAACTTTTTTTGAATGAAAAGAAGAACAGTAAAGCTTCCGCAACAGAAATTGCAATGTGGCCAAAGCACAGGAAGCAGACACAATTGAAACTCTAAAGAGTTACAACAACAACTTCAAGAATGCAAATAGGACATCAAAAAATCTCGTCGACAAAGACAAACAAACATGCATTATCCAAGATCGGAGGGAAGATGGATCCTAAGTCTTCCATAATTCATTTCAGAAAATATCTCTTTGAACAATCAACTATCAAGAATAAGAGGAAGCTTTTCTGCCAAAAATCTTGCAATGGAATTATTTGTGTCAAGAGAGCGATAAAATCACAAATCATGTTGTAGATTTAAATGGGATTATGATTTGATTAATGAAAAAGATCAATGATTATCCTGCATGGCAAAAGACAAGAAGTGAAAGTCGTGGTGCACCCATGGTTAATGAAAACTATAAATAAATATTGTCACAATAACTGATGCAATAAATCAGAAGGGTGAAAAGGGCAAGAGAGGAGGCGAAGCACACAAGTAAATACTTCACCGATTAGGTAAATGAGAATTTTATACAAAGCTAACTTAATTCCAGAACCTGCCTCCAGATATCTCCCATGTGCAAATCAACTTAAACAAGACTGAGGCAAAGGCAGAAGAAAGAGAAAATCCATCCAAGGGCTAACAAGATTGAATTGGGACTCATAATGATGCATTGTGAAGTTGGTTACTTACCAAAGACAGCTGGTGCTTAATTGTATCATCAATGCTAGAAGATTTCTTCCTACGCTAATACTCGCTATTTTTCTCGTAATGGGGCTTGAATTCAAGTCGTCAATCAGATCTTCGCAAAACTATGCTAGATGCTTCCAAAGCAAAAGATCAAATTCATAGATAGATAGGATTTCGTTTTAATTTCACCGTATTTTAGCCTAGGAAAGGACATACAACAAGAAATCAACTTTTAATTTTTTGGCTAAACTATTTTTAGATTTACGGTAGTATTTAAACTCTCTCATGCATTTAGAGAAGGGTCCGGATCTTACTATTTTGGACTTGAGATTGCATTTCTACAGTACTCCATTGTCTTATATATACATTAAAAGGATTGCATCTATGATTTTCATGAAATTATCTTCATGTTGCATTTTGTATCTTTTGAATTTGATTTTGCATCATAGTTAATGATAGAGTATCGATTGCATTTGAAAGTTCTCAAGTATTTAATGTATTTCTATCCGCTCACCTGCTGATTTCTTTTGTCTATGATATTCGTTTAAAAATTGCTATCATTTATATGTGTATATTTTTTTCTCACAACGCTTCTTGTATTTATCATTTTGGAGTATAATTGAAAATCATATCTTTCATAATTATATGTAGATGGTATACAATGATGAATGCAATATAGCATACAACTGCTTAATTTCAAATCAGAAGTTATCTTTATTTGTGTTTCGTGACATTTGGTCTAAATAATAATACATTTTTCATGGTTATTGTTGAATTGGAACAATCTTAAGTTGTATTCAGCATATAATTGACCTGTGTTAGTGTTAGAATTTCTTTATCGCATTTAGTTTAAAATTAGATAATTTTATTTCAGTTTAGTCCTACTCTATCCATCCAATCCAATCCATTTAGTTACAAGGAAACTGTCCTTTAAATCCAAATTTTAGCCACCATACCAAACGGAAAAGGAGTCAGTTTTAAGGTCCCACTCAGTATTTCCCGATGTTTGTATGAGATTTTCTATTTCCACATTTTGGTGCCAGAAGGAGGCCCGAGCTATGAATGGCAGCAAATCTTTATCCACAAGCCATTCCGAGAGTTAAAAACACCATTAACTCTTCACTTTCCGAAACTAAAATCCTAGAAAGAAACTTAAAAATATTCAAACACCCACTACCAAAATCTCAAAACATCTCGTACAAAACAACATCCCGAGTCTCCTCAAGTTCAAGATCTAACTATAAAATTGAAAGGATTCTACTATCTCTGAAGAGTCCTAAATATCCGAAGGTAGTGTAACTAAAATTATTTTTCCAAAGTAAACTTCTACTAGGTCAAAGTGAAAAACTGTATTTCTCCGAAAGAATCTCTACTCTAGTAGAGTCGAGACAATAAAACCTCCAATCGGAATCAGTAAGTAATATGTCTCAACTCTAATATTCAACATCTGTTTCTAAATCCCAACTCAACAAAGTACAATTGTTTCCATATCATCTCCACAAACATCTTCCCTCAATCCTCATCAATCTCAACATCATCTATTCCAACCACTTCCATTCAAATACTACCTCAGCTTCTACTACTCCTCCAATAGTCGTCCCACGTGTCAGTATATCATGGTCTACTCTGCATACCAACATGGTCGCACTTTAACATGATTTTCCTTACTGCATAACTCGAAAATGGCTTCCTAAATTTAGCCCATCTTAACATTCAAGTCAAGAACATATCAATCTTATGCCGGCGACACCTAAATGGAGTCACACATGAAGATGTTGTAGTTAGATTATTTCCCTTATACTTTTCAGAACAGCTAGGATCATGGTATTTTTCTTATTACCATCGTATCTATAAGAAGTTGGGACATTTTTGCAGATTATTTTTTGACCAAATTTTAGAGATGACTCATCAATTGCAACTTTACTTCAATGATCTCTCAAATTTGAAGATAGAACCCAAGGAACTCCATAAAAGAATTCAATGCTAGATTCAACAAAACTTGAACAAAATTCATACAAATTCACAACCCAGTTGAACAAGTCGAATTAATGAGTATAACTGCTTTACCCTCAAACATATCAATTTTCGTAGACAGTAGCCGCAAAGCCTACATTAGTCGAGAGAATATGAAAGAAGCTATTGCAGTGGAAAACGTATTACTGGAAAAGAAAATGCTATCGAGGAAAGGAATCAAAGAAAAGTCACCAGAAGATGATTCAAAGAAAAGGCTAAAGATCCATATGACATGGAAGGTTTACAGAAATTCTTAAAACCATGTCAAATGAAATGGTTCAAATCAAAAACAAGTGGCTGAAACTTCTACCAAGAAACCATTCCGTAAATTCTCTTAAGAATCCAAGTTGAATCTAAATCCCTAATGCAATTTCTAATGCAATTTTAATCGAAGAAGAGAAGAAGAAGAAGATATATCTATAGTATCGTATGAGGAAAATGAAAATGAAGAAATAGTCACGAATTGAATGGAATGGGATTTTTATTCTCCCTAATTCTTTATAGTGAAGAAGCTATGCCTCGTAAGTAATAGAGAATCTAACAGCTTAACTGGGCAAATTCAGCCTTGAAAGAAATACAACTCCAAGTACCAGACAAATCACTGTGAAAGAAAATCTTCTCCATTAATTTCCACTAAAATCAAACATCCTTCTAATATTCCTACATCAACGTAAAAGACTTTGTAGTGTCAAATCCGATGGAATACAACATTGTCGAGGACATGAAAAAGATCAAAGCTATTATTTCCTTACATGAACTCAAAGAACTAAACACCAAATAAAAGTTATTGAAGAATTAAATGCTACACCAATTGCTCCTTTACCAAGCGTAGTTGCAAAAGCAAACAGAGGAATGTGTCACCTCAGACAAGGTAGATGCTACCGATACCGTGCTCATTGGAGAAAAAGCAATTCTCAAACTCCTCCTTTTCTTTTGACTTATGAGATGTACAATAAAAATCTGCACAATTGTTTGATTGATTCTCAGAGCTTCCTCCAATATAATGCCTATCATTCTGTACAATTGAATATTGAACTACGTAAATCAGCGCGCTCATATCGTTCATTGGATCGCTCTAAAGTCCAAGTGGTGAGGAACACCCACACATCGATTAGCCTCCGATCCTAGGATTGTCCAAAGAATTGATATTCTATTGCCGATATTCTTCGTAATTCTATGGATTATCTTGGAAAGGTGGACCGGTTCGCGAAACCTAATGGTTATATCTCGATCGTATTTATTCGCATATGGCTCCCCTACAAAGGGAAACCAAATCAAATTAAAATTGAACGAGAAAAAACATATGACGCACACTCGTCACTCGAATTCGAACAACCTAATGAACATGTTGCATTCAACAATACTTGGAGGTTATTCAATAATCATTTCTTGGAAACTTCGAAGCTCAATCACTCTTTCAGAATACTTTTAGCCGTATAGAAAATTTTTCAATAACTTGTTTCTTCCAATTGTAAATATTTCGATGTAATTGTAGACAAGAAAATAGACAAATTTTTATTTTTAAGTCGTTATATTTTGATGGATCGGTTCAGTGATGAGCCAGAGTCGATGCATCTTAATTGATCCGTATGGGAGAAAACTATGTCATTACAAAGATTAGAATTTGAGTGTACTAACAATACCGCTATCATGAAGCCTTGGTTCAAGGACTTTATAAAGCTATAGGGTTAGATGTTAAATACTTCAAAGTCTTTGGTGATTCGGAATGGTTATTAAACAAGTTAGAATACTATTCATTTCTTTCGTGACATCTAAAACACTATCAAACCCTACACAAGACCTCACCACTCATTTTACATTCAATACTTTCATTCCTAGAACCGTAACATCACCGACTTGTTAGACAATGTTGCATCTAAACTCCTACCCGCCGAAGATTGTACCCACAGGTTTTCCGTAGAATTGATTATTCGTCCATCCGTCCCGTATAATGTTACAAATTGAGAGTATTCTATCATGATCAAAATATTCTAAATTTCATGACTTCAGAGAAATCATATGATGAGCAAATTATCGACGAAGATGATCATGATTTACAAATTACTTCCAAAGGTAATGAAAACTCTATCTCAAAATCATTGTTAAATTAGAGGATTTATATGACATTAAAGATGATTCAAGAAAGTCACTAATAAACTTCAAAGCTCCACTTGAAGTTTGATTTAGTAAATCTTGGTTCCTGGCCCAAACCCAAAACGTTAATTTGTGATCTGACTTAACACCGTAGGAAAGGAATGCGTTCATTAAACCTACTGAATAAATATAAAAACGATTTTTCTTGAATCATTTAAGGATCTAAAAACGTATGATACTGAATATTGAACATACACCTAATGTTTCCCGATATTAAACCCACCAACAAGTTGAGAAAGATCCATCCAAATCTCGAAAGTCAAATCAACCGAACTCATTGTCTCTTAAAAGCCAAATCATTTTTTTCAAATGTGCACCTGAATTGGGTTTCCAATATGAAATTCAAGGAAGAAGAATGGTGATATAAGAATCAGATGATTTCCTGGAAATTTAAATAAGGCATGTTTAAAAGACAATTTCCTATTGCCAACCATGGAACAGGTTTGGGTGCTGTACTGTCTCCAACTTATGTCTTTTCGGATGGATTTTTGGGCTATAATCAAGTTTTACGATCCAGATGACAGATTGAAAACAATCAACAAAATGGGGAACTGAAAGCTATCATAAAATGACTTTGGTCTAATAAATGCGTGAGCAACTTTTCAAAGAGCCATGGATATGCATTCAAAGGTCCGATCAATAAATCGCTTGTTGCTTATCTCATGATATAACAAGATTTTCAAAAGAGAGCTAATCATCTACATGATTTAAACAAATATTTGAAAGATGTAGAAGGTTTGTATTTCCTTAATCTTCGGGCGAAATATTTCTTTGCTTTAGATGAAGGAAAAAACTCTTAGGATTTGTTGTGTCAAAAGATGGTATATATATTGATCCGTATAGAGTGAAAGAAATTTCTATATTCTTTACCCTTGGCAACAAAAAATCCATGCAACTGCTTGGACAGATCAATTTTGTTAAAAGATTTATTCTATTTTTCTTTAATTGTTTTACCTATGCAAAATATGATCACAAAGAATTCAATATTCAAATGGGCACATAAAGAAAAAGAAGCTTTGATTCAATCAAACGAAAGGATCATTAATGCACCGTGATTGAATACTCCGGATTTTTCTAAAGATTTTACTTTGTATACTCACATCGGAAACATCCTATGCAACCGCTTTAACACAACTCAATGATCAAGAAATCACACCAATTTTCTTAGCTCAAAATCACAAGGAGTCAGAAATTAATTATTCAATATGTTGTTGGGCATTTGTTTTGTTTAAATTCAATTAAACATTTTAGACCTTTTTCTCTTTGAAATACATAGCAAAAAAATCATTTGCCCCATTCTTCCGTAGTGTAGCTAACGGCTAATTCAAAAAGAAGTAGGAGAAAGAGAGCGAATCGGCAAATTAAATTTCTTTTTTTGGAAGAATAATGGCATTGATATTAAACCAACAAGATTGTTAGAGTGACGTTGTCGCAGATTATTATGGAGCTCAACATACCGTAAAATCAAGATTCAAATCAAGATATTCAAGTAAGTCGATAAATGCTAAGGATCGGATTCAAAATATAATGATCTTATCTATTACTTGAAAATGGTATGCTCCTTCTAACTTCAATATAAGAGTAAACGCTTTTGCTAGTTAAATATGAGATCAAGATAATATGTTATTTGGAAAAATTGTGATCTAATTTATTAAGATGTCTTGAAAAGATCAAGCTAAAAATTTTTGTAGAATTGCATGATGGAATTACAAAGTCATTTTGGAGGTGATACTACGTTCACGTGTACACCTATGTCGTTATTATCAAGCCTATCTTAAAGACACGCGATGATTACGTATGAAGTGCTTAATTTGTCAAATCAGAAGTGGAAGATAAAGGAAACCAAATGCTTTGCAACCAAAAAGAATTATTGAGCAACCATTCAACAATGGGGCTTGACATTATTGTATAGTACCATTCTTTCCAACAAAGACAAGTGCATCCTTAATGCGAATCGACATTTACAAAATGGGTAGAGGCAATCCTGAAGGTAGCCAATTGATGCAATTATTGATTTCAGATCAATCTATCATAACCAGGTTTAAAACAATTTAGTCTTATAACGTGATTCTACTTCTCTCAGAAATAGGTTTAATTGAATTTGCAAAATAAAAGAGGTGTTAAATTAAAATATTCAACAAATTATTATCTAAGGTAATGGTTTGGTTTAATCCACTAATAAAAACCTTATCAAAATTATTAAAAAGGGATCAAGTGATCGTGTAAAATCAAAAGAATTGGCAATAAATCTTTAATCTTGCATTATAACACGTATCACCTAAAAAGCTTCAATAGGGACTTCGACCTTTCAATCCTGGGTTTAAGGAAAAGAAGCCGTGATACCACAACTTTAACCTTCCATCATTGTGCCCTAGTACAAATATTGAAGAAAATCTTTCATCCATATTCAATTGAGATATGATCAAATCCTTAAATTAGAAGAAGATAGGGATAAAGTAAAAATTAATTGCATGAGCAAAACACTTCAATGTTCTTTGTAAAATCTCTTTGATGCAAGTTCTACCTACCAAAAATTTTGTCAATTGGTGATCTCGCTTTTGAAATGGGATAGCTAATACGAAGAAAAAGGTAAAATACACTCAAATTTCAGAAAATGTGGTTTGGACCACTTTACCGTTGAGAAGATAAGCTCAAATACATTCATACTCTGACGAACAGTAGAGACCTTCCCCGTAAATGGGCTTATCTTGAAGAAATTCTTTCTTTGTAAGGAGGTAACTCCTCTTGGAACCGTACATATTTCTTTCTCGCAAAGTTTTTTGGTTGTTTCTGTTTTTACAAATAAAGGTTGTTTATGAGTCTCTCATTGATCGTTTACTATTTAAGAAAATTTCCTTTGGAAAAATATACATTTTTATTGTGTAAATAAGAATTTTTAAAGTAATGATCACAGCTTTTGAATAGTTTAAAATAAGATGTTAAACTTTGAAAGATTATTTCAATCATTTACATGATATTTTGAAATCTCTGAGAAGAATGTAAATCATTATAAGTTTATTAAGCAGAGAAAGGTTATCTATCAAAGTAAAGATTTTTTCAAAAGTTTTGGAAACTCAAAATCAAAATTAATATCCATTGATTTTTAAGGATAAAACTATTTCACCCCATCCATTTAAGTTGTATTTTTTTAGAATGTAATTTAAGAAATTATACAAAAATTTTGGTAGATAAGAGGTCTCATCACGAGCATGCTTACCTATGTTCATAAGAAGTAATAAAACCGACATTACCACATCGTATACCAAAACAAAATGGTAATGGCTTATAAATATAAGACAAGGGGTCTCATCACGACAAATTTTGTTCAGCTTTAATTATAACTAGTGAATGGCATTGTTATTAACTAGCTACCAACCGTAATTGCTCTTTAAAATAAAAAAAATAAATAAAAAGACAAAAACATGAGATAATATAGTCCTTTATGAATTATCTTTTGCAAAAGTCATAATTTTAGGTGTATGGGACAATGAATGGTTAATGGTTTAAAGGCACCTGCCGAGACTATGAACGCTTGTCAAGAAGCAGGCAATACCTTATGGCAATATATTATAAACCAAAATTTGAGATCCACTTACTTCTATTGTTAACACTAATTCAAAGCTTGAGATAACCCAAAATGTTTATTCTTAAGGAATTAGAAAGAAATTATGAAATGATTTTATTTTCTTTTTCATAGTTACATTTTATTTGAATTATCCTAAGATAGTTTTCATTATCTTTAAAAGTCTTTACTTACTAAAGATAGAATGTTCATTTTATTTTTTCGTAGATAACTGTTTTTCTAATGAATCACAATTGTCAGATTCTAATATCAACCCCCTTTTATTTAATATTAGTAATAATACTAAATAAATGAGGACCCTGAAGAAAAATCCAAAAATCAATTAGATTTATTTGCCTTTCAAGAAATTTTCATCGCAACTTATAGAAATCCCTTAAAAAGAATATTAAGAAACACTTAAGTTTATGAGATGATTATACTGTGCAATTTCTTTAAACAAGATAGCGCATCCATAACAAAATGGTATATATCTTATAAAACTGAAAATGCGTATTTGCGTTTTTTTACATAATGCGACCTAAAAGCCTATACAACAAACGCATTGTCGCATCGATAGCGTGTAGTACGAAGTGATTAATGAATATCTTTTGCGGCTTTTTCAATTATGCGCATTTCATGTATTTTGCGATATGTACTTTTACGCTTACGCAATTTCCGCTTTTGCGCTATTTTCATAACTCATATGACTTATATTTGCGATATTGTGATTACATATATTAAGTATATTATGAAGAAATCATGCCATCGCAATGTCGCAGATTCATGTAGGCTAGCTATCCTTACAAAATTTCCCATATATCAAAATTGTTATGCGCTTTAATGATTAAATTAAATGATTGGATTGAAAATTAATAATGGTAAGTGAAATCGTGTTTGAATTGAAAGTCGTTTACCCATCAAAAATATTATATTTCATCCTTTCACATTTAAAGTCAGCCTCATCACCTTTCTTATACCATTACTCTCATTTACTGTGAAAACGCAGACACGAAGAAGCAAACGTCTATACAAAAGCTTCCACGTAAAACACTATGTGGTATAGTTGAGAAGAGCCTGCCCCGAAACAAAGAAATACGCTTATGCGTACACCGCCTCGTAATAAGGATGCCAAGATATCCACTTGGGAAGGAATGTATAATATGTTAGAAGATGAAAACCCCGTGGTGATAAAAGCTAGCCACAGCAGTTCCAAGAATGTCGCCCCAAGCAACCCTTAGAGACTTGGCTTGCTCATTTCGCATAGAATATGCAATACTTGTAGAATTTGCCATACAGACATGGTGAGATGGAGGCCGATAGCACCGATATTCAATACGTATTACCCGAACTCCATCCGAAGAGCTAATCGGGTCATTCACCATAGAAGACCCGAGGATTAATGTGAGTAAGTTGCCGAACCTCAAAGACTTACAACAACACCATGTGGAAGCTTTTGCCAGAGAACATGCAACTTCAGCAGAATGCACAAAGGAGTGGACCAAAGAAGTGAACCATTGAAGAAAACAAACAAGGTATGTACGGAAGACGGGTTCATCACTTACCTCTCCTTATTGTTTTATCGTTGCCATGTTATGCAAGCTAAAAGCTCCGATTACAATATGATCTACCTTAATGTATTTCCTTTGTTGAATGCGGTCGTTAATTCTACACTAGACTGGCCAAAAATCCTATCCGATAATTTGACTACCTGCTATTTTTTCACACGTCTAAACGGAATGTTTTCGTTGGGTTTACCCACCTTTTATTTATCCGTTTATGTCATGGACGCCATCTCGCGTGTCTCTAAATTTCATGATGGGTTGGCAATGGACTATCCATCCTTGGCTATTCATGTGTACCATAAAGAACTATGTAGCCCAGTTTGTCCTATTTCTGTCAAATTTGTCATGGAACAATGCTACCATTTGCTGCACACAAGCAATAAGGATGCCCTGCTGTTATCCTCAAATGTAGGTTGATATTCTCCTATCGCGAGATGGTTCTGAGAAGAATTGTTCACTTATATTAGGTTTTTGGAAGCTCCCCGTGTGTTACCCCCATATGTCTTATAGACTTTGTAGTTCGGAAATTGCTTATCAGACTCGTGTCAGTGGAGGTATAACAAAAGATTTAAAGAGAAGAAAAAGGGCATTTTGGTCAATTTCCAGAAATGTGGAACATTTTCGACCGCTTGATATTGGTCATGCATTTCAAGAGATAAAATATTATACATGCTCACAATTGTCACAATCTTCGAGAAGATTATTCAAATAATTCAAATGATATTATTAAGAATTTTACCAATGCAATCGTGGTAAGGGAATTCTTCTGGGAACAAGATCATTTTGATGATATGTTCCAAGCAAGAAATTCATTCAAAGAAGTTCTCGACCAACTCAAGCTAATTATCTCCGTAGAACTTCAGAATCTGAAGCATGGAGAAAGACTAATTCCTATTCGGGATACCCACGCTTTAGAGCCCGCATGAGCAAACTCCTAGTGTTAGTCTTAACGGCAGTCATACAAGTAAATCTAAATCAAAATCAGACAAGAGATTCTCGACCATTCCAATAAGTCTAATGAAAAGGAAGATAAAATGGAAGAATCCATTAAAAGATTTTGCACAATCAAAAAACTTACTCAACAAAGAAATTTTGACTTTCACCGCATTAAATCTTCCTCCAACCAATGTAATGTTAAATGTAAACAAATACCATTGAGTTAGACAAGCACGGAAACCTTTAACTAATTGATTAATGTAGAAGGACGTATCGTACGACTTCAGTTCCAGGATAAACAAATTTTTGAACACGTGAACAAGCAACACAACACGCGATTGCAGCACATACCAATCACATCTTCCTCTCGAAATTGTACTTAATGTAGAGAACATTCCTCCTCTAACGTATTCTACAAAATTTCAAAATACAAAAGCAAGAGTGGCGAGATAGAGAAAAGAGAAAATTAGAAAGTGCAATTGTTATCGAGGCGAATAAGTAGATGTTTGAAAGATTCCGCCATTAACTCATCTATACTCCATTTAAGAGTTCAAATGCATTTAAGCTGTGCTTCGCAACAATTGATAGCATTTGCATACAACTTTTGTTGAATGAAAAAGAAGAATGGTGTAAAAAAGCTCACAATGTATTAATTGCAATGGTGTACGCTGGTCATGGGCAGAATTGAAACTTGAAGAGTTACAACAACAACTTCAAGAACAAATAGACATCAAAAAAGTCAATGAGCAAAGACAAACAAATACAGATTATCCAAGATCAAAGATAAAGATGATCCTAAGTCTCCGTAATTCATTTTAAACTATCTCTTTGAACAATCAACTACCTAACAAGAGGAAGTTTTCTCGCCAAAAAATCTTGCAATGGAATTCTTTGTGCCAAGAGAGCGATAAAATCACAAATCATGTTGTAGATTTACTAAATGATTATGATTTGATTAATGAAAATATCAATGATTATCGGTATGAAAACATTTAAGAAGGCGTAGTGTCGGGTGCACCTGTATGGTTAATGAAAACCATAAATAAATATTGTCTAATAACCTGATGCACAAATCGGTTATGAAAAGGCAAGAAGGAGATGCTGCACAAGAAGCCTCTGATCGATTGTGTAAATGATAATGGCGCACAGTTAACTTAATCTTAAACTGCTCAGGATATCTCCTGTACAGCAATCAACTTCAAACATAATGGAGGCAAAAGGCGTAAGAAAGAGAAAATCCATCCAAGGGTTATCACATTTGAATTGACCATACTGATGTACTTGGTGAAGCCACACAAATAAGACAAGGCGCCTTTGACTGTATCATCAATGCTACAAGAAGATTTTCCTACGCTGTCGACTCTGCCTCTTCAGACGCTGAATTCGAGCTGTCAACCGCATCTTCTCAAAACTATGCTAGATGCCTGCAAGTTTAAAGACTTAAATTCATAGATAGATAGATTTAGTTTTAATTTCACCGTATTTTTTAGTCAGGAAAATGACGTCATTGAACCGAATCTTTAATTTTTGTAATAAATCATTTTTAGATTTAGCTAAGTAGTATTTAAACCCCTCTCATGCATTTAGAGAAGGGTCCGGGATCTTAATATTTTTGACTCTGAGATTGTATCAGACCTATTTGTCTATATATTTTTAAAAGACCATCTCGGGTATTTCTATGCAAAATTATCTTGAAGTGTTGGGGATTGCATCTTTTGAATTTGATTTTGCATCATAGTTACCGGATAGAGTATCGATTGCATTTGAAAGTCTTCAAGATGAACAAGGTATATCCGTTCACCGTTGATTTCTTTTGTCTTATGATATCTGCTTTAAAATTGCTATCATTTATATGTATATTTGTTTTTCACACGCTTCCTTTATATATCATTTCGAGTATAATTGAAACGTTATCTTTCATAATTATATGTAGATGGTATACAATGATGAATGGCCATGTTAATACAACTCGTTTAATTCCTTAAATGTAGTTATCTTTATTTGTTTCTCATTATTTCAATTTAAATAATAATACACACATTTTCATGGTTATTGTTGAATTGGAACAATCTTAAGTTGTATTCACATATAATTACCCTGGACAGTGTTAGAATTTCTTTGTCGCATTTACGAAAATTAGATACCTATTTCGCTAGTCCTATTTCCACCCATCCAATCCAATCCATTTAGTTACAAGGAAACTGGTCCAAATCCAACTCCAGCCACCATACCAAACGGAAAAGGAGTTGTCTTAAGGTCCCGACCGTGTTTTCCCCATATTTGAAGCGTAGATTCTCTAGGCTTCCCAGCCAGGACTTCGTAAACCCTTCTTACACAATATCTATTGATTTGTCACACTTCATCAGCTTTCACACTACTATTTTGGCTAACACAATTGGGACCTTTTGAGTAAATTACATCTTAGACATCCTTAAGACCTCAGGAAACCCACAAACATCCTTAGATTGGTATTCAGTTGCTGATGGTGGACAACAATCTACCTTAAAATATTTGAAATCATCCACCTGGCGACTCCACAACTCTCAATAGACCTAAAGACTTCACTGGAGGAAGAACCTGAAACATGACCAGTCATCCTAGAAAGAAAGAGCATTCAGGCCTAAGTTGGATTCAAGAAATTATTGTTTTTATCTATAACTATGTTCTATCCTACTTTAAGCCTGATCAAGAATACATTGTTTAGATCTACATTGATCATTGGAAAGATCTCAAGCCTTGAAAAGCTAAGCCTCAAATTTCAGATCATGAACAGACTTATACACTTGTGCTTACCCCAGATTCACCTGTGGAAAACCTAGTGAAACATGAGCCTAATGCTACCTTTCCTGCTCTTGTTGAAACCTCAAACAGTCATAAATCTCTTTTTACACTACCTATACCCACAAAGGTCCCAGAAAGATACAAGCCTTTGATTTTACCTCATATCTTCCAAACCCTCCCTGCAAATCTTGCAAATAAACTACCCAGATTTGATGGAGAAATCTCAAAAGTCACCGTTGAAGAACACATTCAAAATCTTGAGAATTTACTTGACCTTTTTGAAATAGAAGAAGATGATGTGCGTATTAGAATGTTTGCCTTATCATTACAAGGAAAAATTAAGAGTTGGTTTAAGGACCTTCCAGCTGCAAGCATTATCAATTTTCATCAATTCACTCAAGTCTTCCTAGATAGGTGGGTGATCATGGGAAATGAAATTCTCATCATAGAAGAATACAAGCATTTAAAAAGAAAACCATGGAAGATAGTACAAGACTTTTTAGTCAGGTTCAATAAGGTATACAATGCAATACCTGCTAATATAAAGCCACCTTCAAGGTGGGCTCTCTTGCACTACCCAAGTACTTTTGACCCAGAGATGGAATTCCAGATAAGAGAAAAGACACTTCAAACCTGGAAGAAATGCAGAATATGGAAATTACTGTGGAATTCAACGTACTAGAAAAATAGGCAAAGTTAGAATAAATAAGGAAGGACAAAGTAGCTCAAGAGAAACTGATATCTTCAGAGGTAAATCTAGATATGTTGACAGATACAATCAGCAAAATGATGCATATACTTGGCAGGAAAGAGGAAAAGTACAAGGTTGAAGTTGGTGTTGATTATTCAAAGAAGCCAGTACCTTTTTCTTAGGAAGAACTAAATCAGTCATTTCAATGCAAAGATAGCTATCAAAACATACTGGATAAGCAAGGTTGAAAAGAAGAAGATGTGAAAAGTTGTCAAGTAAGTACTATATACCTTCCTACATCTTGTGCTTCACTACTAAGGGAGCATTACAGGAAAATTGAAAACAGAAACAAGGTGGAATGCTCTAAAGAATCAATCAGGGACAAGATAGATAATGCAAACCCTTTTGCATACCCAGAATTTTTCCCTTAAGCCATCTTGAAATCACAAAATCTGAAGTAGAGAAGGAATCAAATATTTTAGGGTATCTACCCTTATGCTTTAATTCATTTCATATTTTAAAAGGAAATTTGCATCCTAAAGACCTCTTAGCGGCTATTCATGAATCTCATGCTCAAGTTAACTCTCACAAAAATCAAGAAAATTTGGTTGAGGATGAAACCAATCAAGAAATGAAAGAGAACCCACAGGATCTCTCTAAAGGCACAAGTGATGATTCATCATCTCTCTTAGGTGAGGCCATAAAAGACATTCATCCTCTAAATCAACCTTCCCAAGAGAAAGAGGTTGTTGTAGTTATATCCAAAGAAAGATAAAAATGCATCCCTTTTTAATTAAAGAGGAGATAGATCAACTTATAAACATGCAATCGGCCTCTATTTATTTTCCTCCTAATCTTAATTATCACATAGCAGAAAATGGATTTATATATCAATTCAAAGAGAAAAAATCTGATAGTCCAATATTTACGATTGGTGACATTAATTATATTGATTATTCTCCAAGGTTTGATCAATATGTTGATAATGATGATTCTTTCCAAACAGAAGCTAACTCTGCAAAGTATTCAACACTTGGTTTTTTGGAGGAAGCTCAGTTTCATCAACTTGAGAAAGGTAACCAACCAATGCATAGAAGCTATGACAGTGATGAGGAAAGCTTAGAAAATTTGGAAGCAAATGAAGGCTTGAAAATTGATGATCACAAGAAAGTTGCTGCTCTTCTTTCTCAAGAAGATTTGTTGCCAAGGAGTGCTCCTACTCATCAACATGGTGGTTTTCACACAGAACTCATCCCATTTAGTCAAAACCCATCAGGTTTGTTGAAGGATAATATTGCAATCTATGGTGAGTATACCAGTTCAGATGATCATGAGGAAGAGGAATAGTTTCTTTCCTAAAAGAGTCTTAAGCTCAGCCAAGTGGAGTTTCTTTCCAAATCTTCACATTCAGGTATTGTTTCAAGATCCCTTTATTGATTTGTTAAAGACATTTGAAGAGGGAGTGAAATATGTTAAGAGCAGTTTGATGCAAGGTTTAAAGAGAAGTTTAGGCACCACTGTTCAAAAGAAAGTAAGATGGGAGTGGCCCTTTTGTTTGTCCAACATACTCAAGGAGTTAAACCAAGATCCCTCATGGAATCATCTGCTTGACTGGTTGTGTTGGAAAAGAGAGTTCACCAGTTGAATGTATATCATATATAGTTTAGATTAGGATAGATAGGAATGCAAATAAGCTCAGCCTTTGAGCATCTTTTAAATTTAGATTGTTTTGAAAAAAGAGAAAAAAAAAACTCAAAAACATAGAAAGAATGAAAAAGAGAGCAGATTTGAAAATAGGTAAAGCCCCATACCCAAAAAATGTCACCTTAAATGTCACTGTTGGTTCAAAAAGAAGGTCTTGTTTCAGTCATCTAGCCTAATCATGGTTGAAACATGTTTTCAATTTATTGTTGATAAGTTAGTGAAAGATAGTTGGTCAAATCATTCAAACTTGACTTGTCAGAAGATAGATTAGGAAAGAAAGATATTGATTCCACATGCTTAACTAATGATGAAACACAACCCTCATACCTTCTAGTTTTGTTTTTTATGAAAATAATGTTTGTGTGTAGCTTTTTCTAATGCCACAACTCATGGTAAGTCAGATTGTCTAATCCTGATTTAAACATGCTTTAAATTTCATGTTTATAGCTTAGAGAATGAAACGTGTCAAATAGCTTAATCTTGATAGTTGAGTAGACTAGGTAGAGAATAAAAAAGTTCATTAGCATAATCTGAACTTTTGGAGGAGATAAGATAGAAGTAGATAGTTTTTTCTGGTTTCAAAAAGAAGAAAATTCCAAGGGTTTTCCAGTCCAAGTGCTCCCAAGGAAGAAAAAAATGTTAGGCAAGTAGGTTGGGTAAGTAGAGATGAAGCTGATTTGATCATGTTTTTCAAATTTATTAAGATCATAGCTTCACAGCAAGTATTGGCAAGTGAAAAAAGGTAAATATATGCCCAACGGATGAGGCACTTGTCTCCATCAAGCCAGAGATATGAAAGTTCTGGACACCTCCTAAAAAGGAGCTGCCCTCCCCAAGTGGAGCCACTGTTAGTCATCCATAATTTTCACTATCTGAAGATGACTAAGTATCAGTTCTAGATTTCTAGAAACAAAGTTCATGAACATTGTGAGTTCTAGAAATCTCACTACTTTCATTATCCTTAAGATAATTTGTTCACTATTTTATCATCCCATCATGTCAAGCTCATCTCACCCATCCCAGAAGACCCATCATGGGCTCATGTCAGTCAGTTTGTCTTTGTTGTGTCACCTTTGGCCTCAGCCCTCTATTTTGTTTTGCTTAACTCCTCCATTATCCTTCTAGGGCTTTTAAGGGCATTTTTTCTTGGTTTCATGACCTCCATGGTTAAACATCAACAAGGCTTGTATCTTTATGCTCTTACACCTCCTCCTATCCTTAATATACCTTCATAAACACTTCCCATCACTCTTATCCCTCGAACTCATCATTTTTCTACAAAACCTAGCCTATTGCTACAATTTGACACTTTTTGAGACTAGGCCTGTGTTTTTCCCTTTTGGACCCTTTCCCCTCACTCAATTCTTGAAATTACACTTTCCCCTACTCTCTAACATTTATCCCTATCCTCCAAAATTTTCCTAAGAATTTAGACAACCCTTAACCCCTTCATTCCCCTCCCTCTGCAATCCCATACACCAAACCTTAATTTCCTCTTCCAAATAAGCTAGGGTTTGATATGAAAAGGAGGCACAAGAGAAAAGGATTCATTTGATAGATCTCGTCAGCGAGAATAAGTCCATACCAACTCATAAACATCATGCCTCCATCATTTTCCAAGAATTCATTCCAAGAGACAAGCCATGTGTCACGCCTAGGGCCAATTTTATTTCAAATTGTGTTTCTGAACAAACAGAGATGAATTTGAAAAAAGTGAGAGAGTTTTTTGTCCAATATAAACCCAAGAAGAAAAACCTCCTTCATTTTTTACACAGGTATCATGGTTTAGGAGAAATAACAAAAATATAGGTGTCCAAGGAGAATTTATGCATTGCTGGCGTGACCTTGGGAAAATCAGATTTTCTCACAGCTGGAGGGTCCAAGTGACTTTCTTTATGAGTCAAATGACAACTAGACTTGAAGGGATTTCTAATGAGATATCATGAGCTAAATTTGGAGTAGAGGAAGACCTCCAAAATTTTTCTGCACCAGCACTCTGCATTTCTAAACCATCGTTCATCACTTTTTGACCAGTGTTGGGAAAATCTGTTTTTTAACAGGTAAATGGATACCAAATGTAAAACCAAAAGAAGTTTTGGAAAATAGACTCAACAATATTTCTAACTCGCTATCACGGAGTTAATTCCGACACCGGGAAGGCCTCCAAATTCCTTCTGCAAATTGGCGCTACGCACAGACGGAGTGGCACTGCGCACAGAAGAAGTTTGGCCAGACTTGCCAAAAATTAGTCAAAATCAGTCTTTTCCTCCTCAAGTTCACCCCAGGCTCCTGCACAAGGTGAAAAAGGTTGGTGGTCACTTTTCTTTTCCCTCCAAGTGTTCTTTTTTCATCCATAATCAAAGAAGAATAAGGTCAAACAACTTGATCCAAGACTGATCAAAATCCATTCAAGAAAGGCCTCTTTGGCCAAAACACAAATTTTGCAAGGGAAACAGATGTCCTTGTTCACATATCTGCAAAAGTGATAAAGATTGATATAAACATGAGAAGAGGTAAGGTAATGGGGTAATATCATCACCAGAAGGCATCCACAAGAAGAGAAAGGCAGCAGGCCTGTGTTTAAAGATAATTAGGGTTTTGTGATTGATTGACAAAATAGTACTGCCAAGCAAGGAACCATCACAAGGACCACAAGGATAGAACAAGTCAAATGAAGATAATAAGTCCTTCATGAACAAGCAGATGGCATTCAAAATATATCCAAGGTGTTCTCTAGGGTTTGTACAAGCAGCATTGTTTCACCTACACCAAATGAGAAATGGCAAAGAATATCAGTTTAGGGGGGCCTAAGCTTTCCAAGTATAGTCAAAGGCCTCCAAAATAATCAAAAGAAAAGCAAGCATGAGTTTGAGTATAAAAAGGAAAAAGTCATTCTAAGCACAGGTTCATTATTGAAGAAATGCGATGTCAAACTCCAAAAGAGACCAAGAATACCAAAGGCAAATGTTTTGTTGGCACCTGCACAAGATCAGAAGTGGCCAAGTGAAAAACATGGTAAATTTGATGCACACATCTCTGTCAAATCTGCAAACGGCAAAAGACATGTTTCAAGTCACTTACAATCAAAAATGCCGAAGGAGGTAAAAACAGGGGTTTCAGTTTGATGAATATATGCCAAAGGACAGTTTGAACAAGTGCCCAGGCTTTCAAAATAAAAAGGGATAAAAAGGACTTCTACATCCCCCCAGCTAACCATCATCACAAAAGAAGAAAAGATGCCTTGAAAGAACTTTCAAAACCCTGCAAAAGACAAAAGGTTGTAAGTCAAATGGAAAAAAGATTGAAAATCATAGTAAATTGGGTTTAGAACTTTGATTTATTTCTCTCAAAGGGTATAAAGGTGCCTTTGTCCTTCTTCAAATTCATTGAGCCCCTGAAAAAGAGAAAAAAATGCTAAGGAATAAAAACAGAGTTTTTCTACTCATTTTTGGCAAAAATTTCAGGCGTTGCGCATAGGGGAGAAAAGCCAGTGTTAAATAACACTGCACTGCGCACAGATGGATCGGAGCTGTGCATAGGCAGTGGCGCTGCTCACAGAGGAAATTTAGCCAAAATTGCCAAAAATTGCTCAAAATCACTCTTTTTCCTCCTCAAATTTGCCCCAGGCTCCTGTACGAGTTAGACAAGATGATGACAGTGGTAATGAGGAAAAAGAGGATGGTGAGGAAGATGAAAAGTTGGACAGTCAAGATAACAGGAGAATTGATAATGAAAAGGTAGAAGCATAGAATGATGAAGAGGGTAGCCAGGGTAAAGGTCAAAACATTAAGGAAAATGCAGATGGCTAAGGGCAGCAGTGACACCCGAGAAGCAAGCCTCAGTGATGCAAAGCATAACAGTGACAAAGAGTTAGAAGATATAAACACAAATGAAGATGATGACAGTGCCAAAGGCAAAGAGGAGAGTGGTCTTCGTGATGAGCAAGATGATAGTGCTGAAAGTGCAAAGGGTGCCAGTGAAAATGATGACCCCAACAATGAAAAGACAAGTAGCTCAAATGAAGAACAAAATGACAATGAAGAAATCAGTGAAGAGGAAAAGAGTGTTGATGATGTTAAAGACAATGATGGGGCAGAAAATATGATCACTGATGATGTCATTAATGAAAATGAAGAAGTTTAGGACTGCAAAAAGGATCATAGCCATGATCAAGGCACCTACAAAGCCACCATCACACCTCTTCATTGAAATTTAAGCACTCAAAGAAGGTAAAGACCAAGAAAAAAATTAGAGACATGGCTCAAGATTTTCCACAGGCTTCTCAAACCCCTTGAAGAAGTTGTCCACCAAATTTGACGAAATTCTGAGCAAATTTTGTTTTTTTTGAAATTTTGAGGCCTTTGTGTGCAACACCCTTGGCGCTACGCACAAATTTGGTGCATCCTCAACTCGTGAACTTTACATTTTTGGATTCCTCTCATCATCAGCGGTCTGCTCACAAAATTTCAGATCATTTGGAGTAGTTTTGAACCCCCAAAAGGTCAAAAAAGACCAAAATTTTGACCATTTTGCCTCATTTTCAGGCAAAGTGTTGCGCACAGAGCAGTGTTGGGAGAATGGGTTTTTGGGTAGGCAAATGGCACTCATTCAGGAAAAATCAAGCATTTCTCGAAATTAGACTCATCAGGCTTTCTAATGAGCCATCACGAAGCCAAATCCGGCATTGGGAAGGGGTCCAAAACTTAGTCACAAAAGACCCTAATTTCTACTGAAGTGGCGTTGCGCACAGACTCTATCTAAGTGTGTTTTGGACCAAAAGTCAACAAAACAGACTCATTTATTGAAAATTGATATTTTTGAGTTTTTTGAGGCAAAACACTCTAGAATTAGGTGCAAATATTTATTTTTGAATTTATTTATGTTGGAACAGGATCCTCCAAAGGCTGCGAATTGGGACAATTTTGAGTATTTTTGTATATTTTTGGCATATTTTAGTCTAGCTGTAATATCCAAAAAGAGGGATTTTCTACAACAATGAGAATACCCTAAGGTATTCTAGAGTTGGAGATGCAGCCCTATAACTGATAACAGATTTTATAGTGCATATCCTTCAATAATATGATCAGCAACAGCCTTTATTTCACTTTTGGACTCAAAAGGGTGGGGAAAAGAGGTGATGTATGCCCTAAAATGAGTGTATTTGGAAATCCGCATAAAAATAAGGGAAATGGTGAGAGGTTATTTTAGCTTAGGCCGTGAGGGACTCCCATACCAAATTTTAGGTCAAAAAAACCATTCTAACTAAGTTAAACAGTTCCTCCACTCCCTAAAGGGCTTAAAAAGGTTGATTTCCCATGACCTTGATTATGCAGAAATTACTGAAGCTTGAGCAGCGTGATTTTCTGAAGCTAATAGATGAAAATAAGTATGAAAATCATATAATTATACTTGGGGCAAGACTTATGCACTTACAAGATAAAAAAAGAGATTTTACATGGACAAACCCTCAAGATTGAGGTGCCGCAACACTGAAAATTGCCAAGAAAGATAGACAGCGTAATTTTCTGAAGAATAAAGCTCTGATTTATTGTATCTTATATCTATAACATATCTATGCATGAAAATATAGATCTATTACAGATCTGGAAGCCAAAGAGGTTGTTTATTACATTCCCCTTGGGGTTTTGTGCAAAACATGAAGCACAGAGAGTAGATCTTAGATCTAAGGTTGTAGATCTGCAAAATGATTTAGAAATTTCTAAATAATACAATGGTACAGTAGATCAGATCTGAAACTAACATTTATTGGATGGCCAATCCATGGATCACCACAGTGAAAGGAAGAATCCCAACACCGGAGATCTCTCCTCCAAGATGTAGACAAAACACCCTCCAGCTGTAGATCTGCAAATAACGCTGTCCAGGGAGAGAAATAGTGTTGTAGGCTCTGAGAATGATTTTTCCTAATGCAAGATCTGAAACTGAAGCTCCAACAATGGATGCACTCTTCCAGGAGGTTAAAAGACACACTCACTAAGAAAATGCTCCTATACAAGCTAGATCTGAACAGATCTAGTATTCCACTTGCTGCAGCTTACAAAAGCAAGAAAACCCTCACTGGATCTGCATTGTATTTGGAAGTAGAAGATTGGTCTCCAACCTGATAGTGGACAAGCAATACAAGCTCTCCCAAGAGCTCCTCAATGGGAAGAGATGGAACCCCTAAACAGGAAATCGCAATGCAATCTAGGCTAAGTAGCCAAAAAAGTTGTTTGTATAAACAAACAGAAATTCAAAAATCATATCCTTGAAAAACCTCAATATGTTGCCCTCCTCTTCCTTTTATAAGATCAAGAGATTGTAAAACCCTTAACCACCTTCAATGATTTAGCCCCATTCACATGTGTAGCCTCCAACTTGACTGCACTATCCTTCTAGGAGATTCATTGCATTTGGACAACATGGTTGATTTGGTCCTGGTTGACTTGGTCAATAGATTCAGTCTCTTTCACATTCAAGTGTGTTTTTACAAGTGGCCCAGATTTAGCCTTGTTCACATTGGGCATTGATTTATTATTTTATTAGGAGTTTTATGAACCTCCTTTACATATTTACTCTTTAAACAAAGAAAGAAAAACAAAATGAATATTCCTATTAGCTTAGGACTGATTAGAAATATTACAGTCCTCCCCTCCAAAATGTTGCTTGTCCTCAAGCAACTCACAAGGACTTTGTACAATCTCCAATGGAATTGTCTCCTCCCAAGAATACAAGTTTGCTTTTGGTGAATGAACCAAATAGTTGTCATCATGAAGTAGTGGGAGATACATAGAAAGAATCATATGTTGTCCATTGGCATTCTCAAGGCATGAGAGATGGTGAATAGTGGGTGCTTCAACCCCCATGAGAAACTTCAATCTCCATGCTATCATCCAAACAAAGTGAGCTATCTTTGGTAGCTCAAAGGAATAGTCACCAATCCCCACCATATGTAATGTGTAGGGGCTCCATGGCTGGAAATGAGAGATAATAATACTCAAATCACGTTGTCTCTCCCTCCATTTATGATAAATATGGAGCTGGAGATCCTGGGCAGCAATAATATAGTCCTCATGAAGCCAAAAGAGACTTGGAACTTCATGATTCCCTTCATGGATTCTAGTGAGCCTCCTTGCCCAATCTTCGATGCATATAGTGAATAGAGGATCTTCACCATGTGTGCTCCAAAAGAAACATGGACTAAGTGTCATATGACATATTAGATGGTGACAATAGTCCCTCCCTTGAGACCAGCATTTTCCTTCATCTTGTTGCCTCAAATCATAGTACAATAAGTGGCCATCCCACCACCTTCTTATTGCAAAATGCTTCTTCAAAGCTTGGAAATAGTAGAGGATAATAGGTGTTGGCTAAATATGATTCAAGCAACACATGTCTTGCTGCAAATTCTCCCAAGTGAGAGACTTCTTCCAATGACATAAGCCCAACATATGGCTCCTTGCATAAGAAAACAAAGGATATGATGTAGCAGCCATACAATGTGTTATCCTCCTCTTGAAGCATGAGGGAATATGGGAGATTTCATTCCCAAAGGACACACTCAACCAATGTGTCATCCCTCCTCTCATGTTCCCAACAACGATCAGAGCATCACCATCATCACGATATAAATAATCTCTCTTATGCCACCTCATGAGAGAGTTACATTTTCTCCCAAACCCCAGTACATACATGATCATGAAATACAATCCAAACAGAAATACATGTACATACATGAGACTCATCCCAATCACAAGCAAATATATGGACATGAAATTTGACATGGGATGTCCAAACTCTCTTCTTGTCAACCAAAGCAACCATGCCTTCTTATTCTTATGCATTCTCTCATTGAGTTACAAGGCATGAGACAAGAAAATATCAAACCTTGGGTAGTACCCATACTCACCCAATAGCAACTAGCGTAGGACATCTCCTACTTGCATAAAATTCAGATGTGGTAAGTGGTTTCCCCACCACTTACTTGTTGCCCATAACATATCTCCATGGCTGAAAGTGGAAGATATATTTGGTGCCTTAGGAAGGAACCCATCATGCTACAAAATCTCCCTTACTCCATCAAGGGAGTGGCCATGTTCAGAAATAGTTTTGGCCCAAAGTTGGCCATGAATTTTATAAGATATGACACTCTTCCTTGGATTAATGGCATGGATATATAATTTACAAGAATGCATACAATCAGAAAATATAACATGATTTTCATAAGTATGCTCTTCACCAATAGTCCTCCTCCAACAAGTGGAGAGGTGCACTGATATATCTCCTTCCTCATGAGGAGAAAAATAGGGTTGAACTAACTCTTCCATTGTTGCTCCATCTTCATGTGATACATGCATCTTTGATAATGTTGATATAAGTCTTCTTCAAAGCCTTCCCACATGAATCCATTTGAGATAATATGGTGTGTTCTAATGAAAACAGTGGGGGTATAAAGCAAGATATCATAGGTAGCACCTAGTAGTTGGTCCTTGAGTCTTGACTCTTTAGTCAAATAGATCTGATCATGAAAGAAAATGACTCCATCAACCACCTTATACCTCCTATCTTTCCTTTGTCTATCAAGAACCTTACATGTGAAGAGGTTCTTGGAATACTCTACCAAGAGTTGGGATTCCCAATAGGAATCAAGGCTTCTCAACAAAGACAACGTTGTAGAGTTATGAAATGAAGTAGCCATCACTTCATCTTCTTTCTTTTTATGGAGAGATATCATTTGCTACCCCAAATCTATGGAGTGGCCTTTTGACACCATGCTAATTTCATTAGAGGTCGTTGACTTCTTCTTTATTAGCGCAAATAGATGAGTGATAAATAGAAAAATAAATTTCAGGAAATTGTTCAGCTCTCCTTGAAATCTATCAATAGATCTTAGTGTTGTGGTAGCTCCCTTCAAGCCTCCCTCCTTAGCCAATTTTTTCATTGATGCACAAAGTTGAGATAACACTTTATTCTTCTTCTCATCAGGGGGTGTCCCTGGTGAAATGCCTCTATGTAAAGAGACATCAAGATCTGAAGTAGACTGCATAAATGGTTGGACTGATGTGTCCATTTCCTTGCTACATAGTTCAGTCTCATCCTCATGAATAGAAACCCCTTGAAATAAACAAGGGTGCATGCTCCTCATCATTGGATGCTAGTCCATCCTTCCTCCTCTTGCTTGGAGTAAGGTATCACTGCTCAATAAGGTTGTCACATAATGTTCCTTGGGAATCACTTGCAAAGATACACAAGCTCTTTCCCTTGAAACAATAACTTCATCTCCATCCCCATGTGGTAATGGGTCTTCTTTTGAAGTGACATCATTGCTACTGCCTTCTGGCTCTTCCTTCTCATCAATATTTGAGAACACCTCACTATCAACAAGAGACCTTGGATCTTGGTCTTCTTTTGAAGGAGGAATCTCCATTACTTCTTTTTTAGAAGAAATCTCTTCATGCAATGGGGATCTTGCCCTTGGCAAGGTTTCACACAAGTTTTCATTCCCTCCAACAGAAATCTGAAGTGGAGTTTTCATAGTAGGTCTTTCCAACTCATGCAAGGGTTTTGCATGCTCATTCTTTGCTAACTTTTTCACAGATGTTTTAGCTTGCCTCTCGTCAAATCTCTTCACCATTATCCTAGTGAACTTAGCATAAGTGGGAATATTTGCATTCTTCAAAGAAAAAGTTTTCAAATAACCACCAAGCATAAGCTTTACCTTTAAGATGCAGCGCTGCTACCTTAAGGGCTTATTTTTCTGAAACTTGATGTAGATCCAGATATGAGTCTAGCTGATCTATCCATTCTTCAGTTGTGCATGTGGATGATCCATCAAAGTTAGGCAGAAAGAATCTACCTCTTCTTCTTCTATTACTGGCTCTTCTCTCCTCCTTGAGCTGGCAGAACTCTTGGAAGCTCAAGTGCTCCTTGATTTCCCAATATTTAGATTCATACTCCTAAATATAAACACTCAAAGTCTCCTCCTTTGGTGCATCTTCCTCCTCTTGAAACCCTCTAGGAGTTTCACTGCAACTCTTCATCTGCGTAAGCTCCTGAGGGAGGTCCTTTCTGGATCTAAAAAATGAAGACAGTAATCTCATATTATTCATCATTCTGATCTCCTTCTATATTCTTGGGCTGAGACTCATAGGCTGAGCCAAGAAATATGCTTTGATACCACTGTAATATCCCAAAAGAGGGGTTTTCTACAACAATGAGAATACCCTAAGGTATTCCAGAGTTGGATATGCAGCCCTATGACTGATAACAGATTTTATAGTGCATATCCTTCAATAATATGATCAGCCGCAGCCTTTACTTCACTTTTGGACTCAAAAGGGTGGGGAAAAGAGGTGATGTATGCCCTAAAATGAGTGTATTCATAAATCCGCGTAACAATAAGGGAAATGGAGAGAGTTTATTTTATCTTAGGCCATGAGGGACTCCCATACCGAATTTCAGGTCAAAAAAATCATTCTAGCTAAGTTAAACAGTTCCTCCACTCTCGAAAGGGCTTAAAAAGGCTGATTTCCCATGACCTTGAATATGCAGAAATTACTGAAGCTTGAGCAGCGTGATTTTCTGAAGCTAATAGATGAAAATAAGTATGAACATCATGGAATTATACCTGTGGAAATACTTATGCATTTACAAGATAAAAACAGAGATTTTACATGGACAAACCCTCAAGATTGAGGTGCTGACACACTGGAAATTGCCAAGAAAAATAGATAGCGTAATTTTCTGAAGATTGAAGCTTTGATTTATTTTATCTTAGATATAGAAAATATATATGTATGAAAATACAGATCTGTAAGCCAAAGAGGCTATTTATTACATTCCCCTCAGGGTTTTGTGCAAAACATGAAGCACAGAGAGTAGATCTGAGATCTAAGGTTGCACATCTGCAGAATGATTCAGAAATTTTTGAATAATACAATGGTACAGTAGATCAGATCTGAAACTAACATGGATTGGATGGCCAATCCATGGATCACCACAGTGAAAGGAAGAATCCCAACACCGGAGATCTCTCCTCCAAAATGTAGACAAAACACCCTGCAGTTATAGATCTGCAAATAACAATGTCCAGGGAGAGAAACAACGTTGTAGGCTCTGAGAATTATTTGGCCTGATGCCAAGATCTGAAACTGAAGCTCCAACAATGGATGCACTCTTCCAAGAGGTTAAAAGACACACTCACTGAGAAGAGGCTCCAATACAAGCTAGATCTGAACAGATCTAGTATTCCACTTGTTGCAGCTTACAAAAGCAAGAAAACCCTCACTTGATCTGCATTGTAGTTGGAAGTAGAAGCTTGGTCTCCAACCTGATAGTGGACAAGCAATACAAGCTCTCCCAAGAGCTCCTCAATGGGAAGATTTGGAACCCCTAAACAGGAAATCCCAATGCAATCTAGCTAAGTAGCCAAGAAATTTATTTGTCTAAACAGACAACAATTCAAAAATCATATCCTTGAACAACCTCAATATGCTGCCCTCCTCTTCCTTTTATAAGATCAAGAGATTGTAAAAACCCTAAACCACATTCAATGATTTAGCCCCATTCACATGTGTAGCCTCCAACTTGACTGCGTTGTTCTTATAGGAGATTCATCGCATTTGGACAACGTGGTTGATTTGGTCCTAGTTGACTTGGTCAATAGATTCAGTGTCTTTCACACTCAAGCATGTTTTTACAAGTGGCCCAGATTTAGCCTTGTTCACATTGGGCATTGATTTATTATTTTATTAGGAGTTTTATGAACCTCCTTTACATATTTATTCTTTAAACAAAGAAATCAAAACAAAATGAATATTCTTATTAGCTTAGGACTAATTAGGAATATTACACTAGCGCAGGGGTTTTGGGGTGGGTCAAAGCCCCGAAAGCACTGTAATGGGTCAAAGGGTAGACCTAGAGTCCGCAAACCACGGTTTGCGGACCACAGGAAAGATTAGGCTAGATCGTTATAAATAGATGAACATTTTGAGTTGTAAGGTTAGGAATGAATTGGAATTGATGCTACGTGCGAACTATTAGGTCTGTAGGGTTGGTTGGGTAAGGACTCCTGCTGGCTGTGTGCGCGGAGATCCTCTGTCCTGCTGTGTGCGGACCCTGTTGCTGTGTGCACAAGTGGGGTTTTGGGTATTGTAAGTAGATCTGAAGGATTAATGAATGCGCAAGGCTGTTGGAATATCTAAATCTGTTGGAAATTGTTGTTGATGTGAACCTGCGATATATGCTTATGTGTTATTGATTTGAGCTGTGAAATTCATTATGTTGTTTGTTTATACTGCGATCTGGACCTGTTTCTGTTATACTTTATGCCATAATACCTGTGATAACTGCGGTAATGTTCCATAAGTCTATGATCTGCTAGTTACTGTGATTACCATTGGTACTGCGCACGTGGATGTGAAGTATATCAATAGATCAAAGCTCTGTGACATTATAAGGTTGAAAGCAACCCGACTTGACTTACCTACCCTCTCCCAGAGTGTAGAAATCTGGTTCCAGTGCCTTCCCATACTGCTTTGGGTGAGACTTTGGCTTGCGCAATCAGGTCACTGCCGAAAGGGCCAGTAGTATAGGGGTTTGTTGGTAAACCTTAACCTTTGAACCTGGGTCAGGACCCCTCAAGCGAACAAATGGTTTCATTGCCGTGAACAAGAGAATTTTGAGAGAGGGATTGGGTAATGCCAAAGCCATATTGGAAACCTGAAAGAAAAGAAATTGATGAATGGTTTGAACAGCAAGTTCAGGAATTCGCAGTTAAAAAAAATCGCAGTAAGAGGTTGACCACCGAAGAGTGGAAGAATAAGTATATTTTCACGGAGATCTACGAGATATTCTTTGTAAGAATGGCGATCGAGCTCCGAGAGTGGCTCGCAAGGTTGGTCGAATTTCAGAAGTGTTGGAAGGACGAGTGGGTCACACATTGGACCCCATAATTGATCCAGCAGTTAGAGAAAACTGATAACACCATCACTCGCACGGTGAACCACTGGGTGGATAGTGTGCTAGGAGGGTTCGTGACAGAATTTGCCATCGATCAGTTCGTCTCCTACTCTGAAGCAGAGAGAAGATTCTTCAAGGGTTTCCGGGGTAAGTTTCTGAAGACCTTACCATTCCTGATTAATATATTACTATGTGAAAAGAGTATTCCGTGTAGCCACATCAAATGAATGACCTATGATCTGGACAGGAGTACGACACGAAGTGGAAAATACTATCGGACCAACCAAGAAGGAGATAGATCTTTCTACGGTCCGGTAAGAGAAGCATTTGCGCAGAGTCCTCCAGCCGCACCACTTTCAAACCAGCGTAGGGGTAATAATTCACCTACACCTCCGCCACCACCAGAAGACGATATGGATGCGCACATGAAATTGCCTACCTTTAAGGGTGTGGGAGATGAAGACATGGATTAGTTCTGGTTTGTCGCAGAATCAGTATCGACTGCGCAAAACGTAGCTAGTGATGCAGTGAAGAGGGCACAGTTGTCCCTTGCCTTCGAAGGAAGAGCTTTGGATTGGTACATGGGGTACATCGGCCAGCATGCGAACGCAACCATTGAAGAGATTAAGAACGCCTTGAAGCAACAATTAAAGAAGCCTAAGTCATACTCTCAAATAATGGTTGATCTAAAGGATTTCAAGTAAGGGCCTTTTGAGTCTGTGTGGGAGGCCGATCAGCGACTAAAGTTGATCAGAGAAGGAGGATTTCAGTATGATGACAGACATCACACGGAATGGTTCATTTCTATTCTTCTACCTCACCTGCACGTACCTATGGGCCACCAAACTTTTGAGCCACAGGAAAAATCCTTGGAGGTCCCTATGAAGTTAGAAGTTGCACCCAGAGATGATACCCAGCTGGGCATCCAACAGATCCAGGGACAACTGGAGGCGATGCACACAGAGATCCAGAATCTGTGAAAGGAGCGAGGATCAGAGGCTAGCTCTGAAATATGGTGCATGCGATGCAGGACGCATGGTCACACTAAGGATAACTGCCCTCTATTAACAAACTATATGCAGGCAGGGGGACCTAGTCCGTTGCAGCCTAGGGAAGTTGCAGGATTAAGTGGGTTGGCACTATGGTGCGATGATTGTCGCATTGCGGGGTTGCACGACACAAACCACTATCCCTGCCTTGTTGCATATGTCCCAAAAGTAAAGCAGTAATGGTGCAGGGTCTGCAGGTCGGTAAGACACGATGAACAGAACTGTCGAACGTATGATTTGAAGATCGATCGCGAGAACCTCTATAGGGTACAGTTGGATCCATCCTTGCCAATATCCCTCTCGAGCACAGGTGACTCCCCAACCAGGGGCAGGGGAGTTGGAAGAGGTGGAAGCGTAGGTCAGGGACAAGGGAAACTAATCTGTTATAATTGTGGAGAAGTATGACACTTTTTCAGGGACTATCCAAACCCTACAAGGTAGTCCTGCCGGTATTGTAGACAATTGGACCATTCGATTGAAGACTATCCAATCTTGATAGCAAAGATGCAGGAGAAGCATCTGACACTTATGCAGAATGTGCAGAGGGTTAAGGCTGAACTGCGAGGCAAAGATCCAAGCGTGAATGTCGTAACACGTAGTGGGTGGCCACCGGGAGGCCTGGGGAGAAGACTACGATCGAACCTCTGATCCGACAAGCAGTTATCAAGCAGAAAGTTTTGGATCTAAAAAAGAAAAAATAAACATTTTTCGCAGCTCGCAAAGACTTTGCTAAGGCAAAGGCATATACTTCGCAGCCGCCGGGAGACCTCAAGGCAGATGAGGAGGTCAAACCCTTTTTACATGCATGTATGAAGCTGTTGTGCAACCCAAAGGCTGTGGAAAATCTTCAGGCATTAATAGATAGCTGCGCAACACGACCTAGCCCCCCTCCGGAAATCAAGGACGTACACAAACTATATCAATATAAGAAACGCATTGGTAGGGAGATGCGGTTGACTGCGCATATCAGTGATTATGAGATGGATTAGGCTATTTTGGACCTAGGGTCAGATGTGAATGTATTACCTTAAAAAACTTGGCAACGAATGGGGGAACCTATTTTGGAATGGTCCACTATCCAGCTGCATATGGCCAATCAGCAGAAGATCATACCCTTGGGGAGACTACCGAAGATCGTGGTGGATATTGCAGGGGTCAAGGTCCGAGCTGATTTTGAAGTCATTCAGATTGTAGAAGATGCGGACACCTACCCTGTGCTTCTAGGGTTAGACTGGGCCATAGATATGGGAGGTATCATTAACTTGAAGAAGAGAAGCATGGTATTTGAGAATAATGGTACAAGGGTGATAGTACCATTAGATCCTGTAGAAGGAAAACGATATACAGAGCCGGTGCGCGACGAAGAGGATGTAGATCACATTTATAAGTTGACTGCAAGGGATTAAGATTGGATCAACCCTATGGAAGATGGTGTACTCTGTTGGGAAAAGGATAGTGACTGCTTCTCCGAATCCGACAAGGAGATGGAGAACTGGCACAATCAGTTACATGATGTCTTTGCGCTGCGATGTCTTCGGGTCGCAAAGAACTTCCGCTGCATTTCCTCAGAGGTAAGATATCTACCCTATTTTGATGGTTTTGGTAACGTTAGGGACTTTTTGCGAGCATTTGAAGCTGAGGTTCCTAGAGAACGAAGGTTATGGGCCCTTAACCTAGCTATGCGTGCAACCCCTGCACGATGGTGGGATACACATAAGGGAGTGTTCCAAGAGTGGGAGGATTTTCGAGATATGATGCTCCTGCGGTTTGAGACTCCGGCAGAGGTGCGGGTCAAGATGTTCCTTGGCCCAGGGGATTCGCGTGAACACGTGGTTGCATGGATGGAGACGTGGGGCGACCGAACTACAGAAGAGTGGGTTCACTTATTCATTCATGCGTTGGGTCCAATCCCTATTGCATGGTACGAAGCTCTGTAGGACATAGATACATTTATGTTTGGAAAATCCGGCTCCTCTGCAGTATTCGAGGCGCCGACATGGGAAATGAAAATAAAGGGGAGTGCGTCGTTGAAGGACCTCCACTGAAAGAAGTGGATTTCACTAAGCCTCTCAAGTTGCGCGAAGTAAACATTGGGACGAAAGAGCACCCTAAGTTGGCTAAGATTGGGGACTACTGGGATGAAGATACAGTAGGCAAAGTGGTTGAATTACTTACGGAATACCAAGACTTGTTCCCGACAATGTTTTCAGAGCTGAAGGGGATCACAGGGGACTTAGGGGTCATGCATATCACTCTCAAACCCGATGTGTGAACCATAAAGCAGAGAACTTATAGCTTGAACCCCAAGTATAAGCAGAAGTTCAAGGATGAACTCGATAAAATGCTTGTTACGGGTATCATCGAACCTGTTGAACAGTCAAACTGGGTCAGTCCAATGGTGGTTCAAGAGAAAAAAAACTAAGGGGGAGATTCGGATCTGTGTGGACCTGCGCAAGTTGAACGATGCATGCGTTCATGATCCATTCCCGACACCATTCTCAGACAAAATTTTAGACAGCGTGGGAGGACAAGAAGCATACTCCTTCACAGACAGGTTCTCAGGATACCATCAGATCAGAATCGCACTTGAGGACCGCAGCAAAACCACGTTTGCCACTGAGTGGGGATCTTTTCAGTATACTGTCATGTTGTTTGTACTCAAAAATGCCTCTTTTATCTTCTCGCAGGTCGTTGTCGCAGTGTTCAAAGAATTCATCCACAAGTTCCTCGAGGTGTATTTCGATGATTGGACTGTCTTCGGCCTGGTAAAGGCACACGTATCAAAATTGTGCATGATGTTGGATGTCTGCCGGAAACATCAGATTTCCCTAAATATCAAGAAGTGTATCTTCTGCGTACCCTTCGGAATCTTTCTCGGCCATATAGTTTGTCGGCAAGGACTGATGGTAGATCCTACCAAAATCACAGTTATCATAAAATTGCCAATACCAACCATGGAGAAACAGAGGCGCTCGATCCTTTGACACACGGGCTACTACAGGGAATGCATTCAAGGCTATGCGTTGATTACTGCCCCTATGGAAAAATTTCTTAAGAAGGATGTTTCTTTCTTTTGAAATGACGAATGTCAAAAGAGCTTCAAGTTACTTAAAGAAAAGATGGTCTCGGCAACTATTCTCATCTTTCCTAATTTGGAGAAGGTATTTCATGTGTCACATCGATGCATCGGGCATTGCTCTCGGGGTTGCCCTTACACAGCTGGGAGAAGGAGATATTGACCATCCGGTTGCCTTTGCAAGTAGGAAAATCTCAGATGCGGAATGCAACTACTCCACCACAGAGCGGGAGGGATTGGCCATGGTCTACGCTTTGCAGAAATATCGGCATTACTTGTTAGGAGGACACTTCAAAATGTTCATAGACCACTCAGCTTTAAAGTACCTGGTAAATAAGCCTGTGTTTGGGGGGAAAATATGCTAAATGCTACAGATATTTCAGGAGTATGACTTTGAAATCATCGTCAAGCGAGGAAAGTTGAATGTTGGGTTGGATCATTTATCCCGAATAGAGAGTGGCGAGGAGCCAACCGACCTGGAAGCTGGATTGCCTAATGCGTAGATATTTTCTATTAAGGTAGTAGATGCACACTTCGTTGATATCATTCAGTTCATGACTACTGGGACGGCACCTCCAGAGTACTATGTACAGCAAAAGAAAGAGTTAGTCACTCGGGCAAAAGATTTTACCATCATCGCAGGTCATTTGTATAAGATGGGAGCAGATGAAGTATTGCAGCGATATGTTTTAGAGCATGAAAGGCACGCTATCTTGGCAGAGGCTCATGACGGAGTAACAGGAGGTCACTACGCAGGGAAAGCAACGGCACAAAAGATCTTGAGAGTTGAGTTATGGTGGCCAACCCTGCATAGTGATGCCCACGACTATTGTAAACCCTGCGATACGTGCCAACGAACAAGGAGGTTGTCTCGCAAAGATGAAATGCCCCTTAAACCACAAATGGCTCTATAAGCATTTGATAAGTGGGCTATCGATTTCATTGGGCCTATCAACCCACTAGGGAAGAAGACGGGTGTGTGTTACATTATTACTGCCTCTGATTATGTAACCAGGTGGGCTGAAGCACAAGCAGTAAAGGATTGTACTGCAGATACCGCTGTGCATATCATCTTTGAAAAAATCCTGACCATATTTGGATGTCCGAAAATCCTCATGAGCGACAAATGTACGCACTTTGTTAATGAAACAATCCAAGCTTTGACAAAGGAGTTATGGATCCATCATGCGAAGAGCACACCATATCACCCACAGGCCAACAGCGCGGTTGAAGCTTTTAATAATATCTTGGAGAAAGCGCTGACAAAGGTATGCAATGCTGATCACAACGATTGGGACGTGTGCATCCCATCGGTCCTTTGGGCCTATCGAACAACCTGCAAGAAGCTAACAAGAAAAACCCCATTCAGGATGGTTTATGGTAAAGAAGCCGTTATGCCCATGGAGTACATTGTTCCTAGTCTGCGTATCGCATGATTTACGAACATGGAAGAAACACTGTTACCAATGAAATAGGTAACCTGACCTCAAAACGCAGGTGTTTTTCTTGATATTTGAAAAAGTAGGTAACATTGAGGTTACCTATTTCATCGGTAACATTGTTAAGAACCTTACATCATGGAGGAGCGATTAGCACAGCTTATGGCTTTGGAGAAATATCGGTTTCTTACGAATTTCCATCAGCAAGTCCAAAAGGCCCGCGATAAAGCCTGGCATGATCGACGTATTCGCCAGAAGACATTCGCAGAGGGCGAATTTGTCCTCTTATACGATATCCAGTTTGCAAAGTATCCTGGGAAGTTCCAGCAGCATTGGCTTAGTCCCTACACAGTTAAGGAGATCACGGATGGCGGGGCTATTAGGCTAGCTACCCTGCGCGGTGATATGTTACCAGGCTGCGTCAATGGTAGTCAGCTTAAACCATATCGGATCAAATGACTATATGGCTGGAGTAGCTGTACAGACGCAGGTGGAGACCCCACCATCTCAGTGACTCGGGACGAGTCACAAGTTTGTGTTGGGACACTGTTGGAACAGGGTCCTCCAAAGGCTGCGAATTGGGACAATTTTGAGTATTTTTGTATATTTTTGGCATATTTTAATCTAACGCAGGGGTTTTGGGGTGGGTCAAAGGGTAAACCTAGAGTATGCAAACCACAGTTTGCGGACCACAGGAAATATTAGGCTAGATCGTTATAAATAGATGAACATTTTGAGTTATAAGGGTAGGAATGAATTGGAATTGATACTACGTGCGAACTATTAGATCTATAGGGTTGGTTGGGTAAGGATTCCTAATGGTTGTGTGTGCGAAGATCCTCTGTCCTGCTGTGTGTGTAGGTGGGGTTTTGGGTATTATAAGTAGATCTGAAGGATTAATGAATGTGCAATGTTGTTGGAATATCTGAATCTGTTGGAAATTGTTGTTGATGTGAACCTGTGATATATGTTTATGCTGTATATGATTCTGTGTTATTGATTTGAGTTACGAAAGTCATTGTGTTGTTTGTTTATACTGCGATCTTGACCTGTTTCTGTTATACTTTATGCCAGAATACCTATGATAACTGCGTTAATGTTCCATAAGTCTATGATCCGCTAGTTACTGTGATTACCATTGGTACTACGCACGTGGATGCGAAAGATATCAGTGGATCAAAGATCTGTAACATTATAAGGTTGAACACAGCCCGACTTGACTTACCTACCCTCTCCCAGGGTGCGGAAACCTGGTTCTAGTGCCCTCCCATACTGCTTAGGGTGAGACTTTAGCCTACGCAAGCAGGTCACTGCCGAAAGGGCTAGTGGTATAGGGGTTTGTTGGCAAACCTTAACCTCCGAACCTGGGTCAAGACCCCTCGAGCCAACAATTTCTTAGGATATTATGTGCCTTGGGCCTTGCATGGTCTCTTCGCCATAAATGACATTTATGGTTGAATTTGACATTTTCCTACCATATTTAGGGTTTTAGTCCTCCTTTGCTCCATAAATAGAGCATGAGGCCCTCATGTATTTTGTTGGCTTTTGATGAACTTGGAGAGTAATACATGGCTTCTATGAGCTTGGAGAAGAAATTGGTTTTGTGAATTTGATGAATGACTTGCTTGGATTGATGATGGAGAAGCTTGTTTGCAGGATTCCTTAGCTTGGTGAATGGTGATGTTTTCTTAATTTGTTTATGTTTTCTTGTCTTTCATTATGTTTCATCCTTCCATATGCAGTGGATCAGTAAATAATAGGTTAAGACATGCTATTTGAAGCACCTTAGTCTTCTTGTTTCCTATTGCCTTGATGTTTTCCTCCATTTGGTCATCTTAAGGAATTCTTGATTTCTCCTTAGGTCCACATAAACTTGTTTTGTTTCATGTACGGATTAGTATGCTAGTTTACAAGTATGATTCATGGTATGCTTTGCTTACTTGAAGCTGTCCAAACTCTGTCTTGAAACCTCTCTTTTGAATATTGTTTGTTAGGTTAAGTCAAAGAGGTCTCGTTCGATCTTTCCCTTTGTCCATGTCTATCAACTTGTTTCAGAGTTCTTTATAGCCTTATTTATGATGTTTAAGAATTTCCTCTTCATAGATTAAGTTATTGTGCTATCTTATATGTTTTCCCAAATTCTGAAGGTGAATTTACTAAAGTTAGAAGCTCTTAAGTTTTCTATGTTTCACTGGAATGTTTATCTTGGATATTTATCAGTTTAAGTATTGTTCATTGAGCTTAATGGTTTTCCCTACCTCATGAGTTATAGCTTTTAACCATCTGTACTTAAGACCTCCTGGTTTTTCCCAAACTTGATGTTCACTCCACCTCACACATTACCTTAAGGATCCATTAACCTTGCTATATTGGCCCTGCAACACACTCTAATTCATCATTGAGACACTCATGACTTTCATTGACTCCATGGCCCAATGATTCAAAGACCTCTCACTCCACCTATTCCACTTGACCATCTTACCCAACCAAACCAATCAACAAACTTAACACTAAACAACTAGCCTAAAATAAAAACCCTAAAGCAAAAAGAATACATCTTTTGCACCCAATAGAAAAATCCCTCTCTGAGTCCAGGAAGGCTAGGTCCTAGGACTCCAAAAATTGGTTCCATGTTACCCTGTCATTTGGTCTACCAATTTTCCAAATCACAGGACCCTAACAACTCCACTGTCAAATCCACAAAAAGGCAAGAACTCTCCTACCCCACCACCACCACCAGAAGACGACATGGCCATGCACATGAAGCTACCTACCTTTAAGGGTGTGGGGGATGAGGACATGGACCAATTTCGGTTCGTAGTAGAATCAGTTTGGACTGTGCAGAATGTTGCTAGTGATGTTGTAAAAAGGGCACATTTATCCCTAGACTTTGAAAGAAGAGCCCTGGGTTGGTTGGGGTATGTCGGCTTGCACGTGAATCCGTCAATGCAAGAAATTAAGGATGCCCTAAAACAACAGTTTCAGACGCCGAAGTCCTACGCTCAACTAGTGATGGACTTAAAATATTTCTGACAAGGACCTACAAAATCGGTATGGGAGGTCGATCAGCGGCTGAAGAAAGTTATCATGGATGGGAATTTTAAGTACGAAGATAGACAACACAAATAATGGTTCATTTCCATGTTATTACCACACCTACACAGACCCATGAGCCAGCAGACGATTGATACACGATAAAAGGCCCTGGAAATTGCCATGAAGCTATAAGTTGCGCCAAGGGGTGATGCCCAGTTTGGGGTGCAGCAGATCCAGGGCCAGTTGGAGGCAATGCACCTGGAAATACAGAATCTACGAAAAGAACGGGGAAAAGAAGCTAGCACAAACATTTGGTGCATACGGTGTAGAATGTCGGGCCACACCAAGGATCAGTGTCATCTGCTATTAGACTACAAGCACGTTGGAGGACCTAACCCGTTACGCCCCAAAGAGGTTGCGAGACCAAGCAACCCCATGTTATGGTGCGCTGACTGTCGAGTATTTGGACTGCATGATATAAACCACTGCCCCCAGCTCAGTTCCTATGTCCCAGAATTGAAGCAGCAGTGGTGCAGATTCTGCTCGTCTGTAGGACATCATGAGCACCACTGTCGAACGTATGATTTGATGATATATAGAGGAAACCTGTATAGGGTACAAGTTGACCCGTCCACACCACTATCTCCCTCTGGACGAGGAGGCTCCCCGGCAAGAGGCCGAGGGGGAGGAAGAGGTGGAAGCACAGGTTGGGGAAGAGGACAACAAATATGTTACAACTATGCAGAGGTGGGACACTTCACAAGGGACTGTCCGAACCCTGCACGACAATCTTGCAGGTACTGCAAGTAGTTGGACCATGTGGTCGAAGATTTTCCTGTACTGAAAGCAAAAAAACAGGAAAAATAGAAAACGTCGACATGGAATGTGCAAAGGGTTAAAGCGGAACCGCGCGATGAAGGACCCAGTGTTAACAAAATTACGCGTAGTGGCATGACCATGGGAGGAGCTGAGGAAAAAGTCTCGGTCAAACCACTTATTAGAAAATTCGTTGACAAAAGGGAAAGCCTGGACTTACATAAAGAAAAAGAAGCCTTCCTTGAAGCTGGAAAAGAATTTACCAAGAATGAGGCATATACCTCTAAGACCCCAACGGGCCTGAAAGCAGATGAAGAAGTGAAGTCGTTCCTACAAGCATGTATGAAGTTACTACACAACCAGAAGGTGGTCGAGAACCTCCAAGTATTGATAGACAACTGCGCAGAAAAATATTTCCCCATCAACATAAGTAAGAGATGTCGACAAACTTTATAAGCATAAGAAGAGGACTAATCAGGAAATGCGGCTAACTGCGTAGATTGGAGATTATGAAATGGATCAGGTCATCCTTGATCTAGGATCCAATGCGAATGTCCTGCCTAAACAGAGTTGGCAGAGGATGGGAGAGCCCAAGCTGGAATGGTCTACTATACAACGTCGCATGGCGAACCAACAGAATATGATACCGCTAAGAAGGCTATCAAAGGTTATGGTAGACATCGCGGGGGTTAAGGTATACGCATACTTTGAGGTGATTCAAATTGTAGATGATGTAGACCCTTACCGTGCGCTTTTAGGGCTGGATTGGGCTATCGACATGGGAGGTATTATCAACTTAAAAAGGCAAACCATGGTTTTTGAAAACGAGGGCACGCGAGTAATAGTCCCTCTAGATCTGGTAGAGGGCAAGCAGTATACAGAACCAGTGCGCGAAGGGGATGATGTTGATCAGATATACAAGCTAACTGCCTGGAATGAGGATTGGATCAAACCTACCGTTGATGGCATGCTTTGATGGGAGAAGGACAACGAATGTCTCTCTGACTCAGACGAGGAAATAGAAAATTGGCGGAACCAGTTGCATGATGTCTCTGCGCTACGATGTCTGAGGATCACAAAGAGCTTCTATTGCATCTCCTAAGAGGTAAGAGAGTTGCCCTATTTTGATGATTCTGCTAATGTTAGGGATTTTCTTAGAACATTTGAAGCAGAAGTCCCAAGGGAACGGAGGATGTGGGCGCTTAACCTAGCTATGCGTGCGACCCCTGCGCGGTGGTGGAAAACTCATAAGGGGACTTTCCAAGATTGGGATTAATGTCACAGAACGTTGATCCTAAGATTCGAACCTCCGGTCAACCTACCTATGGAGATTTTCCTTAGCCGCGGAGACCTGCGCAAGCACTTGTCAGTATGGATGGAAGCATGGTGCGAAAGGACTCGGGATGAATGGGTCCACATGTTTATCCACGCCTTGGGACCTATCCCCACCACGTGGTATTTGGATGCAAAGCTACGTCAGCGCACTCACCACTAGGATACCATGAAGGAATATTTTTTGGGGACGTTCGGGTTGATAGGCGAGACTAAGAAATTAGATGAAGCCCTACAGGACATACATGTTCTAGTGTTTGATGACTCGCGCCTCGCATAAAATGTGGGGAACCAGCTTGGGTTGTGCAGATGCAAGATATTGCCAACTGCTGGAATCTATCAATGGAAGAGTGAGACGAGGACTCGCGAAATATCACTATCTCAGATTCCGAGGGTGAACACGCAGTTTTTGGACCTCCCTTACAAGCAGTGGACGTGACTAAGCCTCTCAAGTTAAATTAAGTCAACAATGGAAAGGAAGAACAACACAAGATGGCTATAATTGGGGATTACTGGGATGATGATACCGTTGGAAAATTTGCGGCACTGCTCACTGAATATAAAGATCTATTTCCCACAAAATTTTCAGAACTCAAAGGTATTGTAGGGGACCTGGGTGTCATGCGGATCACCTTAAAACCTGATGTGCATCCTTTCAAGCAGCGACCTTATCGATTGAAACCCAAATATAAGTAGAAAGTCCGAGAAGAGATCGATAAAATGATAGTCGCTGGCATCATCGAACTAGTAGAACAATCTGATTGGGTAAGCCCTATGGTGGCCCAAGAAAAGAAGACAAAAGGGGAAATAAGAATCTACGTAGACTTGCGCAAGTTGAATAATGCTTGCGCACATGATCCCTTCCCTACACCATTCTCTGATGAAATTCTTGATAGTGTGGGAGGTCAAGAAGCATACTCGTTCATTTATAGGTTTTTGGGCTACCATCAGATCATAATCGCACCCGAAGATCGCAGCAAAACTACTTTCGCAACCGAATGGGGATCCTTCCAATACACTGTCATGCCCTTCGGGCTCAAGAATGCCCCCGCCATCTTCTCACGAGTAGTGGTGGCAGTGTTTAAGGAATTCATTCACAAGTTCCTAGAAGTATACTTTAACAATTGGACAATGTTTGGATTGGTAAAGAAGCACGTATTGAACCTGTGCATGATGTTGAATGCCTCCAGAAAACACCAATTCTCCCTAAACATTAAGAAATGCATATTCTCTGTACCTTTCGGGATCTTGTTATGACATGTGGTATGTCGGCAGGGATTGATGGTTGACCCATCCAAGGTGGCAGTTATCATCAATTTAGCAGTCCCCACGACTGAGAAGCAGTTGCGCTCCATCCTCGGGCACACTGGCTACTATAGGAAATTTATTCAAAGGTAGGCACTGATCACGGCTCCAATGGAGACGCTACTAAAGAAGGACGTGTCTTTTTTCTGGGACGCAGAGTGTCAGAAGATTTTTGAGCTGCTCGAGGAAAAGATGGTCTCTGCACCTATCCTCATATTTCCTGACTAAGAAAAGGTTTTTCATGTCCATGTGGATGCCTCAGGGATTGCCCTGGGCGCTGTCCTCACGCAACCCAGGGAAGGGGACATTGACCACATGGTTGTGTTTGCTAGTAGAAAAATTTCTAGCTCAAAACGTAATTACTCTACTACTGAACATGAGAGACTAGCCATGGTGTATGCCCTGTAGAAATACCGGCACTATCTACTAGAAAGGCACTTCAAGATGTTCACGGATCATTCGGCTTTAAAGTGCCTAGTCAATAAGCCTGTGTTGGGGGGGAAGATTTTCCGATGGTTACTACTATTTTAAGAGTATGATTTTGAGATCATTGTAAAGCCTGGGAGACTAAATGTTTAACCGGACCACTTGTCCCGCATTGAGAGTGGTGAAGAGTCAACAAACCTAGAAGCAGGTTTGCGTGATGCATAGCTATTCACTATTAAAGTGGTTGACGAGCACTTTGCAGATATTATTCAATTCTTAACTATGGGGATGGCGCCTACAGACTACTCGATACAACAGAAAAGAGAATTGGTCACCTGTGCCGCTGACTTTACCATCATTACGAACCAATTGTACAAGCTAGGCGCTGATGAGGTGCTGCGAAGGTATGTACTAGAGCATGAAAGACACGCCATTTTAGTAGAAGCCCACGGAGGAGTGGCAAGAGGTCACTATGCCGGAAAAGACACTGCACAGAAGATACTAAGAGCTGGGTTGTGGTGGCCCACATTGCATAGCGACTCCCACGCATATTGTAAAGCCTGTGACACATGCCAATAGAGAGGAAGACCTTCCCGTCGAGACGAGATTTCCTTGCAACCACAGAGGGCCCTATGGGCGTTTAATAAGTGGGCCATTGATTTCATAGGCACCATTAACCCCCCCGGTAAGAAGACAGGTGCTCGATATATCATTACGGCCAAAGATTAAGTTACCAGGTGGGCCGACGCTGCAGCGGTCAAGGACTGCACTGCGGACACGGCAGCACACTTCCTTTTTAAAAATATCTTAACACGGTTTGGATGCCCCAGGGTCCTAATGAGCAACAGAGGGACGTATTTCATTAATGAAACAATTAAGGCTCTGATTGAGGAATTCCAGATCCACCATGCCAAAAGTACCCCATATTATCTGCAGGAAAATGGAACCGTAGAGGCATTCAACAAAATTTTGGAACAAGTGCTCACCAAAGTCTGTAACGCACAACGAAGTGATTGGAACATGTGCATCCCCTCTGTCCTCTGGGCCTACAGAACCACATGTAAGAAGCTCACGAGAAAAACACCCTTTCGCTTGGTCTACGGGAAGGAAGTTGTTATGCCTATGGAATACATTGTTCCTAGCTTGCACATCTCGGCCTTCACAAATATCGCTGATTCAAATATTATGGAGGAGCGCTTGGTGCAACTAGTAGCATTGAAAGAAGCCCGGCTCACCGCCCACTTTCACCAACAAGTTCAAAAGGCACAAGAGAAAGCGTGGCACGATCACCATATCCGGTAGAAAGACTTTTCGGAGGAAGCATTGGTCCTACTATACGATAGCCAATTCGCGAAACACCCAAGGAAATTTCGACAACACTGGTTAGGTCCGTTTGTGGTCAAGGAAATTACCAACGGCGGAGCAGTCAGACTGGCCACACTACGCAGCGAGTCCCTACCCGGATATGTTAATGGAAGTCGGCTAAAGCCCCATAGGGGCTCCGCAGTGCTGATCAAATGACTATATGGCCGAAGTCGCTGAACCATGAACCTTGCACGCAGGAACGATGCACAAGAATGGATGCGCAGGGATGGCACGTAGGGGTGATGTGCGGGACTGGCAGCACAAAGGGGTGTGCGGTAAGCATAGGTGCTGCCTGCAATGGACAAAACTAGCAGTTGGGGTAGAGCGGGAGCATGGAAAACCGCGCTCCACGTTTAATGACATAGGTAACTGGCAATCAATGAGGCAATTTACAAGGACTTTTTACTGTTTCCATAATGATGGAAGGCAATTAAGGATCCGACGGCCTTTTCTCTCTCGCGGACATTATATGGCTTGGATTGGTTGTTCTATGGAATTCAACTATTGCTCACGTTTTCCACAACTCAACCTCGCTGGGATATTCCACTGTTTCTGTCTATCTGTCGGCCGCATCACTGAGCAAGCTCCGCTGTCCGACAGTAGCCACGCTAAATTCATCTTTCAAGCAAGGATGACTTCTATCGACCCAAATGCGCCTCCGCCTGACACAACATTCGAAGAAATGGGTTCTGATGAGGTCCGAGAAGTCACCCCTGCCGCAAAAGAAATTGGCTCGACTTCAGCACCCCGGAAGGGAAAGGGAAAGGCTAAACAAACGAAATGGGTTGGTGGGAAGCCTCGTACTTCCCCTCGAATTCGACGTTCCCCCCGAAAGGTGCCTAAGAAGCGATCGCCCATTGCACCCTCGAACCCGATGGCGCTCACAGCGAAAGGCCTACAAGCAACCCCGTTGTCTTGGTTAGCCTCGTATGTTCGGCCTCGCAGTACAGCAGCCCGTATGAACAACATAGATGTCTTGTGTTCCTATTTGCAGATGCCTCTGGTCCCTGAAGAAGTGCCCCAGCAAGGAGATATGTTCGGACAGATTCCTAACATAAAGTTCGACGACCATGACCTAGGGAACTTGGATGCTTTTCCTTCATTAGATCCGCGATTGTACTTGGAGCTGGTGAGCGAAGATGGTGATCGAAGATGGTGTGCCCAAAGTCGAGCCAATGCTTTGGGTTACAAGATTAGTTGGGGCAGGCCTCCTGAACTTACTGTGCCCTCCCCATTTTGGACGTTATAACATAACCAGCCTCATCGTTCGCTAGCCGCTGGCACTTGTCCATGATGGCTTCTTGTGGCTCCAAGGCCGCATACCGATCAATGCTGCCCTCATTCACTGCATCACAGGTTTCCCAATGAACGAGCCCAACCCTAGGGACGGAACGAGCAAGAAATTTGAGCACCATATTGCCAACATTCTCCGGAAGAAGTACAGTGTCGAACACAACAAGCGGGGCTTCCTGATTAATACCATCTAGGACCCGGGGACGCGCATGGGCACTTTACTGCTTGCCTGCAAATTGATGTGAAAATTTCAGGCCGCAATTGTCCCTGCTCATGTAATTCAGATCGTTGGCCAGTGCGAAAAAGGAGTCTGCTACAATTGGTCCCAATCCCTGGTGGAAGAATTTCTCGACAATGTGTGTGAGGCTCAGGAGCAGGGAAAAGCGTTCTACTACTTGTGGTTGCTCCTACTAATCATCTTAGTTGCTTGGGAGACCCCGGAGGAAGCAGTCTTCCCCCCTCTCGAGGATGGCATGTGCGAAGGGGTGCGGTTTGCCAATCTGTGGGACTCAAAGCACCCCAAGCGGGTGGAGGAAAACAAGTTCTTCTGGATACTCTACGATGGGGCTATCTATGCGGCCATTGATTCCCAACCGCGCCTATCCCCGGTCGTCTATGACAAGTATAAACAAATAGCGGCATTTTAGATAACCATGCACAATGTGTAAATTTGGGCCCGAAAGGCTCACACTTGGCATAATATTTCATACATGACTACTGAAGCTGAAATCGAACATGTAATCACCACTTAGCCCCCAGAGTGGAAGGTCGTAGCTCCGTCAATTGCCCTAGATGCAGCAAGTGCATCTGGCCCCCCGCAATGTCCAAGCCTACCATTCCGCTCGGCTCAGCAGCAGAGTCTGTGCCTCCAGCATCCACGCCACAGGTGAGACCCAGAAGCACCACTACGCAGCCAGAACCAGACTCCCCGCCAGACCACCACATAAGCGATGTTGATGACGTCAGTAAGTCTGTCCTACACACCCTTAAGTGGCCCCACGAATTGTCTCAACGGCCTAGAAAAAAACGTAAGGCCACTAAGACCAGCACTACCAAGAAAGTTACCCTCACGGAGGATGTCCTTGATCAAATTGTCGATGTTGTCACCATTGCGTCTGTTGATCGATGAAATCTTTGGGAAGAAGAACACAAGGCTGCTGTAGATGTTTTACAAGCTGAGCTACAAGCCCTCCAACTCAAAGCAGACACACTTCAAGCGAGCATGGATCAAGCGAGGCAGAATCAGGCAAGCATAGATCAAGCGAGGCAGAATCTTGTGGGCTCGCTAGCCCCGGTTACAGCCTTGGCCACAGTTGTGGATAGCCGGATCTGCGCCCTCCCCGGTGCAACCCTTGTCTTGGAACCCGCTGAATTGTGCACCCAAGTCCAAGTATGCTCCTCCATCGGCCTGGAGGTTCGCCGATTGGCCAGTGCGTAGCTGCAAGAATTGTTGACCACTGTCACTAGCGAAATCCAACACCGCGAACTCCGAGTACAGCAACACCTCAGCACAGCCGAGCTGACTATTCTAACCCAAGCCGCCAAAGTCGCTCAAATCCAGGCTGCACACGTCGCCACCAACGCGCAGCAAGCTGCCCTCGAACAACTAATCAACCGGCTCTGTGAGGACATGCCCGAAGTCATTCCTGCTTCCGCTGAACCCCAAGCTAAGGTCGAAGGTTTGGTCGCTGCCCTAAAGGCATCACAGACCGAGGTACAGGATGTCAAGGCTGAGTTCGAACTTTAGCTCGCATCTTTAGAGGCCACGCTGCAGCTTGAGACCCCTCTAGAGGTACGCACCTAGCGCGCTACCTTGGTTATGAAAGCTACAACCACTATTAAAACGCAGATCAGTCAAGGTGTCACTCTGCTTGAGCAGGCTATGGAATTATGGTCCCAAGTGCAGCACGACCCTCTCCTCCGCGAGATCGATCAGGAGTTAACACAAAAGGAGCACGACTTTGAGCAGCTGGATGTTACGATGGCCACTCTAGTCCCAACCCATCGCTTAGCACGTCTCAAGACCAGCCATGCACTTCACGCAGATATTATGGGGCTGTGACGCAAGAAACAGGGACTCAGTGACCATCTCACGCCATGGTCGGATGATGCCCTCAAGCTATCTCAGGACTTAGATGGGGCGGTGAAACAATTGAACCAGACTCTCGACAGTGTCACCGCTGCTACGGAAGGACCGACCTCGCAGAAACTGGTGGACATTGCGCAAACTGCTGCAACGCAAAGCCTTCACATTTTGTCTTCGTTCATGACCGCACTGGAACAGATGAAGACCTCACCAACGTTGTGACTTGGGACGAGTCACAAGATTGTGTTGCGGCACTGTTGGAACGGGGGTTCCTAGCCCTAATTTTGTCCAGTTTTGCAATATTTTTGTAATATTTGGTCTAGCGAAGGGGGTTTGGGGTGGGTCACACCCCCAATGGATTGTAATGGGTCAAAAGGGTAGACCTAGGGTCCAAAAACCATGGTTTGCGGACCATAGAGTAGATAAGGTGCTATAAATAGATGGGTAGATCAAGTCTAGATATAGGCTAAGATTGATTGATGATAATTGCAAACTGTTGAGATCTATTTTGGGTTGTAATTGGGTATGGACTTCGGCTGGCTGTGTGCGCGGATATCCTCAGTCCTGCTGTGTGCGAACCCCGCTCGATGTGTGTGCGGGTTGAGAATTGGGTCTGTAAGTGGATTTTGGAAGCTAATGAATGATAAATATGTTTGATCGTATATCTGTGTTATGGACTAGTTATGTTCTTAATATTACGGTGATTCAATTTGTTGATCAATATTGATGTGCATGTGGATGCGAAGGTATTACTAAGCTCTGATTAGTAATAGCTGTTTACACTATCTGTGGTTTATGAATTTCTCATTCTACACGTACATTGTTAAAGGTTATACAATAAGAGTTTTTTGTGAAAATCTGATAGATCTTAACAAGGCCGCCTCTATTAACTCCCTTTCTCTTAAGGTGCAAAAACTTGGTTCCAGCACCCTCCCATACTACTTTGGGTGAGACCTTGGCCTCTATTAACTCCCTTTCTCTCAGGGTGCAGAAACTTGGTTCCAACACCCTCCCATACTACTTCGGGTGAGACCTTGCCCTGCGCAAGCACGGCATTGCCGAAAAGGCCAGTGGTATAGGGGTTGGTTGGCAAACCTTAAATCCGAACCTGGGTTAGGACCCCTCAAGCCAACAAGCATGTAAGCCAACAAGCATGTAAAGTGATTCTATTATTTACATGGCCCAGTTGCAGTTGTAGCACTAGTGTGGTGTGAGTGAGATTAGTTAACTCACATTAATTGAGTTAAAATCAATTTAACTAGTTCTCACTGATTAATGAGCTAGTGGAAGATCAAGTGAATTAAAATAGATTTAATTCACAAGCAATGATCTGCAAGTTTCCTGGCCCGATTGATGAGCTAGTGGAAGATCGAAGTGAATTAAAATAATTTAATTCACAAGCAATGATCTACCAAGCAATCAGTTCTAAGATATGTATTTTTTGGTGGCTTACCATGTCATGAAGTATAAAGTCAGAGTAAGGATCCATAGGGATTACGCATGGGTCAGGGACTGGAATTGTCTCCTGTTAACTGGGGTCTTTATACAAAGGATTGCGTGAGCCTAAGTGCAGGCTAAGGAGGGGTTGATAATTGGCTAAGAAATTATTGTGGTCGATTTCTGGGGTACACAAACAGAGTTTGAAGCCGGGATCGAAGGTGTTTTCTCCAAAAACATCTTGTGTTGTGTAATTGGTAATTTCCTTTCTCTTACTTGCATGTGATTGAGAGTTCATGTTTTATATTCCGCAAATATTGTAGAAAGATTCAGTATTTTGTTTTAGTACATTACATGATCGGATTGAATCCATTGTTATAATTTCTACATCGTATTATAGTTGTATTAGAGATTTTCTACAATTCTAAATATACAATTTTTGGAAGGTTATTGTTTCTTTTCCTATTACAAGTATAAATGTTTATTTTTTTTAATTTTATTTTAATGTAACTTTAGGTTGTCTCTACAATATTATATATAGTGTATAGCTTAATGTGTGGTAGTTTGAAATATTAAAAACATTATATATAGAGTTACATTATATATATATATATATATTTCAAGGCTTTGTTAACTTTATGAATTTAAAATATATATAACCATCTTAATTTTTTTTAGTAAAATTAATTGTTCATTAGTAATCATGTCCTCTACATTTGTACTTCCATTGTATTAAAAAATAAAAATCCTTGTTGTCACATAGTTATACAAAACTCCCATATATACGAACTATATTTCCCAAAACTAATTTGATTTCATACATTTCATCTTATTGCACCATATTCAAATAAGTAGTTTACCCTCCCTAGAGACACAAAACCATTAAATGTTTCCACTATGGTATGCAAAGTAACGTCACATTTCACTTTGTTTACAAAATTATTTGAAAAGCAACATGTATTATATGGGCCTTAGAACTCACAATAATGGATATCATTTTTTTCCATAGAAACTTCTTGGACTATATATCTTAGGAAACCCCTAAGCACTTCCCCTCATTTTGAGGATGATAGACAAGATATACTTAAGGCTCAAGCTTGTTTCAACATGTTACTATGAGAATAAAACTCAAGTTTGAAGGATGACAAAACATTCCTTTCAATCACTTCAGCTAGACCCAATTGACAATAATGACTATTGTATTATGAAGGAAAGGTTCACAAATAACTGTAATATGATATGTCAATTGGGTGTAACTTGTGTTGTTCAAAGGAATTATCATTATATTCTTCACCCGAGTTCTATTCTCCCTAGTGTCATATTCATATAGCCTCAAGTCCTTAAGAATCCAATTTATCTTGGGTACCGTCCCCAAAATGAGGGGAAGTGCTCGACGTTTCTCATAATATATATTACAAACCCCTATAATATATATTATAATTTTATTTTTCCAATAGGGTCTAGCTCGTCAAAACAAGAGGAAATGTTATTGAATATACTCATAATCATGTATAAAGTGATTATCAACATTAAATATAAGTATTTGAAGTACTCAAGACTATAAAATAACATAGCAAGAATTGATCCATAAAATAATAATGGTAAGAAAGAAGAAACCCACCTCTTAGTTTAAAGACTAAGAGGGAAAAGACATTCAAAGATTTTACATTTTAGTTTAATAACTTGTGGTAGGATAACAGACATTTATATAAAATGCTTTATATTTTGATGAAAAGAGACAACTTTGAAATGTGTTGTAGAAATAAATTTGACGGCAATACACTATGTATAATAAGGTTAGAAGAAATCTATACCCTAAATAATAATAATTCTCAAGTCTCAACCTTTAAAAAGTAAAATTCAGAGAAATACAACCCGTTAAACTTAATTCTTAAATAAATATTATATCAACTACCTATTTAGAAAAGTTACACATGTAGTAGTATAACATTACACAATATAAGAAAATGATTTAACAAATGTTAAATATTCCCTAATTATTTTTAAAATTCATGATATATTTTAGTTTTGGGATATGTTTTTTTGCAATCTCAATCCACTGTATCATTAGTCAATATCATCACAACAATCTTAACTTGTTTTTCAAAAAAAACCATCAAAGAAACCGAGTGAATTTAGAACACCTCTCCATTAAAGCATACGCATAACTCATGAATTGCTTGAAGGGGATATGAAGTGGATTTTGCCAAAACTAAAGCATATACCACTTTTGCGTGGTAATACCTTTATCTATAAATTTAAAGTCGCCTTTTAAATTTAAGTATTATCTCGCATGGTATCGTCCCTTGTGTAAAAATATCAAGTTTCATCTCTGTAATGGATGTTTCGGACCTCAAGTTCCAAAAATTAACCAGCAACTAAATAATTATGCGATGCTTCTTAAATGTTCCATACCACCACTAAACAATTTCATTCCTAGAATATTACTTGGCAGTGGATTTCAGGTAAAGAATGCATTAAACAAAGACGAAGAGAATATTCAAGCACCTATTCTGATACAATATCCCAAGGTAAGAATAGGATTTACCTGAGTAGCAATCGGAGTTCTTACACATTCGCTTGGCATCAGAACACAGTCACACCCACCAGGATAATTAAGAAACTTGGACAAGCCATACTCTTAGGACAAGAAAGATAATTCTATTGAACTTGGAATATTTTTTGCAGATGCTCATTGCTTCTCTTTGCAAGAACTGTATTTTCCTATTGGAAATCCTCTTGTCCAAAAAGGGTAAAAAAAAGGGCTGCAATATAGAATGTCAATTCCTGCAATGCAAATGATATTATACAGAAATGCTAGTGATGATTGTTAACATCCCTTTTCTCAATCCTATACAGGAAACCTGTGAGCAAGGTCGATAATAACTGTTGTTTATCTCATCATTTTTCATTGGAAGCATATTCGATATTGGGTTGCTTAGAACAAGCAAAACAGGTTCCCACCCGAATGCAGATCTTGATGGAGCTCTAACAAAATAAATTCTGTTTGAGATTCCTTCTGAACAATGTTTCCAACGTAGCCAAACGCTGAAAATAGTAACCGTGCACATAAAATTCCAGAAAGGCATGCTTTGTAACCGCATCTTACCGGTTTCATAATAGGTCAAAAGGAAACCCTAGTCAACACCCAATGCTTCATACGCTGGAAGACAGTACATCCCTTGTGGAATCACAACCACCAAAAAACGCTTGTCCCCACTAACTTGCAACATATGTTTGTAATCCTGCAGGCCTTCCATCTTGACCTCAGTGATTTACCAGATCCCATTTTGTTCATGCATTGTGACCTGAAGGAGGCTTTGTTTAACCAATAGTCACACCAGAAATGAGGTTCTTGCCAAAGTCTGGGATACATTAAAAAACGTTCCAATCTGTTATCTATTTCCAAATCTGCTGCAAAATAACAGAATAGGTTAATAGCTAACAAAATAGATTATGTGGTTTAACAAAGTGCTCATACATTAACGCATTATCTTGTTATCATAAAGCATGGTTGCAACCATAAAGTAAAACTGTCAGAAATGTAACCCTATCAGAAATAAAAATAATGGAAGACCGATAGATAGATACCCAAAGAAATAAAGAACCGTTTTTCTATTGACAATCATGGAAGGTCGTGCTACAAAGATCCGTAAAAGGTGCAAAATTCTAGCAAATACCTGTGTCCCCAAGTAACGGAAACCAGAATCGGGAAATGTGAGAACCCACAGAAACTGCCCAAGCGGATCCTGGGAGCATGCATCTAGTGCCGAAGTCTGTAAAGGGTCCAAACAATAAGGCTATTCAAGTGGTCTCTATAGAAGGCTATCTTGGGATTTAAACCCTTGGTGGGTATACCCAGGTAACCCGAATATCTTAAGGTGCCCTCTCTGAACATACTGTCTACTGTCTGGACTCTGAAGATGTTCTCGATAACGTTATTATATACATAATTGTGAATTTTATTTCTCATTATCTGATAGCGAGCGATGAAGCCATCAGAAAGGAAGGGAAAGGAAATGAAGTGCCTTCTAATCTTGGATTTGAAGGTTATATGGTTTTGCATAGTGCAAGAAGACAAAGCTCACTTGAAAATGCAACGACAAAGACGTTAAAACCCAACACATAAAAGAAGAATGTACTTGGAGTGCTCCGTTGTCCTTTGAGTGGCAAAAAGATGAACACGGGTTTTGAGAATTCCAGGGAGTTTAAGCAACCTGCCTTTAAAGGATGAAACAGGCAGGAGGTTAAGTTTCGAAAGAATTGAATGCCATTAGAAATCAGAAATTCTTGAATCTTTCTGTAAATTAACTTCTTCCAACATCAAAATAGTACCCTTCTTCCAACATCAAATAGTACCCATGGACAGAAGATGAGAGGGTGACTTTATCAAACATCAATATGGACTCTGTGATCTCTCATTTCCCCGACACTTTAGTCATGGGATAGAAGTAAAAGTAAAGTAGAATGCGGTAAGGAAAAGCCCCGAATAAATATTCATTGTTTTCCTGAAAATCTAAGGAAAAAAATTTGAACGACAAAAAAAATGGTTTGAAGAAAACAAGTGAGAATTTTTCCTTGTGTTGTTAGTATTAGTGAATCTTTTAAAAGACTAATAAGTGAAGCTCAGCTGCCAATAAAACGCTGGATCAGATCTTTCTTAGGGCCCTTGAATATTGCATTAATTCTTAGTAAAGAAAAGAACCAGGACAATTTTAGGTTAGGTCCCTTGAATATTGCATTAATTCTTAGAAAAGAAAATAACCAGGACACTTTAAGATTAGCTTCCCATTTATAGGTGCAAATATTGTAGTACAATTCATAGCAATCCTTTAAATGTACTGTTCAACAACAGACATTATTAATAAGAGTGCATATACCAATGTATTTCAAGACTTAACAGAACCCCAAGACGTTGAGAACCTTACTAGCCTTCTTAGCCTTGGATTTTTAGGATTTGTATTCACAGACAGTGTTTCGTGCCAGACTAAATCTCGTCATTTTATGCTCCAGTCTCCACAATGAACCAGATATGATTTACCAAAAACACCTGTTTAACAAATATTTCCCAAGTGAGGTAAATTGTTAAGCTCAATGCATAACTAGAACGATCTTTGTTTTCAACATGGATTATATAAGTTATCACTGACAGAATGCCCTATAAATCATTCGGAAGATATCTAGCACATCCTTAATCGATTAGTAATTTCAAAGTAGAAACATTTTTTGAGTAAGTCGTCAAATATGCGGCACTACCAAACACAAAATTATATGCAAATTCACAAATGTAGGATCCAACCTAAATGTTTTTCCTCTTTATTTCAGAAAAGCGTAGATTCTAGTTTCATTTTTTACCCAATATCCATAATCAATCATGTTCTCTATTCGGTGATAATCTTGTAAGTAAATAACCCTCACTTTGAAATTTTGATCAAAGGTAACCTTTTTATAATAAAAATTGTATTTAGGTCAACATAATGAGCCTGACATTAAAATATATACGTATGACTTTCCCTCGAAATTAGTAATCTATTTAAAATTCGACTTTAATACGCACATCAATAACCAAGATGACAATATACACATTAAAAAGGACATTTTGAAAGATTCACCTACAACGTTAATTGAGGTGCTATGATATAGGATAGATATGATAAGCTACATGGAAGGAAAGTTTTCACCCTACTTGATTCACAAAGGCAACGTTCTCTGAGCGTTTATACTGTTCAATTACTTTTTTCAGGATGTGTTTCACAAACTAGGAAGGTTTTCCAAACACATCTCTTCGTTCAACAAAAGTGTTTTGCACCAAATTTCCTATTCATTAAAAATAAATAAGACAACAGATTAGCAACACTTCAAAGTGATCAACAAATTAGGCAATTGAGACTAATAAACTATGGACAAGCAAGCATATTTTACTTGTCTCTTTGCTTCGGAGTCTGCTGGATTTTGTATCTGGCACATGATTGACATGTATGTTTGGTGTTGACTCTTAGCTCAAAAGACCTTCCGTTGCGTCTCTCAATAGCCCTAGTTCCATCCCGATGAGCTAGAGAAAATGTTTATCTGTTCAAGTGCACGTCCTTGTAACCTTATATCAATTAGTTGGATTTGAGTTTTGCCATTAAAGATTAGCTTTCACTAAAGACCTTCCGTTGCATCTCTCAATAGCCCTAATTCCTTCCCGATGAGATAGAGAAAATGTTTATCTGTTCAAGTGCATGTCCTTTTAACCTTATATCTATTAGCTGAATTTAGTTTTTGCTATTGAAGATTAGCTTTCATATGCTTCTACTTTAAATGTTACACAGATTTGAATTTAGAGGGGAGTGGTTAAGTAGTCTAATAGCTATACTCAGAGAGTCCCTTTTCCTATATAAGAGATACAAAATGTAAATTGACACTATGACCTAAAATTAACATATTATTAATATTTTGGAAGAAAAACAGCACAAAATGCAGCAGAGGCTGCTTATAAGAAAAATTACTATAGGTTTACCCCAAGAGAATCGGGCCTCAAATTCAAAACAGCTTTGTTTAGGCAATACTGTTAATAATATGTCAAATTACAGAGATTTTGCAGAGGCCTCAGATCTGGATTTCTTTTTTCTGGGAACAAACCCTTCCACAATACTTGACTGTTCAGGCGCACAAATCCCACCCCACCCACATAATTTGATTTATGATACAGATTTCCATTTCTTTTGGAGAAGATTTCTCTCAAGGCATCGGAAATGTTTAGAAGGTACCCTCGTTATGAAGAAGTAGGCATCGACCATTCGATGATACGAGAAGCAAAATAGGTAGAGCAGAATGACAGATTCAAGGAAGCGCTTCTGTACTATCCCTCTAAGTCTAATTATTTACCCTCGACCAAGAGTACAGCAGAATAGAGAAAAGAAGATTCACAAAATAGGAAAATCAATCATCACTATGAAAGAAATTTATATTAAATCAACAAGCAACTCTTTGATTACCTCGTATAGAGGTACCGAGAGAGATTCTGACCTTAAAGATGGGGTCTCGATCTCAAATATAGGCATTGAAATCCTGCTATCTTCAATTCACATTCTCTTCCCATGAGGAAAGTTTATAATCAGACTGAAGAAACCACTACATTCGTGATATGCGCAGGCATCACAGCCAATATCATCAGCACAGCAAGTATTCCGATGGGAAGAAGCAACAGCAGCAGAGGAGGAGGAGGCAGCGGTGGCAATATCAAAGGAAGAACAAGCAGCGAAGCCGTGAGGCAAAACAATACTAATAAAGATTCGATACTGAAGTAGTCGGCGATGTAAGAACGCTTATTTGCCCGTTCTTCGCCTTTCCTGTGTCCTCTCGGCACTTCCACGAATGAACCATGGCGAACACCATTCATTATGTTCTACATAAAGTGCATCTGGAGCTCCCAGCCACATTTGGACCTCGCAATCTCAAAAAAGCAAACAACGATGAATTCTGCGTCGATTCATCGCAATATGTATTAATATACCAAAATCGCCAACCAGGTTTCCCAGATTTGTTTCCACTTTGCGGGAAGAGGTGCATTCAGTGTCTTCTTGTCATATATAATAAGGTATCACGAGGGAAAATTGAAATAAATCCAAGCCTACGGCCAAACGACAAACTTAAAATGTAAAGGACCTCTGGCTCATTCGGAACAGAGAATTTGAAGGAAAACCTAGCGCAGAAAAGCTCCTGCACACGCTTCAACCGCCAAACTGCATCAAGCTTTACTCAAACTAACCATTTTTACCCCATCCAACATCTGACACGTAAAACTTCCGGCGCTCGGCACAAAAATCTCGGACCTGCACTAAATCCCTCGATGCTACGGCTAGCTTAAGCCGTTGTTAAAACCTTTCGATTTCTTTTCATAACAACTCTCCATTAAACCGTCGAATAACAGCGCTTCTCCAGGTATGCACCAGAAAGAGAAAACTTGATATCTGCCCAAGAAAGTAACATCAAAATATGCACATAATTGAAAGCGGCGGTCGATTTAAATGCTATTCGCGTGCTGTCATAAGAATTCCCTCACGCCTTTTGAGCTTTTGCAGCATCCTTTCTCCATGAAAGACTGACTATCCATACCTAAAAGAATACGATCTACACCAACGGCTTTACTATAATACCAAAGAAACGTCCAAACTTTCCAGTCTATAACAAAGAGACTTCAAATCTACGGCCAACACAGTTCATTCGATCTGCTCCAAATTTCTGCCTTGGGAACCTTAAATTTCTCCGTTCTGTACCAAAATGATTTCAAATCTGCTGCCAAAGTCGTCACAAAAAGAGATTGCTCGAATGCGGAAGTCACCGGACGGTGCTAATTTCAAGCTTCTGCGATAATTCTTGACTTTTGAATCCAGACTTGAATCCCTTCATCATCCATGGCGTTCAACACGGCAGCTTCAGCCTTGCCATCTTTTTCTTTTCCTTTTGGAGAAGGTGTGGTAAACTAAGAACCACAAATTTTACCACTCCGTATTTACGGCCGTTCACGCCCGATATATTCGAAAATATCCCGCGGTCTCAGAAAACCCTAAGTAAATGAGTCTCAGGCCAGGGTCAAAAAGATTACCCGATTCATTGCGTCTCACGATTCAATGTATGGGAACTACGGATAAAATATAGTATATGACACCGTGTGGCCCCATCTGGTTATTCGATTGGAAGGGCAACGAGTCAGGACGCACAGCATGAGGACGAGATTTGGGACGTATTCATTGGACTTGATAATAGGTCGGAGTGGGGACTGCCTGTCTGATAGTGGTCAGACAGTGTCGGCCCATCGTATCTGGAACTAAGACTTATATACCCTGTCCGTCCTTGCCGTCTGGTACCCGATGTCGGTTCTTCTCCTCTGGCATTCGATCCCGTTCTTCTCCTCTGGCAATTCCATCACATCTTTGAATCTGAAGGTCGAATGAATGTGGTATTAAAGAATTTGTCCGGCGCTCTTTTTAAATGCATCGCTGAGCATATTGGGACAGCAGGACGTGGTTACCAACTTTAGACTTTTGCGGTGATGTCATGGATTAGGCAACTATGTCCGGGACCTCTGAACCGCGCTGTGGAATGGATGCATTGAATGGACTGTGGAGTAGAATTAAAGCGACAAGGATGCCTTCCCTGTCACAGTAAAGATGGAAAGTAATGATGCCGTCGATTCGCTTCTTTGCTGGCCAATACATTGTATCAGGACCTCAAACAATTTTTATTGGTACACGGGATTGAGTGCCTTTCCAGACTTCAAACCCCACTTGAGATTTTATAAAAATCTAAAATAATGTCCACGAATATGACTAAATTAGGTCAATGCCATTTTGAAACACATTTTAAAATATAAAATAAATTGGAAATGGTTAAAGCGATTTCAAACGAATCCCTTACGTCAAATTTTGATTTGAGTTTGTTAGCTAAAAATATAAAAAATTATTTTAATAGTTTGGTGATGAATTTAAAACAATTATAATAAACTTTATGTTTTAGGATGACTATGACGGTTAACAACAATGACCCAAAAAAATGAAATTGGTGATAATTAAATTTTAAAAAAAAATATTAGAATCTATAAGTTAAAATAGAATTAAATTATTGAGAAGATGGAAAATGTATTATTGACTTGAGAACCATTGTAAATAAATAAGTATATCTTTTCATTTAGTATAAAAAAAATTATTTTTGAAATTTTGGTTACTCTTATTAAATTATGTTGATGTGAGGTTTGGGCATGCCTTGTCTCAAAGAGTTGGGAATAAAGATAAAACAAATCCAAAAACAATGTATATCCTATATATACACCCTATTATATTATCCCTATGAAAAGAGACATTTCTCCCACTAAGAACATGACTATGACCAGGTACCTAATGTATAAGTAAAGGTGAAACAAGCAGCAAGAAAAGAGGCTTTCTAAAATTGCTTCAAACTCTAGCCAAAATGACCTTGTGCTCAAATAGGTAATCAACCAAAATTTTGAAAATTAGAAGTATTTATCTTCATTAGTCTAAATAAGAAAATAAGCATTCCAAAATAAAAACAAATTCTCATGAGCTCCATAGTGAAAATGAGCAGTGGTCAATTCTCAAAACCCCTTGAGATGAAAGAGTATGTCAACTTTTTGATACTAAGAGGGTTGAAATTGAAAAAATATTTTCTCTTATAGTGTCCATCATCTATTGAGACTATATTTAAATTTCAAATTATTTTCCACAATACCAACCTTCTTGACTTTTTAACTCCACAAAGTTATAGTGATATTGGAACACTTCTCTAAGTTATAGTATATAATCTTATATAGGATTAATGATATATGTTATTTGAAGATATATGATTTTATTATTATATGTTTTTTTTAAGCTAATATTGTATTGCCTCACAAAATCATGTTTCCTAGTACATTAGTCATCCATCCATCTTAAGAATGTTTGTTGACAAGTAGTCTCAACTTGCCCAACGAGAAACCATATTTTTTTAACCGCCTTCCTATAGAATAATTTGTCCAAAACATCAAAAGTATTAACAACTAAAGCATAATTAAAGTATCTACTGCATAATAAAGAAACAAAAAAATACTAGCAAACATTTCAAAAGCTATGAATCAGAAGAGGTAAGAGGTGTCGAATCCTTGACATTAGATCTTAGAGGAGTTTACATAGCAGTAATGCACAAAATGTGCCGCTCAATATGAGCCATCCAAGCGTCCATTCTATTAAGACAGGCTCGTTTGTTTCTCTGGACACATTTGACAACCTTGATACTTGCAAATGCATTATATCTTTTAGCTTTTTTCTTAGTAAGGACCTTACCCAACAGGGTTTCCATTTTCCAGTATAATGATCATGCATTAAAATATTGCTTTTTCCTTCACGTGGTATGACCAAGGTTAGGAACCCACTCCCCAATTTCTTCCATTTTCTCTGAATCCAAGAAGGCATGTCTATCTCAAGTTGTCATGGTTTCCAATTAGTGAATTTCATTATGGGTTTCTAGGGGGATGGCCAATTGGAAAGTATCAGCAACTTCTTGTGTATGTTGTTGGGCTTGGTTTTGGCCATGTGGGGCACGACTCCCCCCACCCCCCAACGCTCGCTTCTCATACATTGATTTTGTATGTAGTCAACCAAGTGTATCCTTATAATATGAACACGAAACTAGACGTGAATACGAAATTAAAAGCAGAGCTAAGGCAAAGTCATAGTCATCAACCACACCTGGGTGTTGAAACCCAAAAGGATCCAAACCCAACTTCAAAGAGGGAAAATCCAACAACCGAGAATAAAACAACACTAGTGCATGCAAGGCCTGAAAAGTGAAAGGATAACTAGTATAATGCAAGGACATAGTCTTATTACCGCAACTACATCAACGAGACAACAACTAAGCTCATACAAGAAACCAACACAAGAATCAAACACTTGTAGCCAAACATAATGACAACAACTAAATTATAAATACATGAAGGCTTTAGAATTACCCAATATGTGGTGCCCTGTGTGCATCGATGGAAGATGTTTGGCGAGGGACCCTACATACTAGAGTTACCTTTAAAGCAACTGAAATGTGGTGGTTTGCAACCAGAAGATGGTTTAAACACCTAACATACTTCCTTATCCCCAAGCCGCAAAGAACTAGCACCCAATTTTCCTTTACACAACTTACCAACAACTTCACTCTGATAATCTTGCCCTCGAGAGCCACTTCCAAAGGATGCCAGGAAATTATATTCCCATATTATTTTTAAACAGTCACCTCTAGCTAACCTAGTGTTCACCCAAAAGGCAAACCAAGCCTCATTTTCAGGGGCTTCAAACATTTTCCTCATGACAATATCTCTGAGACGAACCTGTCACCCCCCTTTCCTCCTTCGACTACCTCTTAACATGGTTAATGTAATTTATAGTACACTTGCATGCTTTTGCATGCACATGGGTGGCCACGCTAGCCCCTCCATTTAATGAAATCCCCTCTGCAAGGTAGCGGGCATAACCCCCAATTCCACCTATTTCCTCGATATGCACCCCATTAGAATGATTTTATTATTATTATTTTAGCAAAGACAGTATAAGATATTGATTTTCTTGTAAATATTATATATATTAAATAACTTTTTGGTTGTGCAATAAAACTTAAAATTACTTTTGATTAGTGAAGTGTCAAATTTTAACAACTAATAATAATATGGTTTTTTAAAATAATAGTAATGAATTAGTCCACTTCCACTTATATTAGCCAATTATAGATACTCTTATTATCCATTGATAATTGAATTGTTATATATTTTACCACTTAAAAAAAACTATTTGACATAAAATCATACCATAATGAGATATTATGACACACATTACATCTGGATTTTATACAAAATAAATAGTTTACTAAAATTCTAAAAAGAGAAAAAGATATAAATAAAATTATACTTAAGATTGAAACAACATTTTCATCTTTGAAAATTAAGATATAATTCTTTTAGTTACCTGATTACAATTATTACTTACGAATAATGGCAATACTCTAATAATATTTTAAACAGTGCAATGTATATCTCAATACATGGACAATTTGTCATATATCTCATGACACAACCATTATTCAAAAGTTTTACAAATTTTCTACTGATGTAATCCTTACATTGCCATCAAATGTCTAAGGATTCATAATTGTTTTTATATTATAATTTATTTTAATATTTGTTTATTTATAAGTAAGAAAGTCAAGTTATAGAGCTTTATTTTTTACCCTTTTGTGAAAGTTTATAGTGAACCTTTTTATGAATGTATCGGGCATATATACGACATTAGCAACCTTTTATATTTATATTGTCTAATAGTGTGAAGAGACAATAGCTCATGATGATAAGTAACCTTTATGTTACTATGTAATAATGTTTTTATGAAGATTGCATTTTAAATTTTAATTTAAATAAGAAATATGTTTTTTTGAAAAAATAAAAATAAAAATTAAATTATATATATTTATTGGGTTGTTTTTAAAATATTATATATGTTATTTGTCATTTTAATATTAGGAACTCACATTACATATATTTCTCATATTGTGATATAAAATGTATTTTAGTTTTTTGGATGTATTTAAAAAAGATGGAATTTTTAAATCACTTACTTTGGAATGTGAAAGCACCAATTGTTTACCATAAAATTATGTATAAAGAAATAGATTATATGCAAGAATTGAAAGAGCAATAAAATATACCATGGATTCAATTGTTAACCAATACATCTATGCAAAACCTGAAAGCTCAAGTCATAAAAGCAATATTTAAAGGCAAGTCAATTACACTATAAGGGATACATTATTATGAGTAATGTTGTGAATGGGAATGACCCACTAGGATAGTTGGCTTGTGAATTCTCCTAAAGTGCTTGGAATTTGGGAGGTTTCAAGTTTAATCCTACTTGATTTTGTATTGGATAGTGTGTGCTAAATAAGTGCTAAATGATGGGATTTGGATTCTCTTTGTAGTAACCTAGTGCCCCAAGTGCCTATAGATAGGTATGTATGATAAGGTAAGGGGGGATGCAAACCAATGTAATTGTGGAGATTAAATAACCTAATGGGAAAAAAAGATTAATGTTGTAAACAACTAAAGAGTCATAAGAGATTTGAAATAGATCAATCACAATGTATATTGAATTCGTAATCAATACACCAATATGTGACAATAAAATTTGGGCAAGGGAAATTGGAAAGGTATCAACTATTAAGTTACATTGTCATGAGTAATGTTGCAATTGACCAATGCACTTACACAAAGCCCATCACTCTACTTCTTCTACAAAATTTGAAATGAATACTAATTATGAAACACTAATCCACATTTTGATTTGGTGTTTCAGTTAAAGACCCATATTCATAGGGCGTTGGATTTCAATTTGATTGTCTTGCAGTGCCTATGCATCAATGCAACTCCACATATAGTTTCATGGGTTGAAAAGAGAAAGAAATCATAGTAATTCATGCCTTTAGCCAAGAGTCAAGTTGTTCTTCTGAAAAATAACAATTCATAAATAGATTGGGTGCGAAGTACCACGATTTCTCTTAAGGTGATTCATTTGATTGGTTAAGTTTGAAGCAATTCGATATTTGCACATTGGTTTGTTCTTATAAGCCCACCCTCTCTACCCATGACGTGAGTGCCTTGCTAAACACCACAATTATTCCCTGATTTAACAATTTGATTAAGGGCCCATGTCCACACACAACCTTGCATTTGATCCCCCCTAAGCTCTAGTGCGCACAAAAACTTCACATATGACAACATGGGTTGAATGGTTTTTGTAAAAAGGCATTTTCCCATGCCTTGCCAATCTTTAGAGTAATAACGCATTTACCCCAAATTCCCAACATGACCTTTTTATTCCTTACTAGCATGTTATATTCACCATGGCAATTTCAACTAGTGAGAAGATAACTTGTTGAATGTCCCCAACTGCCTATGATTTTCGTCAAGGGGCAATATCCTCATTTAGTTAGTTGAATGCCTTAACCTACCATTATGGTTAAGTATTTATGTCCATGTTTATTTCATCTCCAATGATTTTGATCCCCCAACAATGCCCATGTTCCATACGTTGAATTTCTACCAATGTCTTGAATGCCTAGTTAAACAACACTAACATTTTAATTAAGAGGCCATATCTAATTAAATTAGTGAAAGCAAATATTGTTTTGATAACTAATTAATAATGCCAGAAAATTTACCAAGTTTGATTTAAATTTGCATGTCACACATTGTTAATGAACTTAAGCTATCCCAATATAAAATTTAAAAAAAAAAAAACCTAGTTTTCTAATAAATTATTTTATTTTTAAAATTTTATTATTAAGAATAATTGTAATATCTCTAAATTTATAACTTTGAGTGAAACTTTATCATATCACTGGAGATTAGGGTTACAATGGTCTTCGCTTCTCACCATGTCGTCGTCATTGAGGTATGTGGCTTCGTTTCAAACCAATGGCTTGTGCCATGGAGAAAGGAAACAAGTCTATGTCACACATAGAATATGGCCTACACTGTCGTTGCATCAAAATGAGAAGGAAATCAAAGTTGTGAGCAGATTATGGGTTCTGAAGACGCAACGAGTGTTAAAACTAGAGGAGGTTATGAGGTTTTTTCCTCTGACAACTTTTCATAGCTTTAGATTCATTCGCATGAGTGTTTGATATTGAATGAAGCCATCTGGGTATTTGTTTCGATAAATATTTCCATAGATCTTGTGGCTTTTGAATGAATCTGCATCAAATTGCTAGTTTTTAATCAATATAGCCCTAGATCTATGATTTGGGCCCCTTTTTTATTCAGATCATAGCTACGCTCCTAAAGTTTCAGATTGGGATAGTGAGAATTTCATATTTTTATCAAGAGTATTAAGGGGAAGACTTTTGTTTATTGGATTCTCAAGACTTGCAAATGCATTATATCTTTCAGCTTGCTTCTTAGTAAGGAACTTTCCCAACTGGGTTTTCATTTTCTAATATAGTGATAATTCATTAAAATACTACATTTTCCTTCCCATGGTATGACTAGGGTTAGGAACCCCTTGCCCAATTTCGTCCATTATCTCTAAATCTGAGAAGGCCTAACTATATCTAGCTATCAGAGTTTCCAAACGGTGAATTTCACTACGAGTTTCTTGTGGGATAGTCAATTGGAAAGTCTCAACATCTCTTGGCCCTACTATTGGGATTAGTTTTAGTCCTGTGGGCCACGACCTCCCCTTCCACCTCTGCTTCTCATACGTTGATGTTGCATGTAGTCGAGTAGGTGTATCCTTCTAATATCAACCCATAACTGGCTAGGAATAGGAAATTGGAAGCAAAGGCAAGGAAAAGTCACATTTATCGACCAGACCAGGGTGATGAAACCCAAAAGGATCCAAATCCAACTCCAGAGAGGGAAAATCCAACGATAGAATATAAAATAACATCGGTGCATGCAAGGCCTAGAAAAAGTGAAAGGATAACTACTACAATGAAGGGATATAGTCCCATTACCATAGTTACACCAACAAGAACACAACCAAGTCCATACAAGAAACCAACACTAGAAGAAAACACCCATAGCCAAGCACAATGTTAGCAGCTAAATTATAAATACAGGAAGCCTTCAAAATTACCCAAGATGTCATGGTCTGTGTGCATTGAGGGAAGATGGCTAGCGAGGGACCCTGCGTACTAGTTACCTTTAAAGCAACCGAAACATGGTGGTTTGTAGCCAAAAGATGGTTCAAACACCCAACATACTTCCTTAGCCTCGATATTCCACAAAGGACCAACACCCAATTTTCCTATACAAACTTACAAACATCTTCACTCTAATAACCTTACCCTCGAGAGTCGCTTCCAGGAATTCCAAGCAATTATATTGCCATATTATTTTCAATAGACACCTCCAACTAACTTAGAGTTCGCCTAAAAGGCAAACCAAGCCTCATTTACATGGGCTTCAAGATTTTTCCTTGTGATAATGTCTTTTAGATGGACCTGCCACATCCCTTTCCTTCTTTGACTGCCTCGTAGCATGGTTAATGTAATTCAATATACTTGCATGCTTTTGCATGCTCGGGGTGGCCATGTCACCCCCTCCATTTAATGAAATCCCCCCTGCAAGGTGGTAGGCACAACCCCCAATTCCACCGATCTCCTCGATATGCACCCCTGTTAGGGAGATTTTATTATTCTAATTTTAGCAAAGACAACATAGGATATTAATATTCTTATAAATATTATATATATGTTAAATAACTTTTTGGGTTTGAAATAAAACTTAAAATTGTTTTTGAATGGTGAAGAGCCAAAATCTAACCACTTATGAACCACTAATAATGATATCATTTTTCTTGAATAATAGTAACAATTCAATCCACTTTCACTTATAATAAACAATTATTAATGCTCTTCTTATCCATAGATAATTAAATCATAATAAGTTTACCACTTTAAAAAAACACACTTTAGCATAAATTCATCATATAATTATATATTATGACACACATTACTGCTTAATTTTATGGAAACCAAATTGTTTACTAAAGTTCAAAAAGTAGAAAAAGACATAAATAAAACTATACTTAAAGATTTTAACAACTTTTTCATCTTTGAAAATGATATATAATTCCTTTTAATTACGTAATTAAAATTATTAATTTCTAATCTTTCAAACAATGCAATGTATGTATCCATACATGGCCACTGAGTCATATATATTCCATGACACCACCTTTAATCCTTATCCATATAATTTTGCAGAAATTCTAATTATTCCCGATAAAAATAAAATAAAAATAAAGAAATTAAATATTTTTATTGGGGTGTTTTTTCAAATATTATATTCTTAATCTTCTCAATGCATTTAAAGAAAGATGGAATTCCTCAATCATTTATTTTGAAATGTGAAAGCACCACTCATTTACTATAAAGTTATGTAGAAAGAAATAGATTATATTTAAGAATTGTAAGAAAATTGATTGATTATACCATGGATTCAATTTTTAATCAATACTAACCTTAAAGGTTAAGTCGAAGCAAGATTTGAAGCCAAGTCAATTACACTACATGGAATACATTATTATGAGTAATGTTGTGAATGGGTGTGACCTATTAGGATAGTTGGCTTGTGAAATTTCCTGTAGTGTTTGGATTTTGGGAGGTTTTAAGGTTAATCTCAAGGTATTTTTTTAGGATTTAATATTTTTTTCTGTATATAATATTGTGGGCACTATTTTAGTATGATCATTATATGTATTGAATGTAAGCAAATATTCAATTAAAAACACGTAATTTACTATTAAAATTTGTATTTTTTTGTGAATATTATCCATTTAATCATATATATGTAAAAAATGGGTGCTTTTTAACCAAAATGGCGGATCTTTTTTTTTTTTTTTCAGAATATTCCAAAAAATAGCTCATTTGCGAAATTCCGCCCCTAAATATTTCCCTAGTTAATCCTACTTGATTTTGTATTGGACAATGTGTGCTAAATATGTCCTCAAGGATGGGATTTGGATTCTCTTTGTGGTTACCTAGTGCCCTGAGTGCTTAGAGATAGGTATGTATGATAGGTAAGGGGGGTGCATACCAATATAATTGTGGAGATTAAAAAGAGAGAGAGAGTAATGTTGTAAATAACTAAAGAGTCATAACAAAATTGAAATAGATCAATCACAATGTAGATTGGATCTTTAATCAGTACATCAATACATGACCCTAAAAGTTGGGCAGAGGAAATTGGAAAGGTATCCATTGTTTAGTTGCATTGTTGTGAGTAATGTTATAAGTGACAAATGCACTGAAAAAAATCCCATCACTCTACTTGAATTTCTACAAATGAAACATATACTAATTATGGAACACCCATCCACATTTTGATTTGGTGTTTCAGTTAAAGACCCATGTCCATAGGGAATTGGTTTTGAGTTTCATTGCTTGCGGTGCTTATGCATCAGTGCAACTGCACATATAGCTTCATGGGTCGAAAAGGGAAAGAAATGATAGTAATCCATTCCTTTAGCAAAGAGTCAAGGTATTCTTCTGAAATAAAATAATTCATAAATAGATTAGGGGTGTGAAGTGCCACAATTTCACTCAAGGTGATTCATTCAATTGGTTTAAGTTTGGTAATTTGATAATTTCACATTGGTTTGTTCTTATAAGCCCACCCTCTCTACCCATGACGTGAGTCTCTTGTGAAACACCCAAATTACGCCTTGATTTGATAGTTTGATTAAGGACCCATGTCCACACACGGTCTTGAATTTGATTCCACTGAGTAGTTGTGCACACTACAACTTCACATATGACAACATAGGTTAAATGGTTTTTGTAACAAAGTATTTCCCCATGCCTTTCCAATCTTTAGAGTAACAAAGCATTTACCCCAAATACCCAACATGGCCATTTGATTCTTTACTATCATGATATATTCATCTTGACAATTTCAACTAGCTATAGGGTAACTTGTTGAACGTCTCCAATTGTCTATGATTTTCGTAAGGGGCAATATCCTTATGTAATTAGTTGAATGAACTAATCTAGCATTATGGTTAAGTATTGATGTCCATGTGTTCTCTAGTGATTTGATCCCCCAACAATGTCCATGTTCCATATGTTAAATTTCTACCAATATCTTGAATACCTAGTTAAGCACCATTAACATTTTGATTAAAAAGTTATATCTAATTATATTAGTAAAAGCAAATACTCTTTTGATAATTAATTTATAATACTAAAAAAATTATGAGTTTTGATTTAATTTACATGTGTTATATTATTAATAAATTTATGTTATTCCAATAAATTAATTAAATAAAATTAAAAAAAAAAAAAACCCAAAAAAAAATTCCGAATTATTTTGTTTTTAAAATTGTATTATTAAAATAATTGTAATATCTATGTGTTTTTAGATCATGAGTTAAACTCTTACTCTTTAATTTTATTTAGCAAAACTCTTCTTTGTATAACTTATCCGCAAATAGTCTTATAACTTTGTTACTAAAGATAATATTAAACATTATACTCAAAGCTTGCAAAGCTAAATTAGAACAATGTGAATGGCGAACACCATTTTAACATTTGACATGCCATTAAATCAGATTGGGGTTCTCAGCATTTTGATGAAATTTGAAAAATGAGGAAGTTACATTTTTTATTTTAAGGTTTTTGATACATAAAAATTTAATATAAAAATATAATAATTATGATAATTTTAATATAATAATTTTTTTAATAAAATTTATATTAAGTTATTTTGAAATATTAATTTTTTATTATAAAATTGTTATTTTTTAATTTAAATATATTATATAACAGCTATAAATAAAAGTAAATTATTAATAATAAAATTATTACAGATTTAATTTAATTTTAGATTTATCAAGTTTTGAGAGGGACAATATCTCAAGATGCAAATCTATTTTTGAATGTAAAATTTAAGAAAATATGTACACTTAGAGATATTTGATTCCTCTCTTATTTTGGTAGATTTGAAGTTAATATGAATCTATGTTGATTTTAAACAACACACTCATAAAATGATTAAACTATAAGAAATCATTCATTTTCATTTGTTTTGTATAATATTTAGAATTATTTTTGTTATTAATATTTTTTTAAATTTTACATCTACACACATTATACATTGAATTATTTTTATTATTAAAGCTTTTTAAAATGTTACATGTCAACTCTATATTTAACATTTAAGGTATTACAGATCTCTATCATACCATGAATTAGAAAAAAAATTATTAGTAAAATAAGATCTCTCTATACATAATCTTTTACCCAACATACATATTAAAATATTTTATAGTTTACATTAAATTCTTTTTCTTTTTTTTTTCTAAGTATGACTAATTTCTATTATGTATAAAAGTATTGATACAAAACTACACCAGCGTCAGCTTGGTAAGCCTGAGCGCTGGGCTTGATAGTCAAGCAAGGCAAGCAAAGTCTGGACAGCCCAGAATGGGAAACCAGTCCTTTAAACCATAATGTCTGAACCGCCCATGAGAGGGAAACTGGTTTTAAGTTTACAAAAAACAAAATAACACCAGAGTTGAAAGAAGTGAACTGCCTGTTCAGCAAAGCAGTATAGCTAAAAAGCTTGTGATTTCTACATAAACAGAACAAAAAAACCTGAGTGTCGATGCATCTGCTATCCATGAGTAGGAGAGGGAGACTCTTCGGTAATTCTGCAAGCAAACATATCGTTTCTATCCGCCTGGCCTTCGCTGGGAGCGCGTCCTCCACCTGTGCGCTCTGTCTCCATGTTGGACTCGTGCTGAGGAACAAAGGAGGCAGGAGCAGCTCGAGGGAAGCTGGAGCTGAGAGGGGGAGATGGCGAAGTCGAGGAGCTGGGCGGAGCTATGTTGGGGACTTCTTCCCGAAGAGTGACAGTAAGAAAAGCTGTAAGGGTGGCATTGCAGGAAGTGCAATCAAACCGTAGCTCAGCGCGCTAAGAGGTTTGACGAATGGAGGGCCGAAGGGGACGAGGAGCAGCGAGGGGAGACTCATGAGTGGAAGACAGAGGGGCGGGGAAAGCGACGGGAGAGAAGACAGAGTCGAAATCAAACGCTGTGGCAGGAGTTGGAGGCGGGCGCTGTTGATTAGAATGCCCACGACTTGTGCCCCTTCTGCTTCTCATGCGCTCGCGGAGGCGAGGCATGATGACCAGGTCAGGGCTGGGCTCAGCGAAACACGCAGAGCTGACAGGGAAAGAATGAGAATCCTGGGCGCCACAGGGCGGAGCAGAAAAAGCTGGAGCAAGACCACTGAGACTACAGGGCAGAGCAGAAGAAGCTGGAGCAAGACCACTGGGCGGAGCAGAAGAAGCTGGAGCAAGACCATGTCATTTGCACCACGGACTGTTGGAGAAGTGGTAATTCGGAACCGGCTCAAAACAAGCATCAATCGAACATCGCCTCCCCGTATTTGTTTTAACACTGGCCTCAGCGCATCCAGGTGAGCAGATCGCGTGCAAAGGGGGAGGAGATCTGCAGCCGTCCGCCACACCAGTCAAGCCTCTGCAAATACAATCCATGTCGAGAATAACCACCATAACCAGGAGCTGGTTGAGCCGACCGAGATAATGAAAGCTCGCGCAGGGTGGTGAGTAATGGATATAGTTAATGCCAGTACCGGGAGCCACATGGGCTACCCAGGTGAAATCCATCGGGAAGTGCACGATGTGCCACGTTCCCGTATGGTCATTAATCAACCGCATCCAGTGTTTTTCTTTAATATTGTGATGTACATATTAAAAATGGAATAAATTACTACATATTTTATATTGGAAAGTGAAAATATAATATTTTTATTTTTATTTTTTATTTTATTTTTTTATTTTTTTATTTAAATTACTTTATTTTCTTTATAGAAAGTTGAAATAAATTTGTTATCTAACTGATTATGAAATATTTTTTAATTATTAATACACTTTTGTTCTAATTGTTACATGTCAATTAAATTACACATCATGTAGTATCAATAATATTATTTGTATATGTCATTTTTCAACTCCATAATAAGTAGTGAAGGAATTACATTACATATCTTCTTCATACTAAAAAGTTATTTTTTTTTAAAGTAGAAATTAAAGTATTTTATTTATGGTTGATATTGATTTTTTAGTTATTATATTTTTTTAATTTATTAATATATTATTTATTTTTTTATTTTTATTTTTAAATTTAAGATTTTATTATTATTATTATTTGTTGAATGTAATTTTAAGTGACAACATCTCCCTCACTCTCGATTGTAGAGTGCCTTTAGACTCAATAAATTTAAGATAAAATATAAATAACAACTAAATAAGAATAAGTGATCAATAATAAAATAAATTTAAGATAAATAAATTTTTAAAATAATCTTTAGAGATCACTAAGAGACTCTTAAGAAAGTATGGAAAACTATCAAGCAATATATCCCTAAAACTATTCTACTCCTCATGAAGTATTTATTATGAACCAAATTGATTTATCTTCCATGCTCTCCCCATCCTCCCTTAAGCCTTTTAAGCCCTAATGCTCTTCTCCTTCAATTTATTTTCCTTCTCTACAAGGCTTTGTTAAATTTAGTTTTGATGGGCCCTTAAAAGGCAAACCCAGGTTAGTTGGGTTTGGAGGTATATTTAGAGATAAAAATCACAACGTGTTACATATTTACAACGTTGATTGTGGTACAATGAGCAATAATGAAGAAGAATTTATGGCACTGGATAGGGGCCTCCAACTAACTGTCTCGGTAGGGTTTTCTAAACTTCAACTACACAGTGATTCTTAATTGGTTCTAAGGACAACCCATAAGATTCTTCATGGTACTCCAGATGAAAAAATATCCAAAAGATGGAGGCTCGTCAACTTGATTGCTCATGTGAGAACCATGCTTCTCTCTTTCAATAATATCACTACCTCTCACAATTTGAGAACATGCCATAAAGCATCTGATTTCCAAGCTAAACTAGGTTGCAATTAGAGAGGTCGTAGATTTGATCTAGGATGGTCATTGGATCCCTAGTCACACTGGTAGGAAAACTTTCAACATATACTAAAGGGAGACAGGTCCTCCTTAGTCATGGATGTTTTCAATGAGAGACAAAATCCCCTAATGGGGGTGAATCCCGAGACAAATATTAGGTTGGGGGATCATGCCCGCCACCCTACTGCAGAGCGAGGACTAAATGTTGGGGTGGTATGGTTGCCCCCTCACATGCATAAGCATGTGCCTTGAATTCAAGTTCGATTTGATGGATTATGGTCCAAAGAATTATTCGAGTGGTTTGGTTAGTTTTTTAGGCTATGCGGGGAGGCAACAACCAGACCCCTTGCCTCAGGAGCGAAGATCAAGGTGAAAGTTGAGGCATGACCAATTGAAACTCTTTGGCCCAGGCATAGTCGGAGAATTTCTTTAATTCCTAAAGGGGGTATCAGTAGCAGGGTTTTAATCAATATTTTGAATGATGCTTGTTTGTTTGAGCTGGTGGGTAAGTGGTGGAAGAACACAGGTTATGCAGTTAATGGTAAAGTATTTGGCACTCCTCGTGGGATAGGCACTATGGACTTCGTTGTAGCACCTTTTGTCTTGAGGTTGGCACTTCTCCTAACATGCAGTGAATGGGTACCCATTTCTCCTTATATGATCTCTGTTAAATTTCTTGGCTACTCTTTGTATATTTTCCGGCATGTCCTCTTGAGGGATTTTATATGTCTTTGTGTTCTTTTTTATGCTCACTATGTTCTAAAAGGATCAATGGGTTATAGTTTTGGTGTCTTTGTTGGGTTGATACTTGATGCCTCTCCTTGTTTGGGGGCTTTCCTCTAGTCGGGATTTGGATTTTCCTCGCTTTATCCTCTCTATATTCCACCCTATTACCACCTCCCTTGATATTGTTGTTATTTTTAGTTCAGAGTCTACAAGTTTATAGCCTTGGCATTTACCTTGGGTTGACGTTATTAATTTGTGTTTTCTAGTGGCACCCTTTTGTTGGAGTCGCTTTTCTTGGCTCAATGCCTCCTGTACATTGACCATGCTCTATCACCATTTTTTTGTTTTGTATTGGGGTCATGTGGTATAATTGGTCTGGAGTTTGTGAATTCTCTGGTTTGGGGCTGAGTTTCTTGGGTATACACCCCAGGTGCCATTTATCTTTGCCTAACATGCAATTCCAACGTATGTGAAGTAGGCATTGGGTGGACGGGGGGGGGGGGAAGAGGTCACGCCCCCCAAGGCCAAAATAGAGCCCAACAAGAGGCCCACGAAGTCGCTAACACTTATCATGCAGTTCCCCCCTTAATACTCAAAACGAACTCCGCCATTTGGAGTCTCTTGTTGTTCATGACAGGCAAACCCTCTTGAATACAAGATCACAGAAGACATATCTACTTGGGTTCCTAACCTGAGGCATACCCTGGGAAGAAGGAAACAATATTTTAGTGCCTTGGATTTGTATTGGCAAATGAATACCTTATTAGGGAGGGTCTTGAAGGACATGCAAGCATAGAGATACAATATATTTTCTAGTTTAGAGGACGCCAAGCGGGTCCAATGTAACCAGAGAGTTTGCGTAAAAAGGATTGATGTGAGATTGGCACACATTGAGCTCCACTTCCACTTTAAACCTGCTCCTCATGCTTCTCCAGGTTCCAATGTTCGAGATATGACTCTTGTTACTTCCTCAAATTCTTGAGTCTAAATGTTTATTTTTAGTTTTTGGTATTACGACACAATAATGGATACTTTAGTCATGTTAAAATTGTTGAAACTCTTAAAATTTTAGACAACTTACTCTCTTAAAAGGTGGTAAAAATATTTAATTTTCTACCCAAAAAATAAATAAATAATAAAAAATAAAAAATAATCCAATTTCAAATTAGTAAAAAAACATAACAACTAATTACAATCCATACACAAAAATGCTTTGAGACTTCATACTTATTATAACTTAAACTCAATTTTAATGTTCATTAAAAATTAATAAATATAATCCAACCTATCCAATAACATAACACAAGTCATTGTATACAATATAATAACATTAATAAATTATATAAATATATTTTATATAACATAACATTATGACATTTATCACTCCTGAAATTATATATTATATTATGACATATTAATATACAACATATATTAAAAAGATAATATAATTAATTTGTTTGAAATATAAAGGTACCTTGTCCCTTGATCCCATTTATCAATGTTAACTAATGTGGAACAACAACTTTCCGAGTCACTTTTAAGTATATGTCAAAGTGCATGATTGTTTATACACATTACTATAATATTCTAACAATCAAATAAATCAAAGGTCACGTGGGAGGGCAATACTTTATACATACGGGGAATATGATATAAGGTGGGGAGAATATTTGATCCTTGTATATATATATGTAATTGTGTAAGTTGGTTTAACACATTAATTATATAAAAACCATGAAAGAAATTTAAAAGTAAAGAATAATAAAATATAGTGATGAAAAGTATAAATAATTTTGATCTTTATTAAATGATAGTGATTTATAATTTAATATATTAAAGGAAAATTTGTTGAAAGTCATGGCTTTTAAAAACAAATTTATATGAAAATATATATTAATATAGTATGGCATTTATTTTTTATAAAATAGTGTTTATAGTGTAATTATTTTATAAAAAAAAAATATTATTATTATTATTAGTATGTAATTTTAAGGTTATGGTAAGTCAGACATCAAATTAGTGTATGAGATCTTTTTGTTTGTGAGACAAGGGAAGTGTATAAGATTTTTTGTTTGTGAGACAAGGGACTTACCTTTGTGCAACGATTTTACTTCTAAGTCTATGAAAACATCCATACTCTACCCCCTCTGGTTTCGAAATTCAAATAAAAATACAAATAACAATATCTATTAATTAAAATAAAATAAAATACTAAATTTTTATATAAATATTAATATTATAAATATGATATTTACATATAAATATATATTTTTTTTTTAAATTTTGATGACTTTAATTGAAATTACAACTTAAAAAAAAAATACATTTTAAAAATTTTGATATCTTTATATGTTTTCATATGAATTTACACTAATTTATTATTGTGAGTAATTATATATATAGTTTAGTTATGAAGGGGAATAATCTACCATAATTAATTTATGTCTAATTCTTAGTGTATATGTGTTTGATAATACGTGAAATTAAAAGTTTTATAAATTTTACATCCATTCTAATAAAAAAGATATAATTTTTTGATAATGGAAAATGTATTAATTTAATTTTAAAATATGTTATATATGATTATGTCTTAGTTTAAATTTTCTAAGTTTTGGTTATTTTTGGTATATTTTTAGTCAATTTTGCATAAAATTTGATAGAGATTTGTGAAAATCACTAGTTACTATATCAAATTATACATTCAAAAATGCATTTTAAACAACAAAAACCCACAAATTAGCTAAAAATTTTATTACTGGATTCTCACGAAAAAAATCAATATATAGAACAATTAAATTGCACCTATGTCGTGTTCCTTTTTTTTTTTTGGTTTCCCTTGCGGCATGGTTAGGATAGACTTTCAGGGTTGAAGGCAGCTAGGTCACAGGAGTTGGTTTACTCTATTAGTGGGCTTAGGGGCTTTTGGAGGGATTGTGAGGAGTTTCTATGAGGTTCGATGGCATTCACTTCGTATATTCCATCATTCGCACAATTTTCCTTTCGTTTTAGTGAATTTTGACGACTTTCAAAAAAACGAAGTTATTAATAGACTCGATTTAATTAATTATGCTTAAGGTGGCATTCCGAGAGGAATACTTAACAAGACACCTTAGTGTAACATCTCACTGGAACACGAATGAGAAGATATACAGGATGGGATGGTTAGAAGGAGGCATGGTGGCCAATTTACCATTTACCCACATTAAAAATATATTTTAATTGGATTAAAAAGAGGGAAATGTTGTCAATGATTAAAATAATAATAAATAGGAAGCTCTAGAGGGGTCCATTAGATCTAGAAAAAGAGGAGGAGGATGTCATTAGAGGACATCTTGGATTTGATATTTCTTCTTGTATGAGAGGTTGGGAACCTGGTTCTCTACTGCATTGGTAGCCCCGAGACGAAAACCCTCAGGTGATTCGATGAGATTAGACGAGTACCCATCTCCCCTTGGTGAATTCATCCAGAATTCACAAGATAGCTCAGCAGTGACATTTCAGATCAGTTTTGGAGGTCCAACGCAACATTGGAGCATATTATTGAGGCAAGTTTTCAATCTCAGTTGTTTTATTGTATCAGCATGTAAATCCAACTTTCTATTATAATAAAAGCTGAGATTATTTCTGCTTATCGTATTATTGAATTGCATGCACTCTATTTGTGATATTTTACATGGCAATCTTTTGTTAGTTGAATGGTAATTTTATGGAGAAATTTTGGTTGAGTTGGATTTCTGCAAAATTATCCAAATATCCCGTTTGGATATTACAACCTATTTCTATTATTATTATTGAAAAAACTATTCAATTTTCAATTAAAGAGAGAACTAAAATTTCTAGATATCTTAATATGGGTCTTTCACAATTCGTCTTCATATTTATTAGTACTCTTTGTTTTTTTATGCGTATAAATTTTTGGGCCAATGTATTTTTGGTGAGTTGTTCACTCTCCATCAAGTAGAAAGGAAGATAGAATGAGAGTGAAATCCCTATGCTGTATCAAAGTGAAAAGCAAGATAAAATGAGAGTGAAATCCCTATGATGCATCAAAGTGAAATCGAGGTAAAGTCCAGCTTGAATTGTTTATGGAAGCTTGGTTATTTGGTAAAGTAGAAGTGTCATTATTCACCCACCAAGTTTCATATCCCCCATTTTCGAAGTTTCCCCCTTATGGATCAATGCACACACTCAATCGAGTTGTTAATGTGATTAAGTCTAAATGCAAGTCTCGGGTGAATTTGGAAAAATATATATCCCTAGTCATAATTTGTTAACGAAAATATATATTGGATGCTAGACATATATGCGTGTTGATAATGTTGATGTTGCAACCTTACTTTAGGTCATCAATGTAAGCCTGTATTGATACATTGAAAGTTTCCCTTGTGTTTTGGAAATTCCTCTAAGCACATAAGTATTAGCTAAATTCCTTGAAGGTTTCCAAAAAGTTTTCCCACTTGATTCATAAGAGTGGTTAAGTAAGAAATGTGGAGTGTAATTTTTTGAGGGTCCGCCATAGTGTTTCATTTGTATCTGTAATCTACATTACCAGTAATGTAGTGGTTGGAGTGTTTGAGTTGTTGATGCATCTTTGTGCCCTACATTTTTCATGTTACAAGTAGTGTAGAATACAAAGCATAACTTGTTATTCTAATGTTGTTCCCTTCTTCCTCTCCATTAAACTCTACATTAGTGGCATGCAAAATTCAAAATATGGGAGGAAGGCCTTTCCATTCACCTCCACCACATCTTCGCTTACACATATTGTGTACATCAATCAAATTTGAATTCTCCATTCATCACGCTCTCTACTCTACCCACATCATGCAATGATTATGCATAAAAATTTTGTACATACAAGTGGATGTAATTCATGATATTTGGCATAATTGATAATTAGGAGTAAGTTGATAATGAAATACATGATTGTGGCAACATTTAACAATGTGCGTGGTGATTCAAGCTAATAATTATGAGTCCCTTGTAATAAAAAGATCCGGTTAAGTACTTTGGATTTGGACTCATGGTATGAAAAGTGTAAGAAGGAGAATGTTACAAAGGAAGAAGGGTGAATCTTTTGTTGGAAATATTGTTAGCTCTTTGGTTGTAACATACCCCCTATTATCCCTAGCCCAAACTAAGGGTAAAAGGAGGCAATTACTAGATTGAACCAACCTCCATATCCTATCATGGAAATGGGGTCTAAATTTTTCGACCTTTTTCGACTTCCTCAAAACCCAAAACGAATGACATTTTTTTGTTCGTCTTGTCGATACCTTTCCAATGATATAAAAATTTCCCTAATCTGAATCTCGGATCAAAAGTTATAGCCATTTATAACTAGCGTATCTTATAGTGCCACATCATATTAACCCACCATGTGGTGCCCACATGGCTATCATAGTCAGCGACCACGTGGCCAGTTGTTAGCATCACCTTAGCTTCCAACCGTTCATACAAGAGTCACGTATTAACTTGTCCCGTGGCATACCCGGTCCATCATAAAGTGTTTATATATTATATATATATATATATATTGTGTGTGGGTGCAGGCTCCTCCAAGGCCACATCACCCAAGGAATAAAATCCCAGGAGAAACCTATGTAGTCCCTCGTTGAATCTGTCGGGGACAATCCTTCATGGGTTACTTGGAGTTCCCTTTGGACCCTGCCTTCGTCATGTCTTCTCGCTATTTTCTATAGCAGCACGCGCGATCCCATCGTTGCCACGACATCCAAGAGATTAAATCTCAGGGATTTCTTTCATAGACCCCCCATTGATTCTTCCGGGGTGAACTTACAAAGTTACGTGGAAGGACCCTCCACCACACATTACTTTATTATTTCTTGCAACTTCTCGCGTGGCTCCACCATGCCACGTCATCCTGACCCATGTTAATTCTTCCCTGGTTCATATTTTCCAAGGTTACGTGGAATCTTGCCACATCCTCCCGCCACCCCAACATGATTCAACCAATCACTGTTGGCTACATTCGTCCATGCGTGTGCATGTGGCCTTTGCTCGCCACACATGACCTCTAGTATAAAATCTCGGTGGGGTTGCACCCGAATCCTCGATAAATCATTGAGGACAAAGCATCAAGGTGACGTCATCGACCTTTTCCGCCAAGGTGATGTCACCCTCCACGTGGCTCCAATCTAAGCATACCACATGGCACTTGCTTTCAAGTCACTTGGATTGGTTGACACGTGTCCCGCTTACTGGGACGCCATGTAGCCCTATAACCACATCACCCAACATGTGGGGTGTGGGTCTGGCCGACCTCCATTGCATGGTAAGTTCAGATTTCCACATTATAAGTGTTTTTGGGTTTTTTTCCATGTCGATGCGCCAACACATAATTACCGGTCTCGCCTGGAAAGTCACCCCACAAATAAAATCTCGGTAGTTTCGCTTTGGGCTCCCCTCGAAATCTCCAAGGATACAACTCTGGGACACGTAGCAATGTTTATGATTTCTCTCCTCTACAAATTATATTTGTCTACCTTCGTGCTTGGACATGGATCCTTGCCATATGGAACTTAAGGTGTGTGTTTCTACACTTCTCAAGGTCCTAACTTCTGGCCCCCGTGACATAAGCGCCCATGTATATATTGTAGTCTTTTCATCGTTGTTGCTTAATTGTTAATGCACGCCTAAGGCGCCTTTTCGCACTTTGGTCGCAAGTTCTATAATATATATAGGAGTATATGACCCTTTCTGAAATATCCCTCCCGAGATTTCGATTATAAACACACTTACTAGGCTTAAACACCATCCCCCCTGAGCTTTAACATTATGTATATCTCTCCTGAGCTGAGCTTTAACATTATGTATATCTCTCCTGAGCATTAAGGGTAGTCATCGGCCTGATAGCCAAATAATTTAAATGCAGGAATTCATTCCATTAACGTAGAATTTCCTATCTTTTCTACTCTTCTACACACAACCATAAACCAGTTTTAGGACCCAGGATGAATACAAGAGTGACCCACTCTTTTCTACTCTTCTACACACAACCATAAACCAGTTTTAGGACCCAGGATGAATACAAGAGTGACCCACTCCTAAATGTAGACTTAAGTGGTCATCAACTTTGTTATCAATTAATATTAATAATACAAGGAACATGAAGAACATGCATTAACATATTAACTTTTTTCAGTTTCATATCTCGTACATCTATGTGCATTCATTTTCATTGTGGCTCATTTGACCACTTCCAACTCATAAAATTTCAATACACTCAATAATAAGCAAAAAAACGTGAGAAAAATAAACCCTTGGACACATGCAAGAATCCCTTCCATTTACTCAGGAAATATACAGGAATAAAACCTTCCTTAAGTAAGCATAAAATTAGATTTCATGTCATATCACAGGTATTGAACCTGCACATTAAATCCATAACAATACAAGCCTCAGGCCAACATAGGAACTTAAAATGTTTCATTATTCATTCCTTTAAAACAATAATGCTCACTTAGATGGGAATATCTCATTCCTCAGCATTACAAGCCATGATAAGGCAATGCATTAGCATATATTAAAGCATTCAGAATATGAGAGTTATAAATAGACACTTATCTTTGATAATTTGACCTAGCAGTTGAGATTGGGACTTCAACTCTCCACCCAACCTTAGACACATGGTAGCTAAGTATTTCTTGCAGTAGTCACCCAAAATCCATATTCCAAAGCTTGAGGATGAGTGCTTAGGGGATAAAACCAAATCTGCTAGTTGAAACAATGACTCCAGAGGACCATCCACCTCCACCCACCAACTACATCCTGTAGTAAATATGTCACAGGGAATCCAGAGATCTGCCACATCCATCCTCAAGTAGTAAGGGAATCCAAAGGCTATATCTCCACCCTTCAATTCAGAAAGGGAATCTATAGGTTATGCCTCCACCCTTCAAATAAAAAAGGGAATCCAAAGGTTGTGCCTCCACCCTTGAAATCAGTAAGGGATTTCAAATCTTAATGTGAAACCAAGAAAACAAACATTGGGGGGGGGGCTAAATAATTTCTCCCACCAGGAATCCAAGGATCAGGCCTCCACTTGAGTTGTCAAGGGAATCCAAATAAGAACATCTCCACCCTCTAGGATTATAGTGAATCCAAAGACTAATGTTTGTCCTCACTTGAGAGTTATTCTTCCACCTCCCAATGCTCAATTGAAGAATGGCTCTTATCCCTGCATTTAGATAGAATCATAGAGTTAATATTATCTCATTATTTCTTAGATGCTTTCTCATACATTCTATATATATTCTTTGTATTCAAAATTTGATTATCTTTTATGCATGAGAGTGCTCTTTGTGTGTGTGTGCTCTCTTGCTTGCAATGCATCAAATTTCCTCCTGCGAGAATGCTCCTCTTGCATTACTTCATTACAATTGTTTGGTGGTTGCATGGCTAGACATTGTTGTCATCACTCTCCCTTCTCGGCTATAGTGGTTCTATCGTATCTAAATGGTTGTCACAATGTTGTGGATCAACACTTCCTCCCACCCACTTCTTGTTGGTCGACTTCTCTATCCTCCCAACTGCCAATGCAACCCATTCTCCATTTAATTTTGTCCTTTATTCCTTGTGAATATATCCAAGGAAGACATGGTTATGTTGTCCTTCTTTGCTACTCAATTAATTTGAAAAACCATTCCAATTAAAACACACCTTCCAGCCTTCAATGGTTGTCATGAAACAAGTCAAGCTTCCTTCAAATCCTAAGCAAACTCATTCCTCAAACTCTAGAATTCATGTCCCAGTTCTTAGGCCTTTTAATTATAATCAAAATATACTAAATATTCAAAATGAAGGGTAATTATCCCAGGTGTTTTCACATTGGTTCATGTCGTAGATATTTTCACTAGTTAATTACATATGAATGATATTTAGAATTTCCAAAGGATTAAAAAAATGATAATGAGGCATTGATCTAAAGTTTAGTAAATGATGGGTGTATAATAAAAGTCTTCAACTTTTGCAAAATCATATGCTAGTGTGCTAAAATGTTTAACTCCGATTATTGAGTCATAAGGTTGGAAAAGGAAGGTAAAGTTGATACCCCCAATATACTATCTACATTTAGGAGAATGTTGGAGCTTCTAGATATATTAAATGTTTTTATGATGTATGAGGTTAATTCATTTTGCAAGCAAAATGGCAATGGTTTGGATAATATCATCAAATGGTTTCCTAATCCCTAGCTTAAAATACTAAATGTATAATCAATATTACTCGGTTAGGAAATCCTTATAAGGAATGGCATGCACATGATCTTATTTCCTACTTAAAATTCCTTATTTAATTCATGGATCTTATAATAACTACTATTATAAAGAGAGAAAAAATTCATACTATAGTTTCACATAATTTTTAGCATAAGAATATTACTTATAGCAAATCAATGTATAAGAGCTCAATTTGTTAAATAATTATAATAAATCAATATTCAACTTAGTCAATAATTTAAAAAGATTTCATTTTTTATATTCATTTAATAAAAATACAAATGTAAGTAATTATCTTAGATAACACTTGGCTTTGGTTAGAGAGTTCACCATAGGTGATCCTAACTTGTTTTATCAAATAAGATTAAAATATATTGGACATGACACACATGAAATACTTGTCTAGGTTTTCTCTTATTACCAACATATCTCTTAATTTCCCTCCCATCCCCAAGTATATGATCCATTTTCAAATAAATACTAGGATGATGGGTGGAATAAGTGATAAGGCACATGGTGCCTAATATATGAATAAGAGACAAGGGGAGAAAGACACTTTAGTTGATCTAACGAGAAACCCAAAAATCAATAGTAAAACCCATAAATAAAATATATTAGAATAGATTTATTAGATTTATTCATCCAACTAAAGTCCATTTTATATTTTTACAAAGGGTCTACTCAGAATAATTACCTAATTGAAAGAAATAATAATCTAAGTGCACGTAAGGCTATAAGAACTAGAAATAAGGTAGATGCACATAGCTCTAGGGATCAAATAAATAATAAATAATACCATGCACACCGATCAAGGGATGCAACTACCCTAACAAACTTTATCGGATTTCTTAGGGATTGTGTTTTCATGAGGTGGTGCACTTTCCTAGAGGGGAATTATAAGTGGTACCTAGATTCCCTATTACTTTCACCTCATTTAGCTTGAGAGCATCCCCAGTTTCCACCCAATTTGGGAATGGCGCCTCTAGGGGGAGAAAAAAGACTGTGAGATATTACTGACAATGTTAAGTGTGGTGATGTAAGAAAAGACATATCCGCTTCAAAAAGGGTGATATCGTAGAGAATTGTGTGGTTGGTGTCACTCCTATTATGTGGATTTTCCCTTGGGAAATTACCTATAGTTATCATCGCTAGGAAATTATTCTATTGTTGTGCTAAAACAGGAAAGTTGCATATGCGGAGATAGAAGCCAATGGCATACTTAAACATGTGAAGAACTCTAGTCCATATAGGAAGTAAAATATGAGAAAATATTAACTAAAGATGTGCATAGCAAAGAGTGTGTAGATTAAGGGTGTATATTGAATAACTTAACAATTTTAAAGAAGTCCAATTTGTGTCTAGGATCCAAGTTGCTAGTCCCTTTTATTCTTGATCTGATGTGATGAAACTTGCGAGTCCCTACGGTGAATTTGTGGCATCATTACCAAGAAAGTGCTCTAATGGAGTTGTGTGAAGTTGATATTAGAGTGAATCTAGTGGTAATAAAATTCTTACTATTGAAGAATATGGTGGTAGCACTAAGATGGCTCTAGATGCTTGGATTATGAGAGAATGAGGTAGTCCCACTAGCGCTAATTGGAAGGCCATTGATTCTTGAATGTATAGAGTTGGGTCACAAGGTGGGGGCATTGGAGAAATTATATGAGAGTGTGGTACATCATGAGCTATGGATTTGACCCTAAAATGTTGAGTTCTCTTTAGTATTGTATCTTACCATTGTTCTTTGGTAAGGTTGCAATAGACATGATGGAAACATAGAATGCCTAAGGATTTATTATATGGTAAAGGTGATCAAATCTAATATTGTAGTGATTTAGAATTGTTGCTCATTTGTGCACCAATGTGTAGAAATTTTTGTAGGATTGAGGTGGTCAATATCAAGTGAATGTTACATGTGTGTGATTCGATGTGTTTCTCTCAGAGTATAAATAAGAAAATTATAATGATTATGACACATGATAGATATGAAACGTTTTGTGGGGTAAAATTTTAGTCTAATGGTGATGTGTATACAAGTTGATTGAGTATAAATATGACGAGAACATGTAGAGCCATGATTGTGTTGTGTTGAAGGATGCATCATGTAATTTGGGAATATCCATATAATCTGTTTGAGGTGTAGTATCAATGTGGAAAATATCTAACAAACAATATGTAACAATATAAAGTTAAGGCTATGTCCTTGTTACAATATGCATATGTGTTGGTGGGTGTGTGGAAAATAAAAATAAAGGTTGAGTTAATATGGGTTAGGGAGATTGGGGATTTATAATGAAAGTAATATAGCAAGAGTGTGTTGGTGTAAAAGGATGGGAAGGTATATCTAGAGAGTTTGGGGGAGGTGAAATACAACAACTAGATGAGACAATTGGATCTTAATTACAATTGAGAGAAATAATTTGTCCAAACTAATTTTTTAGTCATAACATTATAGGAAAGAGGTAGAGGCGAGTTCACATGTTTTGTTGTATTTAAATATTTGACAAGTATTGTTGGAAATACTGAGAGGAGGGGGATGAATTATTATTTTAGTAATTTTAACAATTGTTCACTTAGTTATTCTTGAAACTGAATTCACATACATAATCAATCAACCATAATGTATGAACACATAGATCAAAGTGAAAGTCAAAAGCTGAAGAAGAAATAATTGTAAACAATATTCATTTCCTTACAACCATTTGTGTGGACAGTAATCCTATGTAATCACCAATTTACAACCTTTGTAGGCACCAATCTACAGGAGATTTCAATCCCCTAGTTGAGCTCCAACTCAATAACTTCGTAGGCACCAACTTACAGGCACAAGGGCTCCGCTGCGGGAGCAATACCATAGCACGTGGGTTCACGTTGGGGGATATATAATGAGGAAAAAATGACATAATATATTGGGGGATATATAGGGGGTAAAGGGTTTTTATATTGGCATGTATAAAAAATTGAGCTCAAAGTTAATGAAAAAATATAAAGGGGTATAAAAAATGTTAACGAAAAAATAGATACCTACAATATATAGTGAAAGTAGGGGTTTTTTAAATTGGGAATGTGTATTGGGTTTATATTGGTAGGGAGTTAAATAATGTGGTTTTTAGAGATATTTTCCAATATATACTCAAATTAAGGGTATTTTTTAATATGCTATGATCGCACGTGATATTTTATAGGTTCATTAAGTGAAGCCCCTATGCTTACAGGAGACTCCAATCACCTCAGCTAAGCATCAACTCATTAATTTGTACGCACCAACCTACAAAAATTCTTGGTTCACCACAAATTTTCTTTCTTCAATGGATTATCACCCAATCAAGCCACCCTTAGGTTTGCACCTTCAAACTTGATTACAACCATTTGTCCTACTCCTTTGTATGTTGTTGCACCTTGTTTTTCTTTATCTTTTTACCAATTTTTATCTTTATCTTTTAATCTTGTTCCTTTTCTCCTTTTGACATACTACACACCTCGTTATGCTATTTTCTCTTGTGCACACTCTTAGCATGTGTGAAATACAAGGTCCTTTCCTAAAACTTACTTAAGTTTACCATTCAACCATTGTAGGAGCTCAACCTACTCCAAAATAGGGGTAAAAATAGATACAACATTATGATAGACCTCGATCCTGTCATAGAATATACCCAATAAAATGCCACAAATAACCTCTTCTCTTGCCCATATTCTAATCTTCCTCATCTTGACCTTGTTTCTTCCCCAAAGTCCACATAATTTATTATTTCCACCTTAGATCTTGACTACAAAGAACCACAAACACACGTTTAAAGCCACGGGTTATTTCATCTTTGACTGCAAGCGTGCACTCCTCCTCAAACCACAAACTTCATTTACCAAAACCACCAACTTCATTCACCAAAAACATAGGCTTCTCTTGTCAAAAATGTTGGAAATATGAAACAATACTGAGAAGGGGGAGGGGGGGGGGGGGGGTGAATTAGTGTTTTTCCTTATAATCACTTTTTACTAATTTTTATCTTTTCTCTTCAAACCTTCATTCATTCACTTATTAGAAGCACAACACATAAGCATATCTATGCATATCATGAACCATAAGCATCATATTAAAGCACATAACCATCAAACCATATGACCATGAGAAACAAAACATTAACCATAAAAGTACCAATGCAAACAACTATGAGTAGCAACATAAAAAAATAACATGCACACATAGAGACACCAAGATTTATGGTGGAAAACACCCTTCTGGTCAAAAGAAACCCTTCTTGTTGTTGTTGCCCTGCTCAAAATTAATTAATAAAAAAACCATGTTACATCAATATAGTTGGCTACAACTAGAAAGGAAGTCTCTCTCTCTGTCAATGACTTTATGGACACACATCCGCTAGAAACTTCCACAACCAGCAAGCCTCTCCCTTATACTACTGTACTATGGAAATATCACTCCCTCTACTTATTTCCTGACCACCATCGGCAAGGAAAATCCATCCCTTCTTTCACCAATATACCACGATTTGTCCATCCTCTAGGGCCACACTTTCATTCATTTTCAAAATGGACCCCTTTGGTAAAGCAACAACAATATTTTTGTTATAACAACAAATACATGGGCCTCTTTTCGTCCTATTTTCAATCTAGACCCAACACAAAAATAATATCATACATCCAACACAATCTGCAACAACAACTGAATATCAAATTTGCAACACAATCCTCTCCAGAACAATCTCACTACAAGCATCTTAAACAATATGTCATCCCAACACAAACCAATTTTTTTATCAAAACTCAACTTTGCAACAAAAAACTCATCCAAAATATGTTCATCAAGATCAAACCCGACAAAAACACATAATAGTATGCAGCCATAGCATATACAAGCTAGCAGCCACACAAAAATTCATACATTGAATCCACAACAAATAACTCTCTATAAAACCCCCACAACACAAATGCATCAGAAAATCAATCAGTAATCTGATACTGCACCAATTATAACAATATTTTTCCTCTCCATTTTAACAATAATTGAGAGCCACAATTTGTAAAAAAAATATATTAAGCATGTAGATCTAGTGTAGCTCCATCATTCTAAATGTGCTCTAGAAATGAACTCTGATTTGCTTTCTAACCCTCCAATCCTTTAGCCCTATCCAACCAACCAAATCTTCTTCACAGTCTGGGTACTTATCATTTATCAAAGGTGAAAACAATATTCCTCACTAAGCCTCCTCATTTTTTACTTAATCGCCTTCTAGAAGATGGTTAAATCAAATCAAATTTATTAAATGAAAAACCTATGAAAATAATTAAAAATTAGATCAAGTGTGCAAGGATTTCAGGCTTAAGTGCGTGAGGATTTCAGGAGTTCAAAAAATGACCACACACACAACACCATCAGATCTTAGTTGTGGTTGAACACATGTAACTACAAAATCTTATTTGGAATCTTGTATTGCATGGAGGACTCTCCTTCCCAACAATTGGGGCAAATCATAAGAGAAAAATCAATGCCTTCCAAACCACACCTCTGCCAAAACGATCCACTACTTCTTCAGTACTTGTTCATCCTTGCAAACCTCTACCAAGCTATGTGACACCTTAAAAAATGGACTAACACAATGACCAAGTGCCACCGCTAGGGTGACCTAAGTGCCAACAAGCTAAGAGTTGAAATTAGTACCAACAAGTAATCTATTCTTCCTTAGAAATCTACAACACTTGTGAAACCTTCTACAACTCCTCTAGACCTTGTTAGAAATCCAAAAACACCTCAGGAGCATCAACAAAATATCAAGGGAAGCACCTCAATCATCATCAACATGGATACCTAGTTGGCCAAACACCTATGCATGGATCAATATCACTGCACCAATCAACATCTACATCAAATCAGTGCCTAAATATCTACATACAAACCACAAACCATGAGTTCTAGGATCATCAGGTTGACATCAATGACATGAAAACAATGCTAAGTCCTTGTTGACATCAGTGGCAACACTACAATGCCAACATGATCCCCCTTTGGAATTGATGTCAACTTCAACTTGAACTCCAAAATCTGAGGCTGATCTCCACACACTCCCGACAAATTTGAAGCCGATCTCCAAATTCTCTCCCCCTTTGACATAAATGGAAAAGGGCAAAGCTAACAATACCAACATGTGAGGAATGAAATAATCACTCCCTCTGTTAAGCTCAACACCATTCCAATAAAAATTTTATACAAGCCAATGAACTACTGGTAGGTTGAACAAACTCCCCCTAAACATATAACGGGGCTCCAAAACATGACTATTGTACATGCTACCTTTGTCGTTGTTAGTGCCTCCTTGTCATATGAAAAATGTTACTTCACATATATCAATGCTTTGAGCAACTTTGTGATGCAGGAGCATTAGGCTCAAAAGTTTCTTTGTACATAAGTAGACATAGGGGGTCCCATGTTCCTTGAATTTCTTGTAAATATTAATATTCTGAATACTTGGTAGAATATTGTAATTGTTCTCAAGTCATTTTGAGAACATGAGAAGTTGGGGGAGATAGGAATACGAAGAGTCAGTTAGGATTAATTTAGTTATTGAGCCTAGATTCAGGAATTGGAATACTAAGAGTTGCTGAACTGTTTGTATAAATTTAACCCTGAAGAGGTTAGATGGGAGCCCGAGAGAGAAGAGAGAGCTGGAGAGAGAAAAAAGAACCTCTTCAGCAACAGAGTAGGAGAATAATGGCCACCGAATTGAATATCTGGCCTGTCATGAAATTGTAAGAACTTGGTTGAGATTTATCACCTATTTATGTATGTAAATATATATCTGTTTATGGAGAATTGTTATAAATCCCGTGTGTGACTTTAGGTCTTCTTGGTCGAATTATATGAGGAAATTATCTCAGTATAACTGTGCATTTGTTGCTTGAACTCTGCGTGAGGAATACCTTGTGCATTTGTGTGTTTGTTGATTCTCCTCTGTAATTATGTATCGTATGAGTCTCTACGTATGAAGTGATACCCTGTTGATAAATCATGGTGGGGTTTTACCTCTGGTTAACGAATACTGTGTGTCATTGAAGAAATCGACTTCCATGTCGATGTTGTGTCCTAACTGTATGTACCTTGATTATATTGAGCCCTGCGCAAGTGCTGTCTGTGAATTGGAATTGGAGTTTAGATCATCTTCTGTGAGTTATTGGAGGAATAGGCTCTGCAGAGATGTTAGAGTCTCGGACTTGAAACCACGGTTGGAAGGTTTCAGAGGACCGTGTGTGTAAAACCAGTACCACGAGTGGTTTGGCGAATTATCGGATAATAAAGGAGCGGAACCTGGAGCGGAGAAGTGGAACCACGACCAAACGAACAGTAACAGTGGTTTGGAGTGAAGCTGTGGGTTTCATCGCACCACCATCTGTCGGACAAGTGATATTCCCGAATTCGCAGCAATTCCATAGAGCAAATGACACGCGTCCCTGAATGAATTGGAAAACCACCGCTTAACTTGCGCCATTGCACGTTAACCTTCGTATCAGGACGCCGAGCGATACTGACAAGGGTCGTCGATCTGGGAAAGGGCCATCGGATGGTGATCGCGCGTTGGACTTGCCCGGAGTTTAACCAAGGTGCGTGGACGATAATTAAAGGTATGTGTCGTATGTTGGTGCGGGCCCAGGCTCTAATAGCCGTTGGATCAATTGAAGAGAAGCGACGTGATGACATCCGTCAGATGTGGAATGGCCATCGGCGTTGGGGCCAACGTATATGTAGGTATTGATCGTTGTTAAGATCCGCAAGTGTAATAAGGTATGCCGACCTTAGTCAGACTTCGTTGTAATGTTTCAATGATTGAAGAAGGCCATATATATATATAATAGCTGTTGGCGTAATATGGACGTGGTTTAATATATGTGCCAGTCAAGGATTATATGAAGATGGACGGTCGGTTTATAGCTATGGAAGAATGTTGAATTAATATCCCAATTCTCTGAATTGAGATATTAAAATAACCAGACTTATTTGTTTGAATTTGCCAACGTAGAATAAGGGAAGTGCAGAGATTTCCCGGATGTGGAGTTGGTTGGCACGAGAAATATTGGGTGTAGTTGTGCACACAACTTTGGTGGAAAAGTTGAGCTAAACATGGACTGTGGAGGTAAACCGGGGCTAAGGGAGGGCCTCGCTGTCACTTTGGCCCAATGATAAAAAATGAGTTACAAGGCTTTATAAACATAATAAATGGCTATATGAATGATAATACATGGTTGTACAAAGTCTCTAACCAACTAAACCATGATTCCTCTCTCATGCATGAAAGACACATACATGACTCAACCATGACCCATAAGAAAAACATGATAGTACATGGGTACTCAAAGACTCTAAAAACCCATACATGGAGGAAATGCATGACACCAAACAACCCAAACATGGTTATAACAAGCCTCATCTCTCAAACACACTCACATAAACACAAGCTTGACATGACCCATGACTCTCTCTCTCTTGACTCTATGACCAATCTGCTGACACCCAAATGATAAAACAACATATTACAAGGCTTCATACATGGTTGAAACTATCACATCACTAAAACAATGATCTCCATCTATGCATGACTAGTACATATGATTTTCAATCAATTGACAGTGAGAACCAAGAACACATATATGGTTGAAAAATGTACTCTTTCACTCATGAAAACATATGTAAAGTTGCTATAAGTAAATTAGTGAAAACAATGAAGAAACTGTCAAAAAATCAATGCAAATATCATACCATGCATAGATCCCCCTAGGCTCAATATAGCTCCAATGGGAAGGTTGATCATGTGGACCTGAATGTTCACGAAGCTCATGAACACATCAAGATGCTAGTACTCATCTAGTTTCCAAGTGAATCTTCCCGAGACCATGCTAATCTCATATGTACTTATGAAATCAAGAAGATCTAACATATAAGAATAGATTGCAGTAAGATTTGATCTCTCCTACTCAGAATCTAATAAGGAATATTCCTCCCTTGATCTCTTCTTTCTACTCACTCTTCCCTTCAACACATATACATTATCTTATGTCTTGACTCCTTTAGCAATCAATATCCTTGACCCTTCTTTCCATATGAAACAACCTTTGGAGTTGAAAACAACTTCCTTACCTCCATCAACCTTTTGCCTTGTGCTCAACATATTGTTCTTTAATACTTCAACAAGCCACACATCATCTACATTATTCCTCTTCTCACCAAGGTTGGTTTTACCACTTTCCAATGCTAGTTTTTGTTGATTACCTTCAAAAACAACATGGTTAGTCTTGGTTCTCTTGAGAAAACGAAAATTTCTCCTATCTCTTGACAAATGATGTGAGCATATGCTATCAATGTACCACATATCATTCTCATCATGTGATCAAAGGGAAATGCCACAACTTCCTAGCTTCTCCTCCCTTTTCTTCTACATGGTCCTTGGTTGCTTCATTGGCTGAGTAGTCTTCTCTATTTATTGATTTTGGCTAGATGTCCTGAAAGATCTAGGAAACTTACAATCCTTGGCCATGTGCCCAAAATTATGACACACATAACACTCTATATTACCAAGGTATGAAGCCAAATGATATGATCTAATGTTTTTCGCATTGGATCTCCATCTCCTCATGTTATATCCTTGTGGCCAAATAGGTTTCAAGAATTAAAAAAACCATTAAACGAACTTGTATACCTGAAGGAGGATCCTCTTCTTTGTTTTTCAAACTGTTGCATAGATGTGTCCAATTTTCTCCTACATGTGGCTACCACATGTCCAAAATAGTGACAATTGAAGCACTCACTCTCATCCATCAAAGGGGAAATTTTTTTTTGACTCCTCCTTTGAACTATGCTACTATCAACTTAGGAGAAAATGATATTCTTAATGTGAAAGATCCTCTTGGTTCTCTTTTTTTTTGGTGGTGGTGGATTTGCTGCCTCTTTTCTCTAATATTATCATGGATGATCACATCCTTCACTGTAGGATTCTTTGGTTTTTCTTTGTTTTTCTTTCCTAGATGTGAACTTGTCTCTTCTTTATGAAAGCTAGGGCCAAATCTATTCACTACTATGGTACTCTTTACTTTTCCCAGATATTGGTATTTTTCTTCAAGCCGCTTTCTCAATTTATCTATTACATCTTCAAGAGATTCTATATAGTCGCTCTTCTCTTTTTTCTTCTTGTGCATCACTTCTTCGATTATTTTTTATTCTTCCAGTTGGTTCCTTAAAGAAGTGATCTCCTCCTTGATATTTTTCTCATTTTCATCACAAATATGCAATAGGTTCTCATCATCCCTACATGTAGTTGTGTGTGTACTCACTTCAATAGATAATTTTTCATTCACTACCATGGTTGATTCATATTCTACCTTAAGGAGCATGTAATCATTCTCTTCATCACTAATAAAATCATAAAATCCTTAAAAATCATAACTCAAAATTAAATCATTCATAATTTTACCTTCAGATTTGATCTCTTGTTGCACAACTACCTTGGTTGAAGCTTCACTTTCTAATTTTTCACTCTGATCTACTACACCATTCGCACTAGGAGGATTTTTTATTTTAAGTTGAGTCTCTTCCTTCTTTGTGCCCTTCTTCTATCTATTCCTTTTACTGATTTTCTCTATTTCTCCATTGTTGTTGCTATTATCACCACCAAATAGGATCTACAATTTATCCCACATTTCTTTAGCATATTTCAAATCAATTATTTTCTCCAAATCGACATTATGGAGATTATCATATATGATGCATCTCGCCTTAGCATCTTACTGCAATAAATCATTTGAATATGGATCTTCGCCACATACTTCACATAAAAACTCCCACATGTTAGATCCATAGGCTAATAGTTGATAATTTACCTTAGCATGTCATACCTTGAAATTTGCAGCAGTGAGGATAGATACTCCTGGAGGATTTACACTTAAAAAAATAATCAATTTGCAACCAATTTTTCCTAGATCTACTCTCCAATAACCAAATTGCAACCAAGAGCCCTGCTCTAATACCAATTTTTGGAAATGTGAAACAATACTAAGAGGGTGGGGGGGGGGGGGGGGGGTGTGGGGGGGGTGAACTAGTATTGTGCCTTGTAATCACTTTTTACCAATTTTATGTTTTCTCTTCAAACCCTCATTAATTCACTTATTAGCATCACAACACATAATCAAATCTATGCATGTCATGAACCATAAGCAATGCATTAAAGAACATAACCATCAAATCATATGACCTTGAGAATTTAAACATCAACCATAAAAGTACCAATGTAAACAATCATGAGTAGCAACATAAACAAATAACATGGCACATAGAGACACCGCGATTTCTAGTGGAAAACAACCTCTGGGTCAAAAACCACCCTTGTTTTTGTTGTTTCTCTGCTCAAAATTCATCAATCAATAAATGATGTTATATCAATATAGTTGGATACAACCAACAAGGAAGTCTCTCTCTCTCTTTCAACTCGAATTTATGAACAACCATTCGCTAGAAGCCTCTACAACCAACAAGCCTCACCCATATACTACTAGACTATGGATATATCACTCCCTCTATTGATTTTCTGACCACCATTGATAAGGAACACCCATCCCTTCTTTCACCAAGCTACCATGATCTGTTGATCCTCTAGGGCCATGCTTTCATTCATTTTCAAACTGGACCCATTTGGAAAAGAAACAACAGCCTATGTGTTAAAAAAAAATACATGGGCTTCTTTTCATCCCATTTTAAAATTTAACCCGATAAAATAATAAGCTCATACATACGATCCAATATACAATAATGATGGAATACAAAGCTTGCAACACAATCCTCTCTAAAAAAATCTCACTACAAGGATCTTAAACAATGCATTAACCCAACAAAAATAAATTTGCTCATCAAAACTCAACTCTGCAACAACAAACTCATCCAAAATACTTTAAAAAAGATCAAAACATATAACAACACATAATAGCAATCACATATACATACACATCCATAGAAAATACAAGTTAGAAACCACATAAAAAATGTTAAACACCATGTAGAAGCACACACATGGTGTATGAGGAAGATGAACACACACACAAGAGACTCAACACACAATGAAGGATAAGCGTGAGGCTTTCTTATTTTCCATTATACAAAGATGTACATTTATAGTACAATGGTGTGACTCTTGGTTTCATATTCCAAGGTCACTTGGACTCCATTGTGACTTTTCGCATTCCACACCTACCCATGTAGGATTAGGTGTTCCAACATCCCCCCTTAATCCGAAGGAGTATGTGTGAGTCCAAGAAAAGAGTTGTAATACAAATCTGCAAAGTATACATGGCAGCACTTGGCTGAATCAACTCTCTGAAATGTTGGAAAAAAGAGGTGGTTTTAGGGTGACCACAAACACTGGAATGCAATACTTGTTGCAGTTCCCGGAACTCTTCCAAAACTGGCAAGAAGCTGAAAGCTTCTGCTAGAGGAATTGTCCCTCATAAAAAAGGGAGACCTTCAACCTAAAAGAAGGGAGGTCTACGACCTGTGGTGGTTTTAGGTTGTCCACCAACCAAAGATGATGGTTTTAGGTTATCCACCAATCGAAAATGATGGTTTTAGGTTATCCACCAACCAAAGATGATGGTTTTAGGTTATCCACCAACCGAAAATGATGGTTTTAGGTTATCCACCAACCGAAGGTATGCTCATGGGCATCTGTGTCTCTGGCTACATCTCTGACTCTGGAATGACGAATTGTGGCTCAGGCTCGCTTGAACTGCTGGCTACAACTCTGAACATGGAATGAGAGATTGTGGCTCAGGCTCGCTTGATCTGACATCGAAGCTTGTACATGACCACCATTTTCCCCCCTGTCAGGGACAAGGTGATATGATGGCGAAAACTCAACTGCAAGTTTGCTCAATATCCGTGAACAAGTTCTAACATGTGTCTTAAACATCTTCTTGGCTGCTGATGCCCATTGCCAAGAAGCGATCCATCCAAGATGAGTCTTGGTTCTTGTAGGAGGCTTATGTCTGAAGCATCTGTCTGAAGAATGAGTGTGCCGACCACAGTGCTTGCATGGATGAAGATCAAAACAGTGATCTTTCATATGACCAACTCGATCACAGTGTTGGCATTTCAAAATCTGTTGTGGAAGCGGAGCAGGATCTGGAACAGTTGCAGGTGAACTGTCATACAGGAATCCGGCACTCTGAAATATGATGGGCTTGGTGTAGTCTGGAATATGAAAGGACACATCCTTATCATATCCAAGACCAGTTCTGTGCTTGTTGTGGACAAGCTCTTCCCAAGGTCTGATGATGGGCTTGAGAAGTGTAGGTTGAGCTGCTGCATCTGCATGTACATCTGCTCTAGTACAAGGAACTGAATGGGAATCAACTGCAACTTTGTCTTCTTTCTTCTGATGAGAGTCCTTCACAATCTTCTGAACAGAAACAGGTTCAGAATGGTGACTCTTTTGCTGAAGTTCTTCTTGTTGGAGCTGAGATTCCAACTGCAAAAACTCAATCTTTTCATGTGCATCTTGCAAACAACTGTGAATTTTACAAAGAGCATCCTTGCTCATTTTTATCATTTCATGAACATTTGAATGAATGAGGTCATTCAACAACACTAATACCTCATTGATTTTGGCCATTTTCAACAACTTAGGCTCAAAAATGAAAGGGTGTCGGCTTCAACCGAAAATGCACCCGTTTACAATGTGATGCAACAAGAAATACAAATGACTCAAAATAATTCTCAAATTACAAAGTGTGCTCCTCAAATGATGGAGGGCAATCAACAATCCAACAACTCAAATACTGATTGCAACTATGAATGAAGAGGCAAATTCACTCACAATGTGAGTTCAATACAAAATTTCTGCAAAATATGTGCAGCTGAAAACAATGTGCAAGAGGCCTTTGAGGCAGCTGAATTTTCCTTCAAATCGCTGTTTTAAAAATGATGGCAAACTAGTCTTCAAATGTAAAAATCTTCAAAAAATCACCCTTATGCCACAAATCACAATGCAAATCTGCAATGTATTCAATCTATCTGCTCCTCATATGCCATTTCCTCAATTTTGCTGTTCATTTCCTCCTCTTTCCTCTCTCTCTGCTGTTTTTTTTTTTTTTTTTTTAATTAATTAAAAATTAATTAAAAAATAAATTAATTAAAAATGGGGAATATTTTAAAAATGGAAGGGAATTTATTATATCAAATGGGAGGGGAGAGAAATTTATGAAAGGGGAGGGGGGTATTATATGAGAGGAGAGGGGGGTATTTTAATTAGGAAATGGGATTTATTTAAAAGGGGATTATTAAAAAATGATGGGGTTTATTAAATTAAGTGGGAATTATTAAATTAAATGGGGAAATATAAAAAGAAGAGGGAAATATAAAAGTGGAGGGCGGGCAGTATTATATAAGAGTGAATATTAAAAATAGGGAAAGTATTATATGGAGGGGGTTATTAAAAAGATGTAATGAATGGATTTAAGAAAGAGAATAGGAGGGCGGTATTAAATTTAAGCGGGAGGGATTGAAACGTCAAGCGAATGGAGGAGAGGCCGGTTTGGGAGGAGCCGGCGGTGGAGTAGCAGCCGGGTGGGGAATGCTGCAGCGCAGGGTAAGGGCTGTGGGAAGAGCACTGTAGGCGGAGGGAAGAGTAAGGGCGAGTGGAATGTGAGACGGATTCACTGTTAAGGGGAGAGCGAGGAATGGTGTATTGCAGAGTTAAGGAGAGGGAAGGGCGTTTTGTTGAAGTGGGAACCGGAGCCGTGAGGCCGTGGGTAAGGGAAGTAGCGTGGCGTCGTAGGGCCGAGCGTGGAGAGAACGCAAGGTGATTGTGGAGAGAACGCAAGGGGAAAAGGGGTTAGCGTTTAAATATGGAGCTCGCAGGTCGGTTTTAAATATGGGTTTGGGAGCTGTGCGTAGGGAATAAGGGGCGCGGAGCGATAAGGGTAGCAGTCAAGGTAGAGTGAGGGAGATTGAGTGGGAATGCAGAGATAAAAGGGGAGGCCGTAAGGGGAGGGCGGAGTTTGTATTGTGTGGAGATTGTGGAATGGGGCGGGGTCGATGCCGTAGGAGAGGGCGTTTATAAGTTGTAGGTTGTAATGTGTTGAGCAGAGTTGGGTATGGAGCTGTAGGCTGTGAGGGTTTGCGTATTGTAATAAAAATGCAGGTTTGGAAGAAGGGAGAGGGGCCGAAAGGCCAAAATTTTGATTTTTTTTTTTTTTTTGATTTTTTTTTTTTTTTTGATTTTTTATAACAGCAGAGAGAAAAAGATTCAAAGATTTTTATACTGCAGGTAGAAGACTTTTCACGAAATATATCAGCAAGCTCATAAATTTTCAATGAAAACTTAGAAATCTTTCAGTGGCTGAGCAGCAGAAATGCAGAATTTTCCAAACAATTTCAACACTAAAACCCAGAAATTTTTCCAATAGCTGAGCAGCTGAAAAACTCAAAATTCTTTTCCATGAAAAAGCCAGAAACTTCTAGTTCAGAAACCCTTTTTTAAACAGTGTTTTCCAGCAACTCTTCAATGCAGAAATTAATGGAAATTGCAGGAAAAATGAGAATGAAAACCTTCAGATGGGCAGTGCTGCCTTTCTCAAAACCAATTTTGAATGCTTCTTCTTCTTCAAATTCTGAATGCTGCTCTTTCTTCTGAATGCTGCTCCTTCTCCAAAACCACTTTCTGAATGTGGCAAAAAGACTGCTGCAGAAAGTCTCTTCAAAACACCTCTGAATGGCAGCAAAAACACTGCTGCAAAATCACTGAGTGCTGCAAAAATTAACAATTTTTGCAGATATGCACAGGCCATAAACACAAATGGCTCACTTAATTTGGAGCAGGGCCAGCAATCGCCCGCTCTGATACCATGTTAAACACCATGTAGAAGCACACACATGGTGTATGAGGAAGATGAACACACACACAAGAGACTCAACACAATGAAAGATAAGCGTGAGGCTTTCTTATTTTCCATTATACAAAGATGTACATTTATAATACAATGGTGTGACTCTTGGTTTCACATTCCAAGGTCACTTGGACTCCATTGTGACTTTTCGCATTCCACACCTACCCATGTAGGATTAGGTGTTCCAACAAAAAATCACATATTGAAGACACAACAAATAACTCTCTAGTAAATCTCTCGCAATACAAATGCATAAGAAAATCAATCACTGATATAAAACTACAACAGTTATAAAAACATTTTTCCTCTCCATGTCAACAACAAATGAGAGCCACAATATGTAAAAAAAAATAGATTAAACATTTAGATCTAGTGTAGCTCCATCATTCTCTGAAATTTTCTCCAAAACTGAGCTCTTATCTGCTCTAACTTAGCACTCTTGTAGCATACACTCTTTTTCCAACCAACGAAATCTTCTCCACACTCCAGGAATTTATCATCGATCAAAGGTGCAAACATTATTCATCACTAGGCCTCCTCATTTTTTACTTAATCACCTTCTAGAATATCGTTAACTTAAATCGAACTTATTAGATGAAAACCTCGTGAAAATACTAAAAATTAGATTTAGTGTGTGAGGATTTAGGGAGTTAAATCCATAGCCACACGCACAACACCATCAAATATCGGATACATCGGCACGCATGTAACTACAAAATCCCGGTTGGAATCCTTCAGCTACATGAAGGACTCTCCTTCCTAGACTGGGGAATAACATAAGAGATAACTCAATGCCTTCCAAACCAGACCTCTATGAAACTATTCCACTAATTCTTCAACACTTTTTCACCCTTCCATACCTCTACCAATATATGTGGCACATCAACAAATGGACTAAGACAATGACCAAGCGCCACCACTAGGTTGACCTAAGTTCCAACATGCCAAGAGTTGACAATAGTGCCAACAAGCCATCTACTCTTCCTTAGACATCTGCAACACTTGTGCAACCTCCTACAACTCCTTTATATTTTTCAGAACTCCAACAACACCTGAGGAGCATCAAGTACATATCAAGGGAAATACTTCAAGCATCATGGACATGGAGACCTAATTGCCCAAACACCTCTGCATGGATCAACATCATTGCACCAATTAACCTCTACGTCAAATCAATGTCTAAAGACATGCATACAAACCACAAAACATGAGTATTAGCATCATTAGGTTGACATCAATGACATGAAAATCAGTACTAAGTCCTTGTTTACATCAATGCCAACACTGCAATGCCAACAAAAAAACAAAAATCTTAATTTGGATTGCAACTTGGGCTTAATTTGGATAGAAAATCGTGCTTAATTTGGACCTGCAAGAATATGATTTTAACCTCCCAATTCAAATCTAATTTAAGCTCAAAAAATAGTCTATAATAGCCTTGAAATATGTGTTAAAGATGCCTCCTACAACTCGTGTAGGAACAATGTTATACACTCCACTTTTTTCTCCTTTCTTTAACCTGGTTCATGAGGTATGAGCCTTAGAACCATTCCCTCTAATCTTGGATCAGAACTAAAAGAATTTTCTTCGTTGGAGTATAACAAATATTTCTTAAATGAGCCACATGTGTGCAATATTGATAGTGTTTGGACGTCATCTTTTTGGGGTCCATTTTCCTTGGAGTCGACTTGACATTGGTTGGGTCAACCTAAGTTATGGTAGGGAAATTAATATATAAATTTAAAACATTCATATATCCTCAATCATGAGGAGATAGGAGGCATGACATATACCATAGAAAAGGTCTACAAGACTTTCACTGGTGGGGTGGGAGGGTAGTATTCAAGAAAAACAAATGTTGCTTGACTTAGTACTTTCGATGGATGTTGGGCTAAGAGTAACAATTCTATTAAATGTTCTTGAATATAATTGTGTTGGGTGGGAACTGATGCAAGAGAACTAGAATGCAAGAGACGTTGGGCTAGAGTATGGACCTTAACTGATATAAATTGAATCCTCACCAAAACTCTTGCAATTTTTTAATAAGCATGTAATTATTATTTTTGAAAATTTGAGAAAGTTTAAAGTAAAAACAAACCACTGTGATGGTTGGTATTTCAAGGTAGGCCCTTAAGAATAAAGGCTATAGTGAAGAAGGACATCAACGAGGAGATGTAAAGAGAACATGGGAAGCTTGAAAAGAAAAGGTGATGCAACTTTAATAAATATTATAACATAAAGGAGTGAAGGAGCTTGTCCACAATGAGTGAAGGTGTCTTTGAGCCATGTCCATTTGCAATTTTTAGTGAGTAACAATGCATGATAGTTTTGACCATTCATAGTAACCCTTTCTAAGGAATTTCTTGAGAAAAATAAATATATATTGTTTATACAATGTGGTTTCTTAATTGTTTGTATTTCTAATGTTGTATTTAGTTTTTCCACTACACTTGTGTATATTCCACTCAATGTATATGCATAGTAGCATGAAATCTTCCATTAAATACTACTTGAATCATTAAATTAATAGATACATCATTTTTGGCACCATATGATTTGCTTAAAAATAGGGATGTTCACCACAGAGCATCAATTTAGTTACTAAATAGTTGGTGTCTTATGCTAGGTGTTTTATTTCCCATGTTTCTATTTACTAGAGTCATTGGGTGCATCTAACAACTCAATTTCCTTCCACTTGAATACTATTATAGTGTCAAATATTTATATTGAACCTCGATAGAGAATCATAGGACTTCCTTCAACAATTAATGTGTGTGTGTGTTAGATACAACCTAGATGGTTTCCCCTCAAACTTGATAACACGGGGATTATCACCATAGAGACCTCAAGTAGATGTATCAACATTTCACTTTATTTTTTTATTTACATTGGCATTTATTTCTTTTGGCACCATTCACTGAGGTTCTCCTCCATGCTTAGGTACTTGATTTCTTACCTACAACTAAGTGTTTTTATGATTAATTAATTGGTTTGATATATCTACACAATATAAAATAATGTGGGGTAGATATTATAGGTGAAAAAAATTGTGTCAACACAATGAAAAAACAAAAGGGTTCGTTGTTTATATATTGATTTTTGCAAATTGAAGTAAATCATAATCATAAGTGGTTCTCTAATTTTCTAGAATAGTCATTTGTATAGCTATATGTTTCATTAGTATTGTGAATAAGGAGATGCATGTGCATCCATATCTTGAATTGAATCCTTGAGGCAAAATGTGAACATGGGTAACCATTTAATCATAAAGATCAAAACTTAATTCCAAAAAGGATCTGTGTTGATGAAATCGACATACCATAGGCTCATTATTTACAAATCATCAATGAACCCAATGCTTGTTTGAAACGAGCAATCTTGAATTGTAGGCTTTGATACCAAATTATAAGCCGCAAGATGCATAAGATTTTAATGAGCGACAAAGACAGGGAGGAACTCTGGTTGATCTAATGAGAAACCCAAAAATAAATAATAAAACCCAAAATAAAAGATATCAAATCTGATAACTTAGGTTTATTCATTTGGCCAAAAGCATTTATATAGTTGTATACATGGTCCATTCAAATTGACTTCCCAATTGAAAGAAATAATAATCTAAGTGTATGTAGCTTTAAGGTTGGAAGAAACTATAAGTCATGGAGATGCACAAAGCTAAAGAGCTAAAAGAAATGATAAATAATGCAATGCACATATCAATGGTTGGAGGATGCAACTACTCTCACAAACATTACTAGATTTCTTGGAGATTACTTGTCATCATGTGGTGCACTTTCTTTGAGGGAATGTTGAGTGAGAGTGTGCCCATGTTCACTATCAATAACTAAAAGCAACACCCCTTCACATGGTTATTAGTTTCAATTAATAAACTAATATAATTAAAGGATTGTTATGCATTTCTAACTTGTGTTCCATTTTTTGAAAGTAAAACATGTCATAAAGAAAACATATATACAACATTATACCATCCTTGAATTGACAATATCCTCAACCTCAAAACTCACAAACATTTTTTTTGAAATTAAATATTTTTTAAAAGTAGCCAAGAGGCCAATACCGCAACACTGTGATGATGAGTCAACATCTCACCATTGTAGCAAATATGCATTGTGATGTGAAATTGACTGCAAAATCAATCAATCGATCGAACATGCGCAAGGGATTAAGAGTTATGTTTTTCATTCAAAGAGGACATTGTTCAGATTCTCTCAGGAACGACGAATCTGAACAGTGTCACAAACATAAACCCCTATAATAAAACACCTTCTGTGTAATTATTATTAACAAAAACCTGTATATCTCTGAATATTAAACCCTAACGAAAAAGAAATGAAATATTTACCCTTTTTCAAATAACTCACTTTCTTTGCCTCTTAGTTATTCCCACAATACCTCCAATGTTACCATATGACCAAGGGCTCCCTTCATATGATTACCCTTGAGTATGAGTCAAACTCATGATTTACCAATGATGTTGTTCACTTAATTAAAACTTAAGTGTTTACCTTCCTGAAATTTAAGTCCACAAAGAATATATTGTAACCAGCCGTATGGTAGGCGGTCGCAAACTTGGGACTGGGACCGGTGAACACATTGGTATGGAGGACGGTGTTGGGAGTGGATTCGATTTCCATACTTAGCTGCGCACTTTTGCGATCATTCCATGGAAGCACATAAGCTTGCAGATGTGTATGGGTGGCTTTTGAAACTGTTGTGTGGACCCTTTATCCCTGGGGAAGATTCTCTTGCTTTTGGTTTGTTGCAAATTCCTGATGTCCCCTACACCCAACGTACCTTCAATTAGTGGATTGACCGACATGATACTGATGGGTGAGGTCTTCACAGGTTGACTGGTTGTCACTGCAATCGGCTTTACATCCAGTGCCTTGATTTGTGGCTAAAATTGCTCCACTACAGTGGCCCTTCAATAGAGAAGAAGCTGCACTGATAGAATCATGACCCAAAGAATTTTTCTGGATCCGACATCGAAATTGCTACCCTGGAAATAATTCGATCTAGGGGAAATTTTACAGGTCGACAAGAATAATGTGAACACTCACTGAGATTCTGCATTATTCCAAAATCTACAATCAAACTTAAACCCAACACATTATAATAATCGAGCTTTGAGCTCTATATTCCTAACAATACGATTAGAGATGTGTATCTTGTCATGTATTCATATGATTAAAGGCCTTTCAATGCACTTCCATTTTATGTTTTGTATCAATGTAGAAGAAATCCTGTCATATACTCTTGCTCATTCGGTTACCCAAAACGTGCAGATTAATGCTCTAGAGGTGGCGATGGAAAATACAACTTTCTAGGTTTGCGAGCATGATGCTGAACATTTAAAGTGCAAAGGGACCTCATGTGGCCTCCAGAGGATGGTGATTAACCACCTTAGACACACAGGCTACAACGCAGCAATCTGCAATTCCCACTTCAAATACATGGCTGGAGGTTTACTTCATACGGGTAACAATTAAGATGTTTGTTTTCCAACTTTATGGTTTTCAATGTTTCAGTAGAAATCGAGAGCTGAAAATCAATTTTTCCTACAAGTAACTATGAGTACATGGATGTGATATTGAGGAGTACAAATTCAAGTAGAGACATTCATTTGTTTGTGGAATTGGATTTCAGAGCACAGTTTGAGATAGCGAGACCCACTAGGGAATACAACGCCCTCCTTGAGTTGCTTCCCAAGATATACGTGGGGAGGGGTGAAAGATTGCAGTCCATTGTTAAAATAATGTGTGAAGGTATGAAAAATTTGTTAAATAGGAAGGGGATGCAACTTCCTCCATGGAGGAAATACAAGTACATGCAATCCATGTGGTTCGCTCCCTGCAGCCGAACAATCCCTCCTTTTCTGAGCAGCAATATTGAAGGGACGAAGAACAGAGAAAATCGTGATGAGACGACAATCAATTCAAAAGAAAATCGGCGATGTCAATTATCGTGTGATTATGTTTTAGATTGGAATATGGTGGACTGGAAATTGACTTCAGCATCCGTGTCCTCGATGTTCCCAGGTGACTCCGAGGCTACATTCACACCTTGAATTGAGTGATGGGGAGTTATGGCTCCACACGACACTGTTCAGATTCTGCCAAGAACAATGAATCTGAACAGTGTCACAAACAAAAACCCCACAATAGAACACCTTCGGTGTAATTACTACATATTTTATATTGGAAAGTGAAAATATAATTTTATTTATTTATTTATTTATTTTACTTTATTTTCTCTATAGAAAGTTGAAATAAATTTGTTATCTATAATTGATTATGAAATATTTTTTAATTATTAATACACTTTTGTTCTAATTGTTACATGTCAATTAAATTGCGCATCATGTAGTATCAATAATATTATTTGTATATGTCATTTTTCAACTCCATAATAAGTAGTGAAGGAATTACATTACATATCTTCCTCGTACTAAAAAGGTTTTTTTTTTTTTTTTGAAAGTAGAAATTGAAGTATTTTATTTATGGTTGATATTGACTTTTTAGTTATTATATTTTTTAATTTATTAATATAAAGATTATTATTTTTTTTTTTAAATTTAAGATTGTTTTATTATTATTATTTGTTGAATGTAACTTTAAGTGACAAGATCTCCCTCACTCTCGATTGTAGAGTGCCTTTAGACTCAATAAATTTAAGATAAAATATAAATAACAACTAAATAAGAATAAGTGATCAATAATAAAATAAATTAAAGATAAATATATTTTTTAAAATAATCTTTAGAGATCACTAAGAGACTCTTAAGAAAGTATGGAAAACTATCAAGCAATATATCCCTAAAACTATTCTACTCCTCATGAAGTATTTATTATGAACCAAATTGATTTATCTTCCATGCTCTCCCCATCCTCCCTTAAGCCTTTTAAGCTCTAATGATCTTCTCCTTCAATTTATTTTCCTTCTCTATAGGGCTTTGTTAAATTCAATTTTGATGGGCCCTTAAAAGGAAAACCCAGGTTAGCTGGGTTTGGAGGTATATTTAGAGATAAAAATCACAACGTGTTACATATTTACAACGATTATTGTGGTAAAATGAGAAATAATGAAGAAGAATTTATGGCACTGGATAGGGACCTCCAACTAACTATCTCGGTAGGGTTTTCTAAACTTCAACTACATAGTGATTCTTAATTGGTTCTAAGGACAACCCATAAGATTCTTCATTGTGCTCCAGTTGAAAAAATCTCCAAAATATGGAGGCTCGTCATCTTGATTTCTCATGTGAGAACCATGTTTCTCTCTTTCAGTAATATTACTACCTCTCACAATTTTAGAACATGCCATAGAGCATCTGATTTCCAAGCTAACCTAGGTTGCAATTAGAGAGGTAGCAGATTTGATCTAGGATAGTCATTGGATCCCTAGTCACACTGGTAGGACAACTTTCAACATATACTAGAGGGAGATAGGTCCTCCTTAGTCATGGATGTTTTCAATGAGAGACAAAATCCCCTAATGGGGGTGAATCCCGAGACAAATATTAGGTTGGGGGATCAGGCCCGCCACCCTACTACAGAGCGAGGACTAAATGTTGGGGTGGTATGGTTGCCCCCTCACATGCATAAGCATGTGCCTTGAATTCAAGTTTGATTTGATGGATTATGGTCCAAAGAATTATTTGAGTGGTTTGGTTAGTTTTTTAGGCTATGCGGGGAGGCAACAACAAGACCCGTTGCCTCAGGATTGAAGATCAAGGTGAAAGTTGAGGCATGACCAATTGAAACTCTTTGGCCCAGGCATAGTCGAAGAATTTCTTTAATTCTTAAAGGGGGTATCAGTGGCAGGGTTTTAATCAATATTTTGAATGATGCTTATTTGTTTGAGCTGGTGGGTAAGTGGTGGAAGAACATAGGTTATGTAGTTAATGGTAAAGTATTTGGCACTCCTCGTGGGATAGGCACTATGGACTTCGTTGTAGCTCCTTTACTCTTGAGGTTGGCACTTCTCCTAACATGCATTGAATGGGTACCCATTTCTCCTTATATGATCTCTATTAAATTTCTTGGCTACTCTTTGTATATTTTCCGGCATGTCCTCTTGAGGGATTTTATATGTCTTTGTGTTCTCTTTTATGCTCACTATGTTCTAAAAGGATGAATGGGTTATAGTTTTGGTGTCTTTGTTGGGTTGATACTTGATGCCTCTCCTTGTTGGGGGCTTTCCTCTAGTCGGGATTTGGATTTTCCTTGCTTTATGCTCTCTATATTCCACCCTATTACCACCTCCCTTGATATGGTTGTTATTTTTAGTTCAGAGTCTACAAGTTTATAGCCTTGGGATTTACCTTGGGTCGACATTATTAATTTGTGTTTTCTCGTGGCATCCTTTTGTTGGAGTTGCTTTTCTTCGCTCAGTGCCTTCTGTACATTGACCATGCTTTATCACCATTTTTTTGTTCTGTATTGGGGTCATGTGGTATAATTGGTCTAGATTTTGTGAATTCTCTGGTTTGGGGCTGGTTTTCTTGGGTATACACCCCAGGTGCCATTTATATTTGTTGACATGAAATTCCAGTGTATTTGAAGTAGGAATTGGGGGGGGGGGGGGGTGGGGGGAAGAGGTCACACCTCCCAGGGCCAAAATGGAGTCCAAGAGGAGGCCCACGAAGTTGCTAACACTGTAATATCCCTAATAGGGAATTTTTAGCAGATCATGCCAAAAAAACGCATTCCTCAGGTATGAGGGCTTCAGCTATCATATAATATATCTGAAAATGTTCAGCAACCAAAATAAATAGCAACGGAAACCTTTACTCAGCTTTTAAGGGCAAAAAGGTGGGGAAAAGTGAGGATTTTGGCCCTAAAATGAGTGAATAAGGAAATATGCGTAAAATGAAGGGTCAAGGTTCTGGAATATGTTATAATAGGTCAAGAGGGACTTCCATGTCTAATTTCAGCTCAAAAAAAGGTGTTTTGCTAAGTTAAACAGTTTCTCCTTCCCGACTAGTCAAGAAAAACCCTGATTTCCCAAGACTTTGAGTATGCAGAAATTTACTGAAGCAAGGGCAGCGTATTTTCTGAAGGAATATAATGTAGAACACTATAAATAATCAGATAATGGGTTTGGGTACAAGGAATAGGATTTCAGCAAGGTTAAACAACAATTTTATATAGAAAACCCCTCAAAATAGAGGTGCCGCAAGACAAGAAAATAATCTAGAAACCCTACAGCGATTTCTACAGTAGTTGTGAGACAGAAGATGCATATATAGCCAATAATAATGTATAGCAGCAGAAGAGAGTACAAATCTTGAGGAAACAACCTCTCAAGAGAAGAAATGCAAGCCTCCACAACACATGTACATAAACATGAAAAGTACTGCTATTTCTGCATAAACCCCAGACTAAGAAAATGATGTATATGATAGAATACTGCTGAAAACTAATTTCAACACATGGATATGACAATATATGGCTCAAATACAATAGGGGAGCAAGCTCTAACCCTTACAAGCAAAAAATACCTCAATCCTCCAAGGGATTGGTTGAAACACACAAAATGGCAAAAATGCCGGAGTTGTTGGGCAGCAGCTGCAACTCAATCTGGAACACAATAGAGAAGGCTGAAGATGATGCACCAACTGAAGTAGACCTCCTCCAATGGATTTCCAAGTGGAAGGCTGATCCTTACACTTGAGATCTTCCCCACAAATCAACCCGCAAACCCTCCATGAAAATAACGCAGATACTGAGAGGGACTGCGCAGTAGTGGGATAAAACTCCTTGGCCAAGTGCCAAGATCTGCAAATCAGCTCCAAGTCCTCCAATCCGATCCTCCAAAGGAAAGAGAGGCTCTCCCTCTGAAAAACAAGAGAAGGAAGTGGTGTCGTGAAGTCACCACGGCAACACCCTACAACACAGTATTACGCTGCTGCAGCAACAACGCTGTCCTGGAGGATGATGCTAAGAAAATAACCTTGCCCGAGTAGGCACTCGAAGTCCCCCGGGGCTAAGGGTGAGATCTTCGCACGAAGACACTCGGTTGCACTAAACAGTGCGGCAAACGGGCTAAACAGCCAGCGTGCCAAAGAAAGACAAATGTCTCACTCAATAATCAATAATCCAAGAATCCAAGCATCCTCAAATGAGGAGGCTCCTCCATCTTTTATAGTGTTGGTTTCCCTCCAAAACCAAATGTAGCCTCTCTCTCTCCTCCCATCTATCATCCTTATCTGAGAAGCTTGGAAATAAACTGGGAAGTGTGCATGAGCATCTCACGTGGTGTTGGGTCCCCCCCTTGACTCCCACTTAAGTCACAACGTTGTGCTACTAGGTGGATGTCTTATTTCATTTAAGTGAGTTTAGACCCTCTTTACTCACTTTTTATTTACTTACAAACTATAGGTGGAAAAATAAACAAAATAGAATATTCCAATTTGTTGTCGCAAATTAGGAATATTACAGTCCCCCCCGGCAAAATGTTGCTTGTCCTCAAGCAACTGCCTAAGCAAGTCTCCTCCTAGCGGATGCTCTCCACCGATACTGTAAAATATGCCTGGGTCCCAGATGCGCCACTAAATCTCCCCTGTACTCTGCATCATCCTGATATGAAGGGATCTCTCAATGCTAGGATCCCAAACTGATCTCTCATGGTACCAGCCAACCAACAATCCTCCCGGATCCCCTTGCCACCATGGCCAATAATAGCCCAAGTCCCATGGCTCAGACTGTGCACTGCCTCTAGCTATGACTGATGAAGACCATGACTCCGGCTGCGCTATATCTGTCATGGTGTAAGCTGTCCCATCGATTGTGTACCAGCTCATCACCTCTCTCCACTCAAGGCATGAAGTGAGGAACATCTCTCTCATGTGGATCCTCCATCCCCAAGCAATCATCCAAACAAAATGAGCCACCTCCCAACAAGGCAACTCCTGAAAATCTCCTTCCACCTCAAGCTCCAGTAATGAAGTTGGGTTGAAAATCTGATCTTGGCAAGCATCATAGCTTACCCCATGCTGTCCTTCTCTCCACTCATGAAAAGTGTAGAGTGTATGTTGATCTTGGGCTGCAAAATCATTGCCCTCCAATGGCAAAGTGAAGAACAATCCTCCAGAGAAGGTTCCTCCATTAATGAAGAACAAGCTGGCCCAAAACAATCCATCAATGAAGAATAGGACATGGTCATCATGGAACAATCCAGCGCAGTCTTGTCCACTACAACTTCAAAAAATCACATGGCAAGCAATGTACTAGATCCATCACATCTACTAATGGATAGTAAATGGCTGAATATGACAACAACATAAGATCAAACACTTGCCCATGGCTGTTCAATGGATGACTATCAATCTCATGGCCCACCTCAAAATAGAATGCATATGTAGTAGCAGTGGCCATGCCTCCTCCCATGCTCCCATTAGAACATGTAGTGCAGAAATTGTGAGAATTCTTCCCACTCAAAGACACATCCAGCTCATGTGTCTCCCTCATAATCAAGCCTCCCATACAAATCTGATCTATATCAACAAATGAAGACATGATCAACAGCAAAATGAAGGAAATGCTGAAGGTCTCATGTGGTGCAAGAAGGTACCAACAGCTTCCCAAACAAGTACAGCGCAGTTTTACAAGTTGCTGCTTGATGAAAGTACATGGCAAAATGTTTCTTGTTACATAGTTAATCATGCATGTCTGTATATGATACATGCTATAGTGCAAAAAATGAACATACATGTGATGATAAAACATTTGCCCAAGGCCACAAAAGAGTTGGCTGCCTCCATCATGTAGATTGGCCCAATACAACTCATGGGGCAATGTGACAAACTTGCCCCCTTGTGAAGCAATGCACTGCATAGGAATGGCATGAGTGTGCAAATCAATGAATGTATAAACAAATCCCTCACCATATACTGGAAGTAAGATGGTACATGGGGCCATACATGAGTCCTTCATAGTGTTTTGGCATGCTATGAAGAAGAATGAACCATGTGCTGCAAGAAGATAATCCTCCTCATGCTTGGAAACCCAAGTCAAGAAGAATATGCCATAGATGTCTCTATCATCATTACCTCCTCTTTGTGCAACAAATATGAAGTGATCCTGGGACCTATGGGTTATAGATCCACCATATCTCTGCTGCGCACACTTCATCCATAATGTTCTGCTCCAAGGTGACAACGCTGTGAACTCATGCAAATAAGCTCCTGCCGATACAAGACTCTATTCTTTGACATGCTCCTTGTCAAAGACTCCTCTAATAATGCGGCAACAAATGTGGAATACTCCCCAAGATGGAAGTGCTTCCCCATCATCATCAACGATCAAGGAGATAGTGCCATCTCCTCCTCCTGCAACATTATACAAAGTGTGAGAGCAAATCTTCCCTTGCTCTCCCAAGCAAAGCAACAAGACATTTTGCTGCCTCCCCATACTTCCATCATACCAATCATGTGATGAAGACACAATGAATGATATGAGTATCATATCAACACCATGCATCCATACTCTATGCTTCTCAATGATGCAAGTATCCAACCATCTTTCCTCCATCCTCTGACTCTTAGGAAGAGTGTTTGCCAAGAGATGGCCAACTCTTTTAAGAGTAACCAGCGCAGCCAAGCCTCTTGCTGCCTGGTATCATAGATTTGCAGGTAGCCTCCTAGCTCCTTGCTCATCAACCACATCCACTCAATCACTTGTGGATGCCTCCTTCTGCTCCTCATCCTGATACCCCTCCAATGAGGGTTACCATCCTCCAAAATCAAATTTCTGAATTTGCACTTCATAGGGTTTGAAATGTAAACTTCTCAAGGATCAATGAGACCCTATCAAGAATCAAATAGGTGGTAGGAAAAAACCCCCCATCATGATGTGTATGGCTCAAGGGATGTCCAACACAAGCATGAGAGATGTTATCCATCCAAAGATGTCCTCCATCTTCTATCTGCTCTTGTGAGAAGGGAACCAAATCATTATGTTCCATAGTGTGTTGAAGTGCATCTATAGTGAGATCTCTCCTTGAGACCTCCCCTTCATCCATGTTGCAAAGCGCAGTGCAACCAGGCTGCTCTATAGTAGCAATGAGATTTGACCCTTGGTCTACAAGAGTCCCGTCCTCAAAAATGTTGGCTGCCCCAACTATCGATGCATGTGGCTGCTCATCCATGAGTGGGACAGCGTTTTCACAAGCCTCCTCAAGAGGTGATGTGATCTCTTCTTCTTGATGAGAATTGGAAGCGCATGGTACTTCCTCTTCTTTTTCTTCAACCTTCTTGTCCTCCTCAATGGTGGATGCCTTTCCTCTGAATCCGAAAAGAGATGAGAATAAACTCTCCTTTTTCACCGTTCCGGTCTTCTTGGGCTTAGACTCACAGGGACTAGTGGATCCATCATGCATGAAAAGAGGTGATCTCCCAGTATTATGCTGCAAATATGAACTCTGTAGGCTAGAAACTCCATCCTCTCTGAGCTAACAGTAATCTTTGAAGGGCAAAATTGTTTTTAAGTCTTCCCCCATGGATTTCCATTCTCTGAAATAATCTTCAAGAGGTATACGACCATGTTGCCTCGGTACTTCAGGTAAGAATGTAGGCATTTTGATCCTCATATGTGCCATAGATAGCCATCTCCACAGGCTGAGCCAGAACTATGCTCTGATACCACTGTAATATCCCTAATAGGGAATTTTCAGCAGATCATGCCAAAAAAACGAATTCCTCAGGTATGAGGGCTTCAGCTATCATATAATATCTCTGAAAATGTTCAGCAACCAAAATAAATAGCAACGGAAACCTTTACTTAGCTTTTAAGGGCAAAAAGGTGGGGAAAAGTGAGGATTTTGGCCCTAAAATGAGTGAATAAGGAAATATGCATAAAATGACGGGTCAAGGTTCTGCAATATGTTATAATAGGTCAAGAGGGACTTTCATGGCGAATTTCAGCTCAAACAAAGGTATTTTGCTAAGTTAAACAGTTCCTCCTTCCCGACTAGTCAAGAAAAACCCTGATTTCCCAAGACTTTGAGTATGCAGAAATTTGCTGAAGCAAGGGCAGCGTATTTTCTGAAGGAATATAATGTAGAACACTATAAATAATCAGAGAATGGGTTTGGGTACAAGGAATAGGATTTCAACAAGGTTAAACAACAATTTTATATAGAAAACCCCTCAAAATAGAGGTGTCGCAAGACAAGAAAATAATCCAGAAACCCTACAGCGTTTTCTACAGTAGATGTGAGATAGAAGATGCATATATAGCCAATAATAATGTATAGCAGCAGAAGAGAGTACAAATCTTGAGGAAACAACCTCTCAAGAGAAGAAATGCAAGCCTCCACAACACATGTACATAAACATGAAAAGTACTGCTATTTCTGCATAAACCCCAGACTAAGAAAATGCTATATATGATAGAATACTACTGCAAACTGATGTCAACACATGGATATGACAATATATGGCTCAAATACAATAGGGGAGCAAGCTCTAACCCTTACAAGCAAAAAATACCTCAATCCTCCAAGGGATTGGCTGAAACACACAAAATGGCAAAAATGCCGGAGTTGCTGGGCAGCAGCTGCAACTCAATCTGGAACACAATAGAGAAGGCTGAAGATGATGCACCAACTGAAGTAGACCTCCTCCAATGGACCTCCAAGTGGAAGGCTGATCCTTACACTTGAGATCTTCCCCACAAATCAACCCGCAAACCCCCCATGAAAATAACGCAGATACTGAGAGGGACTGCGTAGTAGTGGGATAAAACTCCTTGGCCAAGTGCCAAGATCTGCAAATAAGCTCCAAGTCCTCCAACCCGATCCTCCAAGGGAAAGAGAGGTTCTCCCTCTGAAAAACAAGAGAAGGAAGTGGTGTCGTGAAGTCACCACGACAACACCCTACAACACAATATTACACTGCTGCAGCAATAACGTTTTCCTGGAGGATGATGCTAAGAAAATAACCTTGCCCGAGTAGGCACTCGAAGTCCCCTGGGGCTAAGGGTGAGATCTTCGCACGGAGACACTCGGTTGCACTAAACAGTGTAGCAGACGGGCTAAACAGCCAGCGTGCCAAAGAAAGACAAATGTCTCACTCAATAATCAATAATCCAAGAATCCAAGCATGAATGAAATGAAGAGGCTCCTTCATCTTTTATAGTGTTGGTTTCCCTCCAAAACCCAATGTAGCCTCTCTCTCTCCTCCACATCCTCATCCTTATCCACATCTTCATCCTTATCTCCACAAAAGCTTGGAGAAACTTCTAGAGTGTACATAGGCCCCTCCTCCACGTGGTGTTGGGTCCCCCCCCTTGACTCCCACTTAAGTCACAACGTTGTGCTACTAGGTGGATGTCTTATTTCATTTAAGTGAGTTTAGACCCTCTTTACTCACTTTTTATTTACTTACAAACTATAGGTGGCAAAATAAACAAAATAGAATATTCCAATTTGCTGTCGCAAATTAGGAATATTACAAACACTTATCATGCAGTTCTCTCCCTTAATACTCAAAACGAACTCCGCCATTTGGAGTCTCTTGTTGTTCGTGACAGGCAAACCTTCTTGAATACAAGATCCCAAAAGACATATCTACTTGGGTTCCTAACCTGAGGCATACCCTGGGAAGAAGGAAACAATATTGTAGTGCCTTGGATTTGTATTGGCAAATGAATACCCTATTAGGGAGGGTCTTGAAGGACATGCAAGCATAGAGATACAATATATTTTCCATTTTAGAGGACGCCAAGCGGGTCCAACGTAACTAGAGAGTTTGTGTAGAAAGGATTGATGTGAAGTTGGCACACATTGAGCTCCACTTCCACTTTGAACCTGCTCCTCATGCTTCTCCAGGTTCCAATGTTCGAGATATGACTCTTGTTACTTCCTCAAATTCTTAAGTCTAAATGTTTATTTTTAGTTTTTGGTATTACGACACAATAATGGATACTTTAGTCATGTTAGAATTGTTGAAACTCTTAAAATTTTAGACAACTTACTCTCTTCAGAGATAGTAAAAAAATATTTAATTTTCTAAAAAAAACAAAAAAAACAAAAAGTAATCCAATTTCAAATTAGTAAAAAATCATAACGCTAATTACAATCCATACACAAAAATTCTTTGAGACTTCATACTTATTATAACTTCAACTCAAATTTAATGTTTATTAAAAATTAATAAATAGTTTATTAAAAATTAATAAATATAATCCAACCTATCCAATAACATAACACAAGTCATTGTATACAATACAATAACATTAATAAATTATATAAATATATTTTATATAACATAACATTATGACATTTATCACTCCTGAAATTATATATTATATTATGACATATTAGTATACAACATATATTAAAAAGATAATATAATTAATTTGTTTGAAATATAAAGCAGGTACCTTGTCCCTTGATCCAATTTATCAATGTTAACTAATGTGGAACAACAACTTTCCAAGTCACTTTTAAGTATATGTCAAAGTGCATGACTGTTTATACACACTACTATAATATTCTAACAATCAAATAAATCAAAGGTCACGTGGGAGGGCAATACTTTATACATACGGGGAATATGATATAATGTGGGGAGAATATTTGATCCTTGTATATATATGTATATGTAATTGTGCAAGTTGGTTTAACACATTAATTTGCATCTTTTTTGGTGCAAAACAATGCCGAAGGAACTCTGACGTAAGCAGGTTCAGCAGTCAATAAAACATATTATTAAACAAAGACAGGTGGCTTACGACGAATCTTTGAACAGTGTTGCGGTGAAAAGCTCCACAATAGAATGTCTTCGGCGTAATAAAAACCATGAAAGAAATTTAAAAGTAAAGAATAATAAAATATAGTGATGAAAAGTATATATAATTTTGATCTTTATTAAATGATAGCGATGGATGGAGATATTATAATTTAATATATTAAAGTAAAATTTGTTGAAAGTCATGGCTTTTAAAAACAAATATATATATATATAGTATGGGATTTATTTTTTATAAAATAGTGTTTATAGTGTAATTATTTTATATAAAAAAAATATTATTATTATTATTATTATGTAATTTTAAGGTTATGGTAAGTCAAACATCAAATTAGTGTATGAGATCTCTTTGTTTGTGGGACAAGGGAAGTGTATAAGACTTTTTGTTTGTGAGACAAGGGACTTGCCTTCGTGCAATGATTTTACTTCTAAATCTATGAAAACATACCTACTCTACCCCTCTGGTTTCGAAATTCAAATAAAGATACAAATAATAATATATATATTAATTAAAATAAAATAAAATAAAATAAATAAAAAAGAAACTAAATTTTTATATAAATATTAATATTATAAATATGATATTTACATATAAATATAGATATTTTAGTAATAATTAAAATTATATATATATTTTTAATTTTGATGACTTTAATTGAAATTACAACTTTAAAAAAATAAATATACATTTTAAAAATTTTGATATCTTTATATGTTTTAATATGAATTTACACTAATTTATTATTGTGAGTAATTATATATATAGTTTAGTTATGAAGCGGAATAATCTACCATAATTAATTTATGTCTAATTCTTAGTGTATATGTTTTTGATAATGCGTGAAATTAAAAGTTTTATAAATTTTACGTCCATTCTAATAAAAAAGATATAATTTTTTGATAATGGAAAATGTATTGATTTAATTTTAAAATATGTTATATATGATTACGTCATAGTTTAAATTTTTTAAGTTTTGGTTATTTTTGGTATATATTTTTAGTCAATTTTGCATAAAATTTGATAGAGATTTGTCAAAATCACTAGTTACTATATCCAATTATACATTCAAAAATGCATTTTAAACAACAAAAACCCACAAATTTGCTAAAATTTTTATTACTGGATTCTCACGAAAAAAAATCAATATATAGAACAATTAAATTGCACCTATTTCGTGTTCCTTTCTTTTCTGGTTTCCCTGGCGACATGGTTGGGATAGACTTTCAAGGTTGGAGGTAGTTAGGTCACAGGAGTTGGTTTACTCTATTAGTGGGCTCAGGGGCTTTTGGAGGGATTGTGAGGAGTTTCTATGAGGTTCGATGGCATTCGCTTCGTATATTCCATCATTCGCACAATTTTCCTTTTGTTTCGGTGCATTTTGACGACTTTCAAAAAAACGAAATTATTAATGGACCCGATTTAATTAATTACGCTTAAGGTGGCATTCCAAGAGGAATACTTAATAGAACACCTTAGTGTAATAGCTCATTGGAACACGAACGAGAAGATATACAGGTTGGGATGGTTAGAAGGAGGCATGGTGGCCAATTTACCATTTACCCACATTAAAAATATATTTTAATTGGATTAAAAAGAGGGAAATGTTGTCAATGATTAAATTAATAATAAATAGGAAGCTCTAGAGGGGTCCATCAGATCTAGAAAAAGAGGAGGAGGAGGTCATGGGAGGACATCTTGGATTTGATATTTCTTCTTGTATGAGAGGTTGGGAACCTGATTCTCTACTGCATTGGTAGCCCCGGGACGGAAACCCTCGGGTGATTTGATGAGATTGGACGAGTACCCATCTCCCCTTGGTGAATTCATCCAGAATTCACAAGATAGCTCAGCAAGTGACATTTCAGATCAGTTTTGGAGGTCCAACCCAACATTGGAGAATATTATTGAGGCAAGTTTTCAATCTCAGTTGTTTTTATCAGCGTGTAAATCCAAGTTTCTATTATAATAAAAGCTGAGATTATTTCTACTTATCGTACATTATTGAATTGCATGCACTCTATTTGTTCTATTTTACATGGCAATCTTTTGTTAGTTGAATTGTAATTTTATGGAGAAATTTTGGTTGAGTTAGATTTTTGCAAAATTATCCAGATATTCCGTTTGGATATTACAACCTATTTCTATTATTGTTATTGAAAAAACTATTCAATTTTCAGTTAAAGAGAGAACTAAAATTTCTAGATATCTTAATATGGGTCTTTCACAATTCGTCTTCATATTTATTAGTACTCTTTATTTTTTTATGTGTATAAATTTTTGGGCCAATGTATTTTTGGTGAGTTGTTCACTCTCCATCAAGTAGAAAGGAAGATAGAATGAGAGTTAAATCCCTATGATGTATCAAAGTGAAAAGCAAGATAAAATGAGAGTGAAATCCCTATGATGCATCAAAGTGAAATCGAGGTAAAGTCCAACTTGAATTGTTTATGGAAGCTTGGTTATTTGGTAAAGCAGAAGGGTCATTATTCACCCACCAAGTTTCATATCCCCCATTTTCGAAGTTTCCCCCTTATGGATCAATGCACACACTCAATCGAGTTGTTAATGTGATTAAGTCTAAATGCAAGTCTTGGGTGAATTTGGAAAAATATATATCCCTAGTCATAATTTCTTAATGAAAATATTTATTGGATGCTAGACATATATGCGTGTTGATAATGTTGATGTTGCAACCTTACTTTAGGTCATCAATGTAAGCCTGTATTGATACATTGAAAGTTTCCCTTGTGTTTTGGAAATTCCTCTAAGCACATAAGTATTAGCTAAATTCCTTGAAGGTTTCCAAAAAGTTTTCCCACTTGATTCATAAGAGTGGTTAAGTAAGAAATGTGGAGTGTAATTTTTTGAGGGTCCGCCACAGTGTTTCATTTTTATCTGTAATCTACATTACCAGTAATGTAGTGGTTGGAGTGTTTGGGTTGTTGACGCATCTTTGTGCCCTACATTTTTCATGTTACAAGTAGTGTGGAATACAAAGCATAACTCGTTATTCTAATGTTTTTCCCTTCTTCCTCTTTAAACTCTACATTAGTGGCATGCAAAATTCAAAATATGGGAGGAAGGCCTTTCCATGCACCTCCACCACATCTTCGCTTACACATATTGTGTTCATCAATCAAATTTGAATTCTCCATTCATCACGCTCTCTACTCTACACACATCATGCAACGATTATGCATAAAATTTTTGTACATACAAGTGGGTGTAATTCATGATATTTGGCATAATTGATAATTAGGAGTAAGTTGATAATGAAATACATGATTGTGGCAACATTTAACAATGTGCGTGGTGATTCAAGCAAATGATTATGAGTCCCTTGTATAATAAAAAGATCTGGTTAAGTATTTTGGATTTGGACTCATGGTATGAAAAGTGTAAGAAGGAGAATGTTACAAAGGAAGAAGGGTGAATCTTTTGTTGGAAATATTGTTAGCTCTTTGGTTGTAACATACTCTCTATTATCCCTAGCCCAAACTAAGGGTAAAAGGAGGTAGTTACTAGATTGAACCAACCTCCATATTCTATCATGGAAATGGGGTCTAAATTTTTCGACCTTTTCCGACTTCCTCAAAACCCAAAACGAATGACATTTTTTTGTTCGTCTTGTCGATACCTTTCCAATAATATAAAAATTTCCCTGATCTGAATCTCGGATCAAAAGTTATGGCCATTTATAACTAGCCTATCTGATAGTGCCACGTCATATTGACCCACCATGTGGTGCCCACATGGCTATCATAGTCAGCTACAACGTGGCGAGTGGTTAGCATAACCTTAGCTTCCAACCCGTTCATACAAGAGTCACGTATTAACTTGTCCCGTGGCATACCCGGTCCATCATAAAGTGTTTATATATATATATAGTGTGTGGGTGCAGGCTCCTCCAAGGCCACATCACCCAAGGAATAAAATCCCAGAGAAACCTATATAGTCCCTCGTTGAATCTGTCGGGGACAATCCTTCATGGGTTACTTGGATTTCCCTTTGGACCCTTCATCATGTCTTCTCGCTATTTTCTATAGCAGCACGCGCGATCCCAGCGTTGCCACGACATCCAAGAGATTAAATCTCAGGAATTTCTTTCATAGACGGCCATTGATTCTTCCGGGGTGAACCTTACAAAGTTACGTGGAAGGACCCTCCTCTACACATTACTTTATTATTTCTTGCGACTTCTCGAGTGGCTCACCATGCCACGTCATCCTGACCCACGTTAATTCTTCCTTGGTTCATATTTTCCAAGGTTATGTGGAATCTTGCCACATCCTACCGCCACCCCAACATGATTCAACCAATCACTTTTGGCTACATTCGTCCATCCCTGTGCATGTGGGCTCTGCTCGCCACATGACCTCTACGATAAAATCTCGGTGGGGTCGCACCCGAATCCTCGATAAATCGTTGAGGACAAAGCATCAAGGTGACGTCATCGACCTTTTCCGCCAAGGTGATGTCACCCTCCATGTGACTCCAATCTAAGCATACCACATGGCACTTGCTTCAGGTCACTTGGGTTGGTTGACACGTGTCCCGCCTCCTGGGACGCCATGTAGCCCTATAACCACATCACCCAACAGGTGGGGTGTGGGTCTCGCCTGGACCTCCATTGCATGGTAAGTTCAGATTTCCACACCTTTGCAGCCCTAAAAACGGATATTGCAATATATTCTCAGCTAGGTGAAGTCCTTATAGTGGGGGATTTCAATGCTAGAACTGCAAGTGAACAAGCTAGCATTCTTTGTTGTAAAGAAGACAATGACCCTATCTAGCTTACAGAAGAGAGTAATCATCAGTGGAAACAAATTTCAGAGGATAAAGGCTACAATATCTTTGGAGAACAACTGCTTATGCTATGTGGGGCTTTCGATTTAGTCATTTGTAATGGGTTGACTAAATGGGAAAAGTCCGGTAATTTCACTTGCAATACTTACAATGGAGCAAGTGTAGTAGATTATGTAATTTGCTCGCATAGTTTGTGTAAGAAAATGGAGGAAGTGTTGATTGGAGATCAAATTTGGGACTTAAAATCAGATCACAAGCCAATCTATTTAAGTTTCTCTTGGACCGGAAAAAAGCAATTGGGGTTGAAAAATCAATGTGTTCAACAAAATCCCCCAAAGGGCAGAATTCTTTTGAATCCAGAGAATTGTAATACCTTCAAAATAATGCTAGAGAGGCTCTTCAAGAAGGAGGAAATCCCATCTCATGGCCTTCATAGTCATAGATTAACACATTTAATTCAAAGCGCACTTGCTGAGTGCAAAAGAGCAAAAATTAAGAAGTCCGAAAAAAATTGCTTTCCGGTTAATGCTTGGTTTGACGAGGAATGCAAAAAGGCAAGGAGAAGGTGGAAGGAATCAGACACGGATAACATAAAGCTCAAAGCTTACAAGCAGTTAGTAAAAAAGAAAAAACCCGATTTTATGGTTTCAAGGAGAGAAGAACTAATCTTCCTCGGGAAAAATAACCCCAAATTATTTTGGAAGGAGCTCCAATCGAAAAAGGTGCAAACTGAAAACAACATTACAGCTTCTAAATGGTTTGACTATGCAAGACAACTTTATGAGCAGGATCCCAAGGTTGACCCTCTTCCCTTGGTTAACACAGACACAAAACTCTTCACGGTGCAAGAGGTAGAGATGGGTATCAAGAAGTTGGGCGCTGGAAAAGCAAAAGACTTAGATGAACTCCAAGCAGAGTATCTAAAGTGGGGCTTAAAATTTCTTTCACCTCACATCACAAAAATTTTCAACAACATCTTACAACAGGGGTTTCCCACAGATTGGACAACTAGTATGGCAATACCTCTTTTCAAGAGTGGTGACGTCAATAATCCTTCCAATTATAGAACCATAATGATAAACCCCTTGTTTGCAAAGTTATTTGGAAGCATGTTGGAAAAGAAAATTAGCAAATGGGCAGAAGAAAGAAATAAACGTGCTAAAGGGCAAGCAGGTTTTAGGCCTAAACATTCCACAGTTGATCACTGTATAACTTTAAGGCACATCATTGAAAAAGGTTGGGAAAATAAGGAAGAAGTTTTTTGTTGCTTTGTTGATTTCAGAAAAGCCTTTGACACGGTTCCTAGGGATAAGCTTTGGGGCAGAATGGAGGAACTCGGGGTTCCCAAGCATTTGAGAGCCGTTGTGCATAGGTTGTATGAAGAGGTGAAAGTCAAAATCAGAACTTCAACTGGCATTTCTGAAAGTTTTAGAAGCGATATCGGGGTCAAGCAAGGCTGCCCATTGTCTCCTACCCTTTTTGGGTTATATATTGACAAGCTTGAAGAGTGGCTAAATTCGCAAGGGGGTGACGGTATCCATTTGGGCAAGTTCGTTATCAGGCTTCTTGTGTACGCAGATGACCTTATATTGATTGCTAATTCGGCTCTTGGTTTGCAAGAGCATTTACATTCCCTTGAGCATTTTTGTAAAAGGGTTGGGATGCAAGTCAATATTAGCAAAACTAAAGTAGTGGTTTTCTCTAACAAAAGAAAGCATAACCAACATAAGTTCTATTTTGGAGGCAGCATTTTGGAAGAAGTTGCAGATTACAAATACCTCGGAATTGACTTCAACAGAAATTTAAGTTGGGATGGTTGTAGAAAGAAAAAAACTTTAGGGGGTTGGAAAGCATTTTATGCTCTTCAAAACAGGTGTAGAGAGGCAGAGCTGTGGGACTGGAAAACCACCCTAACTCTTTTTGGGCTTCTAGTGATTCCGATGATTCTTTACGGTTGTGAACTATGGGCCAGCAGCACAACCAAGATGCAGTGGAAACAAATTGAGAAAATTCAGAAACGTTTGATTACAAACAAATTCAAAATTAAAAGTGCAGTTCCTTATGCTATCCTGTTAAGTGAAACAGGGGCTGCTCCTATGGAAGCAATTGCTATGGTGCGAGTCATAAGGTATCTGAAAAAAATTGAGCAAATGGAAGAGGATAGATGGCCTAAGGTTGTGTTTAGTGACAGATTGTGTAAAAGACAGAAGACTTGGATGCGGCAAAATAACAAATGGTTTAGTAAATGGGGTATTTGCTTGAGCATGTGTCCTACAAACAGTAAAGAGATAAAAACTTTGTTATGGATAAATTCCATAAACATACTTGGAAGAAAGAGCTAGAGAGAAAGAAGAAGTACTACATAGAAGAGTTTAACCCCACACATAACCATCAACAAAAGGCATACATAGGGGCTGATATTTCTTGGAGATCTAAAATTCTTATTGCTCTATTAAGGACTAATTCTCATCAACTCCGTTGTGAAACAGGGCGCTGGAAAAGGCCAAAAGAAATGTGGGAAGAAAGAGTATGTATTTTTTGCTCCTCCGAAAAAGTGGAAACAGAAAAACATTTCATTCTAGAATGTGAGGCCTTCAAGGACACCAGAGAAAACTATGCAGGTATTCTGGCAGCTAATTCTTGGGATAATCTATTCAGCGAAGAGTTTGTCGATAAGCTGAGAGTGCTCATTGTAAAACTTCACAGGAAAAGGGCCGAATACAAGAGTCAGATAGAGAAGCAATCTGTCCCATAGGCTATTTTTAGCCTCGTGGACATTAAAAAATTCTTTCTTTCTTCTTTTCTTTCTTTCTTATAAAGTGTTTTTGGGTTTTTTTTCCATGTCGATGCGCCAACGCATAATTACCGGTCTCGCCTGGAAAATCACCCCACAAATAAAATCTCGGTAGTTTCGCTTTGGGCTCCCCTCGAAATCTCCAAGGATACAACTCTGGGACACGTAGCAGTGTTTGTGCTTTCTCTCCTCTACAAATTATATTTCTCTACCTTCGTGCTTGGACATGGATCCTTGCCAGTTGGAACTTAAGGTGTGTGTTTCTACACTTCTCAAGGTCCTAACTTCTGGCCCCCGTGACATAAGCGCCCATGTATATATTGTAGTTTTTCCATAGTTGGTGCTTAATTTTTAATTCACGCAAGGTGCCTTTTCACACTTTGGTCGCACGTTCTATAATATATATAGGAGTATGTAATCCTTTATGAAATATCCCTCCCGAGATTTCCATTATAAACACACTTACTAGGCTTAAACACCATCCCTCTTGAGCTGTAACATTATGTATATCTCTCCTGAGCATTAAGAGTAGTCAACGGCCTGATAGCCAAATAATTTAAATGCAAGAATTCATTCAATTAACGTAGACTTTCCTATCTCTTCAACACACAACCATTTAGATTAGTTTTAGGACTCAGGATGAATACAAGAGTGACCCACTCCTAAATGTAGACTTAAGTAGTCATCAACTTTGTTATCAATTAATATTAATAATACAATGTTATCAATTAATATTAATAATACAAGGAACATGAAGAAGATGCATTAACATATCAACTCTTTTCAGTTTCATATCTCGTACATAGAGATATGTGCATTCATTTTCATTGTGGCTCATTTTCCAACTCATAAAATTTCAATACACTCAATAATAAGCAGAAAAACGTGAGAAAAATAAACCCTTGGACACATGCAAGAATCCCTTCCATTTACTCAGGAAATATACAGGAACAAAACCTTCCTTGAGCAAGCATAAAATTAGATTTCATGTCATATCACAGGTATTGAACCTGCACATTAAATCCATAACAATACAAGCCTTAGGCCAACGTAGGAACTTAAAACATTTCATTATTCATTCCTTTAAAACAATAATGCTCACTTAGATGGGAATATCTCATTCCTCAGCATTACAAGCCATGATAAGGCAATGCATTAGCATATATTAAAGCATTCGGAATATGAGAGTTACAAATAGACATTTATCTTTGATAATTTGAGCTAGCAGCTGAGATTGGGACTTCAACTCTCCACCCAACCTTAGACACACGGTAGCTAAGTATTTCTTGCAGTAGTCACCCAAAATCCATATTCCAAAGCTTGAGGATGAGTGCTTAGGGGATAAAACCAATCCTGCTAGTTGAAACAATGACTCCAGAGGACCATCCACCTCCACCCACCAGCTACATCCTGTAGTCAATATCTCACAGGGAATCCGAAGATCTGCCACATCCATCCTCAAGTAGTAAGGGAATCCAAAGGCTATATCTCCACCCTTCAATTCAGAAAGGGAACTTAGAGGTTGTGCCTCCGCCCTTCAAATAAAAAAGGGAATCCAAAGGTTGTGCCTCCACCCTTGAAATCGGTAAGGGATTTCAAATCTTAATGTGAAACCAAGAAAACAAAAATTGGGGGGAGGGGGGGGGCTAAAGAATTTCTCCCACCAGGAATCCAAGGATCAGGGCTCCACTTGAGTTGTCAAGGGAATCCAAATAAAATCATCTCCACCTTCTAGGATTATAGGGAATCCAGAGACTAATGTTTGTCCTCACCTGAGAGTTATTCTTCCACCTCCCAATGCTCAATTGAAGAATGGCTCTTATCCCTGCATTTAGATAGAATCATAGAGTTAATATTATCTCATTATTTCTCATATGCTTTCTCATACATTCTATTTATTTTCTTTGTATTCAAAATTCGATTATCTTCTATGCATGAGAGTGCTCTTTGTGTGTGTGCTCTCTTTCTTGCAATGCATCAAATTTCCTCCTGCGAGAATGCTCCTCTTCCATTACTTCATTGCAATTGTTTGGTGGTTGCATGGGTAGACATTGTTGTCATCGCTCTCCCTTCTCAGCTACAGTGGTTCTATCATATCTGAATGGTGGTCACAATGTTGTGCATCAACACTTCCTCCCACCCACTTCTTGTTGGTTGACTTCTCTATCCTCCCAACTGCCAATGCAGCCCATTCTCCATTTAATTTTTTCCTTTCTTCCTTGTGGATATATCCAAGGAAGACATGGTTATGTTGTCCTTCTTTGCTACTCAATTAATTTGAAAAACCATTCTGATTAAAACACACCTTCCAAACTTCAATGGTTGTCATGAAACAAGTCAAGCTTCCTTCAAATCCTAAGCAACCTCATTCCTCAAACTCTAGAATTCATGTCCCAGTTCTTAGGCCTTTTAATTATAATCAAAATATACAAAATATTCACAATGAAGGGTAATTATCCCAGGGGTTTTCACATTGGTTCATGTCGTAGATATTTTCACTAGTTAATTACATATGAATGATATTTAGAATTTCCAAAGGATGAACAAAAGGATAATGAGGCATTGATCTAAATTTTAGTAAATGATGGGTGTATAATAAAGGTCTTCAACTTTTGAGAAATTGTATGCTAGTGTGCTAAAATGTTTAACTCCGATTATTGAGTCATAAGGTTGGAAAATGAAGGTAAAGTTGATACACCCCATATACTATCTACATTTAGGAGAATGTTGGAGCTTCCATATATATTAAATGTTTTTATGATGTTTGAGGTTAATTCATTTTGCAAGCAAAATGGCAGTGGTTTGGATAATATCATCAAATGGTTTCCTAATCCCTAGCTTAAAATACTAAATGTATAATCAAATATATTACTCGGTCAGGAAATCCTTATAAGGAAATGGCATGCTCATGATCTTATTTCCTACTTAAAATTCTTTATTTAATTCATGGATCTTATAATAACTACTATTATAAAGAGAGAAAAAAATGCATACTATAGCTTCACATAATTTTTAGCATAAGAATATTACTTATAGTAAGTAAATGTATAAGAGCTCAATTTGTTAAAGAATTATAATAAATCAATATTCAACTTAGTCAATAATTCAAAAAGATTTCATTTTTTATATTCATTTAATAAAAGTACAAATGTAAGTAATTATCTGAGATAACACTTGGCTTTGGCTAGAGAGTTCACCATAGGTGATCCTAACTTGTTTTATCAAATAAGAATAAAATATATTGGACATGACCCACATGAAATACTTGTCTAGGTTTTCTCTTATCACCAACATATCTCTCAATTTCCCACCCATCCGCAAGTATATGATCCATTTTCAAATAAATACCAGGATGATGGGTGGAATAAGTGATAAGGCACATGGTGCCTAATATATGAATAAGAGACAAGGGGAGAAAAATACTCTAGTTGATCTAATGAGAAACCCAAAAATCAATAGTAAAACCCATAAATAAAATATATTTGAATAGATTTACTAGATTTATTCATCCAGCTAAAGTCCATTTTATATTTTTACAAAGGGTCTACTCAGAATAATTACCTAATTGAAAGAAATAATAATCTAAGTGCATGTAACTCAAAGACTATAAGAAACTATAAAGAAGGCAGATGCACATAGCTCAAGGGATCAAATCAATGATAAATAATACCATGTATATCAAATAAGGGATGAAAGATGCAACTACCCTAACAAACTTTATTGGATTTCTTAGGGATTGTGTTGTCACGAGGTGGTGCACTTTCTTAGAGGGGAATTATAAGTGGTACCTATATTCCCTGTTACTTTCACCTCATTTAGCTTGAGAGCATCCCCAGTTTCCCCCTAATTTAGGAATGACACCTCTAGGGGGAGAAAAAAGACTGTGAGATATAGTCGGAAATGTTAAGTGTGGTGATGTAAGAAATGTCATACCCGCTTCAAAAAGGGTAATATCGTAGAGAATTGTGTGGTTGGTGTCACTCCTATTATGTGTATTTTCCATTTGGAAATTACCTATAGTTATCATCGCTAGGAAATTATTCTATTGTTGTGCTAAAACAAGAAAGTTACATATGCTGAGAGAGAAGCCAATGACATACTTAAACATGTGAAGAACTCTATTCCATATAGGAAGTAAAAATATGAGAAAATCTTAACTAAAGATGTACATAACAAAGAGTGTGTATATTACGAGTGTATATTGAATAACTTAACAATTTTAAAGAAGTCCAATTTGTGTCTAGGATCCAAGTTGCTAGTCCCTTTGATTCTTGATTTGATGTGATGAAACTTGTGACTCCCTACGGTGAATTTTTGGCATCATTACCAAGAAAGTGCTCTAATGGAGTAGTGTGAAGTTGATATTAGAGTGAATCTAGTGGTAAGAAAATTCTTACTATTGAAGAATATGGTGGTAGCACTAAGATGGCTCTGTATGCTTGGATTATGAGAGAATGAGGTAGTCCCATTATGGATAACTTGAAGGTGATTGATTCTTGAATATATAGAGTTGGGTCACAAGGTGGGGGTATTGGAGAAATTATTTGAGAGTGTGGTACATCATGAGCTATGGATTTGACCCTAAAATGTTGAGTTCTCTTTAGTATTGTATCTTACCATTGTTCTTTGGTAAGGTTGCAATAGACATGATGGAAACATAGAATTCCTAAGGATTTATTATATGGTAAAGGTGTTCAAATCTAATCTTGTAGTGATTTAGAATTGTTGCTCATTTGTGCACCAATGTGTAGAAATTTTTGTAGGATTGAGGTGGTCAATATCAAGTGAAGGTTACATGTGTGTGATTCGATGTGTTTCTCTCAGAGTATAAATAAGAAAATTATAATGATTATGGCACATGATATATATGAAACGCTTTGTGGGGTAAAATTGTAGTCTAATGGTGATGTGTATACAATTTGATTGAGTATAAATATGACGAGAACATGTATAGCCATGATTGTGTTGTGTTGAAGGATGCGTCATGTAATTTGGGAATATCCATATAATATGTTTGAGGTTTAGTATCAATGTGGAAAATATCTAACGAACAATATGTAACAATATAATGTTAAGGCTATGTCTGTGTTGTTACGATATGCATAGGTGTTGGTGGGTGTGTGGAAAATAAAAATAAAGGTTGAGTTAATATGGGTTAGGGAGATTGGGGATTTATAATGAAAGTAATATAGCAAAAGTGTGTTGGTGTAGAAGGATGGGAAGGTATATCTAGAGATTTTGGAGGAGGAGAAATACAATAACTAGATGAGACAATTGGATCTTAAGTACAATTGAGAGAAATAATTTGTGCAAACTAATTTTTTAGTCGTAACATTATAGGAAAGAGGTAGAGGCGAGTTCACATGTTTTGCTGTATTTAAATATTTGACAAGTATTGTTGGAAATACTGAGAGGAGGGGGATGAATTAGTATTTTAGTACTTTTAACAATTGTTCACTTAGTTTTTCTTGAAACTGAATTCACATACATAATAAATCATCCACAATGTATGAACACATAGATCAAAGTGAAAAAAGTTGAAGAAGAAATACTTGTAAACAATCTTCATTTCATTACAACCATTTGTGATGACACTAATCTATGTAAACACCAATTTACAACCTTCGTAGGCACCAACCTACAGGAGATTCCAATCCCCTAGTTGAGCTCCAACTCAGTAACTTCTTAGGCACCAACTTACAGGAGACTCCAGTCACCTTAGCTAAGCATCAACTCATTGATTTGTATGCACAAACCTACAACAATTCTTGGTTCACCACAAATTTTCTTTCTTCAATGGATTATCACCCAATCAAGCCACCCTTAGGTTTACACCTTCAAACTTGATTACAACCATTTGTCCTACTCCTTTGTATGTTCTTGCACCTTGTCCTCTTCTACCTGCAACCTTAAGCTTTTATAGCTTAGCCAATACCCTTAATCTTGCTCCTTTTCTCCTTTTGACTTACTACACAACTCATTATGCTATTTTATCTTGTGCACACCCTTAACATGTGCACAATACAAGGTCCTTTCCTAAAATTACTTAAGTTTACCATTCAACCATTGTAGGATCTCAACCTCCTCCAAAACAAGGGTAAAAATAGATACAACATTATGATAGACCTCGATCCTGTCATAGAATATACCCAATAAAATGCCACAAATAACCTCTTCTCTTGCCCATATTCTAATCTTCCTCAGCTTGACCTTGTTTCTTCCCCAAATTCCACATAATTTATTATTTCCACCTTATATCTTGACTGCAAAGAACCACAAACACACGTTTAAATCCACGGGTTATTTCATCTTTGACTGCAAGCGTGCACTCCTCCTCAAACCACAAACTTCATTTACAAAAACCACCAACTTCATTCACCAAAAACAAAGGCTTATCTTGTCAAAAATGTTGGAAATATGAAACAATACTGAGAGAAGGGGGGGGGGGGGGGTGAATTAGTGTTTTTCCTTATAATCACTTTTTACAAATTTTTATATTTTCTCTTCAAACCCACATTCATTCACTTATTAGAAGCACAACACATAAGCATATTTATGCATATCATGAACCATAAGCATCATATTAAAGCACATAACCATCAAACCATATGACCATGAAAAACAAAACATCAACCATAAAAGTACCAATGCAAACAACCATGAGTTGCAACATAAAAAAAATATATGCACACATAGAGACACCAGGATTTATGGTGGAAAACACCCTTCGGGTCAAAATACACCCTTGTTGTTGTTGTTTCCCTGCTCAAAATTAGTTAATAAAAAAACCATGTCACATCAATATAGTTGGCTACAACCACAAAAGAAGTCTCTCTCTCTCTCTCAACGACTTTATGGACACACATATGCTAGAAAATTCCACAACCAACAAGCCTCTCCCTTATACTACTGGACTATAGAAATATCACTCCCTCTACTTATTTCCTGACCACCATCGGCAAGTAAAATCCATCCCTTCTTTCACTAATATACCACGATCTGTCCATCCTCTAAGGCCACACTTTCATTCATTTTCAAAATGGACCCCTTTGGTAAAGAAACAACAATAATTTTGTTAAAACAAAAAATACATGGGCCTCTTTTCGTCCCATTTTCAATCTGGACCCAATACAAAAATAATATCATACATCCAACACAATCTGCAAAAAAAACTGAATACAAAATCTGCAACACAATCCTCTCCAGAACAATCTCACCACAAGCATCTAAAACAATACGTCATCCCAACACAAACCAATTCTCTTATCAAAACTCAACTCTGCATCAAAAAACTCAACCAAACTATGTTCATCGAGATCAAACCCGACAAAAACACATAATAGTACGCAGTCATAGCAAATACAAGCTAGCAACCACACAAAAATTCATATATTGAATCCACAACAAATAACTCTCTATAAAACCCCCGCAACACAAATGCATCAGAAAATCAATCACTAATCTGAAAATGCACCAATTATAACAACATTTTTCCTCTCCATGTTAGCAGCAATTGAGAGCCACAATTTGTAAAAAAAATAGATTAAGCATGTAGGTCTAGTGTAGCTCCATCATTCTAAATGTGCTCCAAAAATGAACTCTTATTTGCTCTCTAACCCTCCAATCCTTTAGCCTTATCCAACCAACCAAATCTTCTCCACACTCTGGGTATTTATCATTGATCAAAGGTGTTATCACAAAATTGGACCTGATAAGCTGCTTTATTAGACAATCTCATGTAACTATTTCAAACCTAATCTTTTGACTGAGGCTTATCCTCCTCAGCCTGAGAGGGCTCTCTCAAGGGTTAATGATATGAATAGAAATATAGATGGCTAACTCTATTTAGGAAATAAACTGACAATGATAGTTGTAGGTTGAAGATAACATCAACATGTATACATTAGGCTTATGGAGTCAAAGCATTCAATAATTCAGTGAATCTACTTAACATGGAAGTTGAGGCATATCAAATTTTTTAGTGATAAGGCACACACACATGAAACATGTAAAAACACAATCAGTTCACTTATAAAGGAAGTCAGAGCATCTAATAGATGAATTTTGAGTAATATAGATGAACACCACTGCAAATGAGATATATAAGAGATACAGATAGAATATGAAAACACTAAAACTCCTTCAGAATCTCAAGTTGGTCAAGTAGAAGATCTATGTATTAGCTGAAAACAGTCAATTCACAACAAGCACAGTTTTACCAAAAATGTCCAACCATTGAAAAATTCGACCCCATGGCCTTTAATAGACCTGTTACATCCTCATATGATCTGCCTCTAGGCTAGATACATCGAATTTTTGCCTACTAACACCTTGCATAACCATAAAACATCAAATTTATGACAAACAAACACTTATCCTACTTGACAGTCTTATTTCAACTAGGACTCAAACTCTTCAGTATTATCTTTAACAACCTTATCTACTTAAATAAATTACATCTTTGACTAGTATGCTGTCACATGGTCAAATTTAGATGATGAGATTCACCACTTTGTGACCACTTAACTGACCTCCTCAAAACTAGGAAACAAAACCCTGTTTTTTAGGTAAATGGTCTTCTTCTTCTTTGAATATTTTGGGTGTCATTTGGTCTTGAATTCATGGTCCTTGAGTGTTTAATAATTGCTTGACATGGTATGTAAATATTTCATAGCTTCCAGCTATCCAAAACCTGCTAAAAATACTGAAACACAATGCGCTACGAAAGTAAGGCAGTTTCGTAGCGCACTTTCGTAGCACCTTAAAACAAGCCTTTATCCTCCAAAGACTTGACTCTTTCCTCTTGAATCATTTTAATCACCATTCAAAACATTTTTCATAGCAATTTCAGCTCTTAAGTCAGCCTTTAAAACCTTAAATATTGATCAAAAGAAGCAAAAAAGACAACTACAGTAGTTTCGTAGTGCTTTTCTGCTTTTTAAGCCTGGAGGCACTACGAAATTGCTGAGTATGCAGATTTTTTCACAAATTTGTCAGAGGAAAACTGTGGTTGCTCAAAAAATCAAAATATAACCTATCATAATCATCTAAAAACCATACAAACCATAAACAAACTTCATTTTAGCTTCCTTGAGGCATTCCTTCTTCATTATTTAAGACATCCTTGCAGATTTTTCCTGTTTTTTTCCTAAAAAATAGGTCTTGGAATAGAGCCTATATCTACTAATCCATGATGTAGTTTGTGAAACTAAAGGAGGATTTTGTAGGAAACTATGTCTTGAATAAAAATGTCTCTTGGTTTTTTCAAACACATCTCCTGCTTTCCAGAAACTGCATTTTCAGAACATGTGTAAAACATGAAAACTCTGTTTCTGAAAATAAGGCTTCAATGAAATCTTTGTATCTCCCAACTGATAATACCTGTGAGAAAATTGAGAGAGGTTTTTGTAGCTGGGTCTGTGATGAAGACAAAAATATTTCATAATTCCAAGAAATTTTTTCATTTGGCTAGAAAATGAACTTGAAGGTGACTGCTAAACAGTCATGTACATGACAGTTTAGTAACAACAACTTCGTAGCGAATTTTAATTTATCAATTTATGCCACCTCCTAATGAATTTGAAGAAATGGAGAGAGGTTTTTGTATTTATATATGTTATGAATAAAAACCTCTTTCATATTTCCAAAATTAGTTTTCAGTTGCTCATAAACTATCTTTGAAGTTGACTGCTCCAAACCGTAAAACAAAGAAATGCTTCACATTCGCTACGAAACTATTAGCCAGTTTCGTAGTGTTTTATGCCTATTTTACACTAAATGCGCTACGAATGTAGGGATTCTTGGCTAGAATGGAATTTTCGGTACAAAATTCTTGAAAATTGAAATCAGTCAGAAAATGATGAGTGATGTGACATGAGGGAGTTTGAAAGTGAGTGGGTTTAGATCTTAGGGTAAGATTTAAACAAGAAAAATTTAAAATTTCCCTTGGCCAAGTAATGAGAAATGAATTATATGACCCTACCATTGACACATGAACCTCTAGGACTTTGTCAAATGACGCTTCATTTTTATGAGTGATAACATTGGCTTCACTTGGGATGGTGTGCCCCTGTGGTACACCAAAGAACCAGTAGTTCCAGTGCTGCTATCCATCTTCTTGGAAATAAAAACTTTGAAATTTATGAAAACTTCGCCAAGCTCTTATGGCCTTCACCTCGGGCTCAAGCTTGATGATCACTGCAAAAGAACCAAATCTGTACCTATTGAAAAGATGCTCAGTCAACTTTGAGCTTATTCACACACTCCTACCTACCCCAACAACTGCAATCTCCATTTTTAACTCAAGCAACATGAAACTTCCAATGAAGCTAGTCATTGATCTGATCTGACACTTGAACTTGTTGACTGCACTTGAACCAACAATAAGCATGATACTGAAATGACCAAGGCAATATAAAATAGATCTGATCCTCACAATGAAAATATAATTGACAATCTGGACTGTAGAACTCTTCCATGTAGTCAGCTATAGGATCAAAGAAGACGTGATTTGTTTGATGCTTCTCATGACATTCTGCAGCTTTGGACAACTCATGTATGCTTTGCTCAGCCACACAAGATTTCAATTGTGTGCTATCAAACTGCTGTTCAAACTGATTTTCAAAAACAATGTATTCTTCCTCAATCTCAAAAGAGAAAGGAAGCAACACCCTCTCTTTGTGTTCTGGCATGGAAAGATTTTGAAAAGAATGATCATGATCATGAAGACTATATGATTGAATTTTACCTTGTAAAACTTCAATGTCTTTCTCAATGTTCTTATCAACTTCATCCAAAAATTGAATCTTATGTTTTGACTTGCATTAAAATGATTTTAGATAAGAAGACAAGGACAAAGAAAATTTTTCATCTACTTCCTCATTAATATGATCACCATTCCATTGTTTAAAGGCTTGAATTGAAGGAGAGTCTGTCGCCAACTCTGTTCTGTCTATCCATTCTTCTAAAAACATAAGCCAAAAATCTGTAAATGACTTAATAGATTTGACATGAAAGCTTTCAATCCACTGTTTACATTTTCCTTGAAATGAATCATAGAACAATATGATGAAAAAATCTTCATGTTTGACTCTAACAAGCTCAATAAAGTCACAAAAATCAAATATATGCTTCAAACTCAAACTCAAATCTTCTCCATTGAATTTTGGGCCATTCCTTAAAAAATATGCATCCTTGGGAAAATGATTTGGGAAACCATGAATTCCCGAAAAATCTATACTGCATACCTTGAAACAAGAATGGCAGCATATGAGCTCTTCATATGTCCAGTGGAATCACCATGAATCTATGAATTTTGAATTCTTCAACAATGGAGTCACCAAGGTAGTTGCAGCCTCGAACAGATTCTGAGCTCCTGCTACCTTCAAGAGTTCAACTTTATAATTTTTGGGAGATGTATATCTTCAGACTCCCGGCAGACGCACCAAAATGTTATCAAAAAATTGGACCTGATAGTCTGCTTGATTAGACAATCTCATGTAACTATTCCAAACCTGATCTTTTGACTGAGGCTTAACCTCCTCAGCCTGAGAGGGCTCTCTCAAGGGTTAATGATATGAATAAAAATATAGATGGCTAACTCTATTTAAGAAATAAAATGATAATGATAGTTGTAGGTTGAAGATAACATCAACATGTATACGTTGGGCTTATGGAGTCAAAGAATTCAGTAATTCAGTGAATCTACTTAACATGAAAGTTGAGGCATATAAGAGTTTTTAGTGATAAGGCACACACACATGAAACATGTAAAAACACGGTCAGTTCACTTATAAAGGAAGTCAGAGCATCTAATAGATGAATTTTGAGTAATATAGATGAACACCACTGAAAATGAGATATATAAGAGATACAAATAGAATAGGAAAACACTAAAACTCCTTTAGAATCTCAAGTTGGTCAAGTAGAAGATCTCTGTATTAGCTGAAAATAGTTAATTCACAACAAGCACAATTTTGCCAAAAATGTCTAACCATTGAAAAATTTGATCCCATGGCCTTTAATAAACCTGTTACATCCTCATATGATCTGCCTCTAGGCTAGATACATCGAATTTTTCCTACTGACACCTTGCATAACCATAAAACATCAAATTTATGACAAACAGACACCTATCCTACTTGACAGTCCTATTTCAACTAGGACTCAAACTCTTCATTATTATCTTTAACAACCTTATCTACTTAAATAAATTACATCTTTGACTAGTATGTTGTCACATGGTCGAATTTAGATGTTGAGATTCACCACTTTGTGACCACTTAACTGACCTCCTCAAAACTAGGAAACAAAACCCTATTTTTTAGGTAAATGGTCTTCTTCTTCTTTGAATATTTTGGCTGTCATCTGGTCTTGAATTCATGGTCCTTGAGTGTTTAATAATTAATTGACATGGCATTTAACTCTTTCGTAGCCTCCATCTATCTAAAACTTGCTCCAAAACCTGTTAAAAATAATGGAACATAGTGCGCTACGAAAGTAAGGCAGTTTCGTAGCGCCTTAAAACAAGCCTTTATCCTCCAAAAACTTGACTCTTTCCTCTTGCATCATTTTAATCACCCTTAAACACATATTTAATAGCAATTTAAGCTCTTAAATCAGCCTTTAACACCTTAAATACTGATCAAAAAAAGCAAAAAAGGCAGCTATAGCAGTTTCGTAGTGCTTTTCTGCTTTTTAAGCCTGGAGGCGCTACGAAACTGCTGAGTATGCAGATTTTTTCACAAATTTGTCAAAGGCAAACTGTGGTTGCCAAAAAACTCAAAATATAACATTTCCTCATCATCTACAAACCATACAAACCATAAACCAACTTCATTTTAGCTTCCTTGAGGCATTCCTTCTTCATTATTTAAGACATCCTTGCATATTTTTCCTGTTTTTTCCTGAAAAAATAGGTCTTGGAAAAGAGCCTATATATACTAATCCATGATGTAGTTTGAGAAAATGAAGGAGGTTTTGTAGGCCATTATGTCTTGAATAAAAAAATCTCTTGGTTTTTTGAAACACATCTCCTGCTGTGCATTTTCAAAACATGTGTAAAACAGGAAAACTCTGTTTCTGAAAATAGGGATTCAATGAAATCCTTGTATCTCCCAACTGATAACACTTTTGATAAAATTGAGAGAGGTTTTTGTAGTTGGGTATATGATGAAGGAAAACCTCTTCCATAATTCCAAAACATGTTTTTATTTAGCCAGAAATTGAACTTGAAGTTGACTGCTAAATAGTCATGTACATGACCGTTTAGTAACAACAGTTTTGTAGCGCATTTTAATTTATCAATTTCTGCCACCTCCTAATGAATTTGAAGAATCCGAGAGAGGTTTTTGTAGTTAGGTCTGCTATGAATAAAAAAGGCTTTCAGATTTCAAAAATTCGTTTTCAGTTGCTCAGAAACCACCTTTGAAGTTGACTGCTCCAAACCAGAAAATAGAGAAATGCTTCACATTCGCTATGAAACTATTAGCCAATTTCGTAGCGTTTTCTACCTATTTTACACTGAATGCGCTACGAAAGTAGGGATTCTTGGCTAAAATGGAATTTTCAGTACAAAATTCTTGAAAATTGAAATCAGTCAGAAAATGATGAGTGATGTGACATGAGGGAGTTTGAAAGTGAGTGGGTTTAGACTTTAGGGTAAGATTTAAACAAAAAAAATTCAAAATTTCCCTTGACCAAGTAATGAGAAATGAATTATATGAGCCTACCATTGACACATGAACCTCTAGGACTTTATAAACTGATGCTTCATTTTTATGAGTGATAACAAAAGGTGAAAACAATATTCCTCACTAACCCTCCTCATTTTTTACTTAATCGCCTTCTAGAAGATGGTTAACTCAAATCAAATTTATTAGATGAAAAACATATGAAAATAATTAAAAATTAGATCAAGTGCGCAAGGATTTCGGGCTTAAGTGCGCGAGGATTTCAGGAGTTCAAGACACAACCACACACACAACACCATCAGATCTCAATTGTAGTTGAACACATGTAACTACAAAATCTTAGTTGGAATCTTGTATTGCATGGAGGACTCTCCTTCTCAGTAATTGGGGAAAATCATAAGAGAAAACTCAATGCCTTCCAAACCACACCTCTGCAAAAATTCTCCACTACTTCTTCAGTACTTGTTCATCCTTGCAAACCTCTACCAAGCTATGTGACACCTTAAAAAATGGACTAACACAATGGCCAAGTTCCACCACCAGGTTGACCTAAGTGCCAACAAGCTAAGAGTTGAAATTAGTACCAACAAGAAAACTATTCTTCCTCATACATCTGCAACACTTGTGCAACCTCCTACAACTCCTCTAGACCTTGTTAGAGCTCCAACAACACCTTAGGAGCATCAAGGACATCTCAAGGGAAGCACCTCAAGCATCATGAACATGGATACCTAGTTGGCCAAACACCTATGCATGGATCAACATCACTGCACCAATCAACATCTACATAAAATCAGTGCCTAAATATCTACATACAAACCAAAAACCATGAGTTCCAATATCATTAGGTTGACATCAATGACATGAAAACAATGCTAATTCCTTGTTGACATCAATGCCAACACTACAATGCCAACATGCTCCCCCTTTGGAGTTGATCTCAACTTCAACTTGAACTCCAAACTCTGAGGCTGATCTCCACACACTCCCGACAAATCTGAAGCCGATCTCCAAATTCTCTCCCACTTTGACATAAATGGAAAAGGGAAAAGCTAACAATTCCAACATGTGAGGAATTAAATAATCACTCCCTCTGTTAAGCTCAACATCATTCCAATAAAAAATTGATACAATCCAATCAACTGAACAAACTCCCCCTAAACATATAACGGGGCTCCAAAACCTGACTATTTTACATGCTACCTTTGTCATTGTTAGTGCCTCCTTGTCATATGCAAAAGGTTACTTATCATATATCAATGCTTTTACCAACTTTGTCCCAATGATAAAAAATGAGTTACAAGACTTCATAAACATAAAACATGGCTATATGAATGATAATACATGGTTGTACAAAGTCTCTAACCAACTAAACCATGATTCCTCTCTCATGCATGAAAGACACACACATGACTCAACCATGACCCATAAGAAAGACATGATAGTACATGGCTGCTCAAAGACTCTAAAAACCCATACATGGAGGAAATGCATGACATTAAACAATCCAAACATGGTTATAGAAAGCCTCATCTCTTAAACACATTCACATCAACACAAGCTTGACATGACCCATGAATCTCTCTCTCTTGACTCTATGACCAATTTGCTGACACCCAAATGATAAAACAACATATTACAAGGCTTCATACATGGTTGAAAATATCACATGACTGAAACAATGATATCCATCTATGCATAACTAGTACATATGCTTTTCAACCAATTGACAGTGAGAACCAAGAACACATATATGGTTGAAAAATGTACTCTTTCACTCATGAAAACATATGTAAAGCTACTACAAGTAAATTAGTGAAATAAATGAAGAAATTGTCAAATAATCAATGCAAATATCATACCATGCATAGATCCCCCCGGGCTCAATATACCTCCAATGGAAGGTTGATCATGTGGACCTGTATGTTCACGAAGCTCATGAACACATCAAGATTCTAGTACTCATCTAGTTTCCAAGTGACTCTTCCTGAGACCATGCTAATCACATATGTACCTATGTAGTCAAGAAGATCTAACATGCAAGAATAGATTGTTGTAAGAGTTGATCTCTCCTACTCAGAATCCGATGAGGAAGATTCCTCCCTTGATCTCTTCTTTTTGCTCACTCTTCCCTTCAACACATATACATTATCTGATGTCTTGAATCCTTTAACAATCAATATCCTTGACCCTTCTTTCCATATGAAACAACCTTTGGAGTTGAAAACAAATTCCTTACCTCCATCAACCTTTTTCCTTGCGCTCAAAATATTGTTCTTTAATACTTCAACAAGCCACACATCATATGCATTATTCCTCTTCTCACCAAGGTTAGTTTTACCACTTCCCAATGCTCATTTTAGTTGATTACCTCCAAAAACAACATGGTTAGTCTTGGTTCTCTTGAAAAAATGAAATTTTCTCCTATCTCTTGATAGATGATGTGAGCATATGCTAGCAATGTAGCACATATCATCCTCATCATGCGAGCAAAGGGAAATGCCACACCTTCCTAGCTTCTCCTCCCTTTTCTTCTACATGGTTCTTGGTTGCTTCATTGGTTGAGTAGTCTTCTCTATCTGTTGATTTTGGATAGATATCCTAAGAGATATAGGAAACTTAAAATCCTTGGCCATGTGCCCAAAATTATGACACACATAAAACTCTATATTACCAAGGTATGAAGCCAAATGATATGATCTATTTTTTTTCACATTGGATCTCCATCTCCTCATGTTATATCTGAAACCAATGGCCTTGTGGCCAAACAGGTTGCAAGCATAACAAAAACAATTAAATGAACTTGTATACCTGAAGGAGGATCCTCTTCTTTGTTGTTCAAACTGTTGCATATATGTGTCCAATTTTCTCCTACATGTGGCTACCACATGTCCAAAATAGTGACAGTTGAAGCACTCACTCTCATCCATCAAAGGGGAAAAAATGTTTTGAATCCTCCTTTGAACTTTGCTACTATCAACTTAGGAGAAAATGATATTATTAATGTGAAATCTCCTCTCGATTCTCTTCTTTTTTGGTGGTGGTGAATCTGTTGCCTCTTTTCTCTAATATTATCATGGATGATCACATCCTTCACTACAGGTTCTTTGGTTTTGCTTTTTTTTTTTCTTTCCTGCATGCGAACTTGTCTCTTCTTTTTGAAAGCTAGGGCCACATCTATTCACTACTATGGTACTCTTTACTTTTCCTAGCTGTTGGTATTTTTCTTCAAGTCGCTTTCTCAATTTGTCTCTTACATCTTCAAATGATTCTATATAGTCGCTCTTCTCTTTTTTCTTCTTGCGCATTACTTCTTCGATTATTTTTTATTATTACAACTGGTTCCTTAAAGAAGTGATCTCCTCCTTGATATTTTTCTCATTTTCATCACAAATATGCAATAGGTTCTCATGATCCCTACATGTAGTTGTGTGTCTACTCACTTCAATAGATAATTTTTCATTCACTACCATGGCTGATTCATATTCTACCTTAAGGATCATGTAATCATTCTCTTCATCACTAAGAAAATCATAAAATCCTTAAAAATCATAACTCAAAAGTAAATCATTCATAATTTTACCTTCATATTTGATCTCTTGTTGCACAACTACCTTGGTTGAAGCTTCACTTTCTATTTTTTCACTTCGATCTACTACACCATTCACACTAGGAGGATTTTTTATTTTAAGTTGAGTCTCTTCCTTCTTTGGGCCCTTCTTCTATCTATTCATTTTTTTTATTTCCTCTATTTCTCCATTGTTGTTGCTACTATCACCAACCAAATAGGATCGAAAATTTGTCCCACATTTCTTTAGCATATTTCAAATCAATAATTTTCTCCAAATCAACATTATGGAGATTATCATATAGGATTCATCTCGCCTTAGCATCTTGTTGCAATACATCATGTGAATATGAATCTTCGCCACATACTTCACATACCAACTTCCACATGTTAGATCCACAAGCTAATAGCTGATAATTTACCTTAGCATGCCATACCTTGAAATTTGCAGGAGTGAGGATAAATACTCCCGGAGGATTCACCCTAAAAAAAAAAATTCAATCTGCAACCAATTTTGCCTGGATCTACTCTCCAATAACCAAACTGCAACCAAGAGCCCCACTCTAATACCAATTGTTGGAAATGCGAAACAATACTGAGAGGGTTGGCGGGTGGGGGGAACTAGTATTGTGCCTTATAATCACTTTTTTCCAATTTTATCTTTTCTCTTCAAACCCTCATTCATTCACTTATTAGCATCACAACACATAATCAAATCTATGCATGTCATGAACCATAAGGAATGTATTAAAGAACATAACCATCAAATCATATGACCATGAGAATTTAAACATCAACCATAAAAGTACCAATGCAAACAATCATGAGTAGCAACATAAAAAAATAACATGCACACATAGAGACACCGAGATTTTTGGTGGAAAACTGCCTCTAGGTCAAAAACCACCCTTTTTTATTGTTGTTGCTCTGCTCAAAATTCATCAATCAATAAATCATGTTATATCAATATAGTTGGATACAACCAGCGACGAAGTCTCTCTCTCTCTCAACTCGAATTTACAAACAACCATTCACTAGAAGCCTCTACAACCAACAAGCCTCGCCCATATACTATTGGACTATGGATATATCACTCCCTATATTGATTTTCCGACCACCATTGACAAGGAACACCCATCCCTTCTTTCACCAAGCTACCATGATTTTTTGATCCTCTAGGGCCACACTTTCATTCGTTTTCAAACTGGACCCATTTGGAAAAGAAACAACAACCTATGTGTTAAAACAAAAAATACATGGGCTTCTTTTCATCCCATTTTCAAATTTAATCCAATAAAATAATAAGCTCATACATACAATACAATATACAATAATGATGGAATACAAAGCTTGCAACACAATCCTCTCGAGAACAATCTCACTACAAGGATCTTAAACAATGCATCAACCCAACAAAAATAAATTTTCTCATCAAAACTCAACTCTGGAACAACAAACTCATCTAAAATAGGCTTAGAAATATCAAACCATATAACATTAACACATAATAGAAATCTCATCTACATAAACACCCATATAAAATACAAGTTAGCAGCGACATAAAAAATCACATATTGAAGACACAACAAATAAATCTCTATTAGATCCCTCGCAACACAAATGCATAAACAAATTAATCACTGATATGAAACTACAACAGTTACAAAAATATTTTTCCTCTCCATGTCAGCAACAATTGAGAGCTACAATATGTAAAAACAAATAGATTAAACATTTAGATCTAGTGTAGCTCCATCATTCTCTGAAATTTTCTCCAAAGCTGAGCTCTTATCTGCTCTAACTCAACACTCCTGTAGCATACACTCCTTTTCCAACCGACGAAATCTTCTCCACACTCTAGGTATTTATCAACGATCAATGGTGCAAACATTATTCATCATTAGGCCTCCTCATTTTTTACTTAATCACCTTCTAGAAGATTGTTAACTTAAATCGAACTTATTAGATGAAAACCTCGTGAAAATACTAAAAATTAGACTCAGTGTGTGATGATTTAGGGAGTTAAATCCACAGCTGCACGCACAACACCATCAAATATTGGCTACATCGGCACACATGTAACTACAAAATCCCGGTTGGAATACTTCAGCTACATGAAGGACTCTCCTTCCCAACGACTGGGGAATAACATAAGAGATAACTCAATGCCTTCCAAACCAGACCTCTATGAAACTGTTCCACTAATTCTTCAGCACTTTTTCACCCTTCCATACCTCTACCAATCTATGTGGCACCTCAACAAATGGACTAAGACAATGACCAAGCGCCACCACTAGGTTGACCAAAGTGCCAACAAGCCAAGAGTTTCCAATAGTGCCAACAAACCATCTACTCTTCCTTATACATCTGCAACACTTGTGCAACCTGCTACAACTCCTTTATATTTTTTAGAACTCCAACAACACCTGAGGAGCATCATGGTCATGGAGACCTAATTTCCGAAACACCTTTGCATGGATCAACATCATTGCACCAATCAACCTCTACGTCAAATCAACGTGTAAAGATATGCATAAAAACCACAAAACATGAGTGTTAGCTTCATTAGGTTGACATCAATGACATGAAAATCAATACTAAGTCCTTGTTTACATCAATGCCAACACTAAAATGCCAAAAAAAAAACAAAAAGCCTAATTTGGATTGCAACTTGGGCTTAATTTGGATAGAAAATCGTGCTTAATTTGGATCTGCAAGAATATGATTTCAACCTCCCAACTCAAATCTAATTTAAGCTCAAAAAATAGTCTATAATAACCTTGAAATCTCTGTTAAAGAGGCCTCCTATAGCTCGGGTAGGAACAATGTTATACACTCCACTTTTTTCTCCTTTCTTTGACCTGGTTCATGAGGTATGAGCCTTAGAACCATTCCCTCTAATCTTGGATCAAAAACAAAAACATTTTCTTTGTTGGAGTATAAAAAATAATTCTTAAATGAGCCACATGTGTGGCATATTTATAGTGTTTGGACGTCATCTTTTTGGGGTCCTTTTTCCTTGGAGTCGACTTGACATTGGCTGGGTCAACCTAAGTTCTGGTAGGGAAATTAATATATACATTTAAAACATTCATATATCCTCAACCACGAGGAGATAGGAGGCATGCCATATACCATAGAAAAGGTCTACAAGACTTTCACTGGTGGGGTGGGAGGGTAGTATTCAAGAAAAAAATAAATGTTACTTGACTTAGTAGTTTTGATGGATGTTGGGCTAAGAGAAGAAATTCTATTAAATGTTATTGAATAATTGTGTTGGATGGGAACTGATGCAATAGAACTAGAATGAAAGAGATGGTGGGCTAGAGTATGGACCTCAACTGATATAAATTGAATCCTCACCAAAAATCTTGCAAATTTGTAATAAGCATGTAATTATTATTTTTGCAAAGTTGAGAAAATTTAAAGTAAAAACAAACCATTGTGATGGTTGGTATTTCAAGGTATGCCATTAAGAATGAAGGCTACAGTGAAGAAGGAAATCAACGAGGAGATGTAAATAGAACATGGGAAGCTTGAAAAGAAAAGGTGATGCAACTTTATTAAATATTATAGCATAAAGGAGTGAAGGAGCTTGTCCACAATGAGTGAAGGTGTTTTTGAGCCATGTCCATTTGCAATTTTTAGTGAGTAACAATGCATGATAGTTTTGACCATTCATAGTCACCCTTTCTAAGGAATTTCTTGAGAAAAATAAATATATATTGTTTATACTATGTGGTTTCTTAATTTTTTGTATTTCTAATGTTGTATTTAGTTTTTTCACTACACTTGTGTATAGTCCACTCAATGTATATGCATAGTAGTATGACATCTTCCATTAAATACCACTTGAATCATTAAATTAATAGATACATCATTGTTGGCATTATATGATTTGCTTAAAAATAGGGAGGTTCACCATAGAGCATCACTTTAGTTGCTAAATAGTTGGTGTCTTATTCTAGGTGTTTTATTTCCCATGTTTCTATTTACTGGAGTCATTGGGTGCATCTAACAACTCATTTTCATTCCACTTGAATACTATCATAGTGTCACATATTTATATTGAACCTCTATAGAGAATCATAAGACTTCCTTCAACAATTAATGTGTGTACAACCTAGATGGTTTCCCCTCAAACTTGATAACACGGGGATTATCACCATAGAGACCCTAAGTAGATGTATCAAAATTTCACTTTATTTTTTTGATTTATATTGGCATTTATTTCTTTTGGCACCATTCACTGAGGTTCTCCTCCATGCTTAAGTGCTTGAATGCTTACCTACAACTAGGTGTTGATATGATTAATTAATTATTTTGATATATCTACACAATATAAAATAATGTGGGGTAGATATTAGAGGTGAAAAAAATTGTGTCAACACAATGAAACAACAAAATGATTCATTGTTTATATATTGATTTTTGCAAATTGAAGTAAATCATAGTCATAAGTGGTTATCTAATTTTTTGGAACAGTCATATGTATAGCTATATGTTTCATTAGTATTGTGAGATGTATGTGTATCCATATCTTGAATTGAAGCCTTGAGGAAAAATGTGAACATGGGTAACCATTTAATCACAAAGATCAAAACTTAATTCCACAAAGGATCTGTGTTGATGAAATCAACATACCATAGGCTCATTATTTACAAATAATTAATGCACCCAATATTTGTTTGAAAAGAGAAATCTTGAATTGTAGGCTTTGATACCAAATTATAAGCCGCAAGATGCATAAGATTTTAATGAGAGAAAAAGACAGGGAGGAAATCTGGTTGATCTAATGAGAAACCCAAAAATAAATAATAAAACCAAAAATGGAAGATAGCAAATCATATAACTTAGGTTTATTCATTTGGCCAAAAGCGTTTATATAGTTGTATACATGGTCCATTCAAATTGACTTCCCAATTGAAAGAAATAATAAACTAAGTGTATGTAGCTTTAAGGTTGGAAGAAACTATAAGTAATGGAGATGCACAAAGCTAAAGAGCTAAGAGAAATGATAAATAATGCAATGCACATATCAATGGTTAGAGGATGCAAATACTCGCACAAACGTTACTAGATTTCTTAGGGATTACTTGTCATCATGTGGTGCAATTTCTTTGAGGGTATGTTGAGTGAGAGTGTGCACATGTTCGCTATCAATAACGAAAAGCAACACCCCTTCACATGGTTATTAGTTTTAATTGATAAACTAATAAAATTAAAAAATTGTTATGCATTTCTATCTTATGTTCAATTTTCTGAAAGTAACATTTCATAGGAAAAACATGTATACAACATTATACCATCGTTGAATTGACAATATTCTCAAACTCAAAACTCACACACATTTTTTTGAAATTAAATATTTTTTAAAAGTAAAACATTCAAACCTTTTATCTTTTCTCAAAATATTAAACATCAAATTTTTTTATCATTATTGTAGTTGATAAAACAACCAACGTCAATAAATTAGCTTATCATCTAACAAATCTAACAATAATATAATGTTAAAAATCTATCTTATATTCTAAAAATAAATATTGAATGCTATTAGTTAATAGATAACTCAACTCCAATTTTCAAATTACACGATAAAATTTCCTTTCCTTTACTAGATTTAACTCATCGCCAATTTTCAAATTAGACGATAAAATTTCCTCTACGAGTTTGTAACTCGTGTTTAAAAAAATCTTAGTAAGTATATATTTCACAAAATCTCATGTCATAACTTATCACAATATAAAATCACTATAAATTGTGCACTAAATATATTTATTTCATACCCTACGTTATGTATTAAAAGAATACAACATGTCTTATAGATATAAATGGTATTACTTAAGGCATTTATTACCTATTTTTTTCTTGATATTTTTATCTACACCTCAAATAAACAACCACACATTGTATTATCATAACTACATGTAAAAAAATAATAAAATACTTATACCACTCCTTATCATAATATAATATTATTGATCAGAAACTGAATTGGGAAAAAATTTGCTAAAAATTCAAAGTGCTTAGAATTGTTCCAAATTAGAACGACCGGATAGGTCTTGTCGCCAGGAATCCGATGCACTTCGTTTCATCGAAAACCGACTCCGTATGTGAATGTTAGAACCTGCTGTCTACTTGACCAAACATGCGAATTTAGAAAAAAAGTCAAACATGGTCAAAGGGGTCAATTTTTTGGTCAAAAGTGGTTTTTCTTCGGCTACTGGATTGTTGACAAGTGTCAAAATATGGTTGGCCCAAATTTCTGGGCTATGTGGCAGTTTATGGTTGGTTTTTGAAGAACCAATGGATGTTGAAATGTGCCTAGCCCGGAGGCCGCCACGTGCCCCTCCCAATGGCCGAATTTTTGACTATTCAAAGGTCAAAATTTCATTTGATATGGTGGGAAATTTTTTTATATAGAGGTTGGGCGGAGTTTGGGCTCAACCCTGCGATCTCCCCCACACCAACGCGCAACCTTACCATTATACCCGCGCCTTAAGTCTTATTATATATGGGTTGCAACTATTATTTATGTTGTATATTAAGTTATGGTGGAGGAAATGGGGGGCCAAACTTGTCGCACAGGACTGTCAGCCATGACAGTAGTGGAGGCCAGAACATTAATGTGCGGATTAACTACTAAACATGCTTTATTAACCCATAACACATGAATTAGCGCTAATCACATTCTTAATGCGAAATTTTGTTAAATGCAAGCGCCTAACCACAATGAAATCCCTCTTAGCCATTAATTAATCCACACTTATCTTGGCGATTAAGTTGGTGGAGGCCACCAATTTCGGTGAGACCTCCAGTTTTTTCAGGGTTAATTGGAGTTTCTCCAGTTTTAGTGGAGTTTTCCTAGGCCAAAATTGAGGAAACCATAACTGGAGCATTATTCGACCAAATTAGGCTCAGAAAGAGTCAGTCCTAGATTATTTAGATGCTCTGAGCATGATGGTGTAGGTTGCAGAGGCAGAGGATCACTTCTGTAAGTGATTTTACCACATTTAATATTAAAGAAGCCTAGGGCCACCAGGAGAGGAGGCCATGTCTAGATCACCTGAGGACCATTTGCAGAGCCAGAAGAGGCTACCTAGGGGTTTTTGGGTCTTTTGAATCCAATGGAGTAGGTTTCAGAGCCATTGGATCACTATAGGTGCATGTAATCAGAGAATTTACCATTAATCCAAAGAGGGCCAAGCTTTTGAAACAGGTCCATGGAGATGTAGCCTAGGAGGGGTGAACTCTGTTATTAGCTCTGTGTAATGTGTTTGTTGTGTATTATTTCTCTGAAATTTACTTGTTGTACATGTATTTTTAAAGCTAAATTACTTAATAAATTACTCATAAAAGACACACAAACTTGACACATAAACCCTCTCATAACTTGCTAATTTCAGACGATTCTTAAACAAGCTTTTATTTAACTGATGAGGAAGCTAGCACAACAAAAATAGTTTTTCCATATTCAGATCAATTATCCACATCACATTACTACTTAATATACTATGATCATAGTATAATATTCTATCATTTATCCAGGATCCTTATCCGTTAAGGGTTGAGACACAACCACAACAAATATGTTTCTCTTGTGGGCTGAACCATTAGTAAAGACATACTCAAAGGAGTCATCCACATGTAAAGACACATGAAGTCATATTTTGGCATAACTACATAGTTAAGTTTTGCTAGAATTTTTCTTATTGGATTATGATTTATTAAATATATCACTATATATCTACTATTCTTATAATGTCAACATATATATTTATTAGATTTTCTTCAATAAGATTTCTAAGATCTTAGTTATTTATTCATTTCACAAGCATATATTTCAATATACTTCATCATAGATATTGTTTTTGTTGAGAAATCAATAGGGCAGGAATTAGGGTGATTTCTCTTTACTTGATAATCGTTTGTGAAGTTATGTTGGATTTTTATTATTTTTACTATATTTTTTTCATCAAACAATTACCAAAATGATAATCCATGAAGATCACAAAAAGACAATGAACATAACATGTGGGCTCCAAGCTAAGGAAAAACCCCTCTAAGTGGAAAACCCAGTAAAATAATCTCCTCTTATAGAATCAGATCAAATGAGAAATTGAAGACCCAATTAACACCAAGTTCAAGACCTCCCACAAGACCCAAGTCATCCCTCCTTCCATGCTCTTCCAACAAGTCAAAGCCTTCCAAATCTGGTAAAATCTGAAATTTTCACCCCTACAATAGAATTTCAGACCTATAGTAGGTCTGCAACTTCAGCCCCTGCAGTTACCCCTGCAACTTCACATGTGCGAGAGATTTAGGGAAGAATTGAGGGTAAAAAGCTTGATTATTCTTCCTTTTTGATCTTCACTCTCTCTCCCTTGACTTCTTTCTCTTCTTCACTAGTATTTCTCTCTTCTTGGCACATAAATCGAAACTTGCCTGAGATGCTCCGAATGAGGCTGAAATTTCCTCTATTTATACACATCTAGGAGGTTGAATGGGTCCCTTCCATGTATGACTTATTTAAGCAGGGCTGACTTGGTCTTGTGGGGACAAAAATGAGATTTTTTACTTGAATAAAAATATTTCTCCACTTTCTTTTCAAAGTCTAAATATGATTTGACTCTAGTACAATTTTGTATCTCATGATAAATATTATTTTGACTCATAAAATCATAGAAGCATGAAGAACATGCTTGAAAAAAAAACATTTTTTATTTTTTATTTTTATTTTTACAATTATATAATGACATGAGTACAATGATAATTATGAAGACCAAACCTAGTTACATTTTCCAACAATTCTTACATGTCTAGTAGTATGTGTTGTGTACATGATAATTTATCATAATTTATTCACATAAAGTCTATATACTCTACTTTTTATCCATTACATAAGTATAGATTGAATATATAACCCCTCTTCTTCGATTATTGATGTATCCCATCGTATATTGTTATTTGTTTCTTCTTATTTTTCTTGATGGATTTTTATTTACATAATTGGTAGATGTTACTAACATGGTTAAAATTTATGGTAAAATAAATTACGATAAGGAAATAAATACTATAAATTTATATTTTCTAAGTAAATTAAATATAAAACATTATTTTATATTGGCTTGAAAGTGTAAATACTATATTATATCACAACTATATTATTTTAGTTAACATCATATATATAATATACAACGATGTTCTGGGGCTGGGGAAGAAAAAGAACTAAGTACAGAAGAAATAGTTCTCAAACGGCTATTGAACGAATGGAGAATATGGATGAAAGATTCATTCTAGAAGATCAAAAGAGATTGTACAGAGACAAATTCCAGAAGTATCAATCTAAGCAAAGCCAAGAATCAATGGATCAACAAGGTAGTCTTAGATCACAGGTTAGAAATGGCCCAGATATGGTCTCACAGGGGAAAGTGGGAAATAAGAGAGGTCAAAAGAACCTACAGGAGTCAATCTAGATGGTCGGAGATCTATTAGTGAATTCAGGGTGCATGCACTAGTACAAAATGGTTAATTAGACGTTACTAAAAAAAATGACTAAAATTTGCATATAAGCGACCATTTTTTAGTCGGTGACCAATAGTATCTAATTTACAGTATCTTATAACACGACAAAATTTTAGTCATTTTTAGCTTAGTCATTTATTAGTTGTCTCAATTTTATCGTCTAGTAGTATATATTTAGTCATTAATTTGGTCATTAATTTAGTCATTTATTTAGTCATTAATTGTTACAATTAATAACCAAATATACAACAAAATATATTACTATATGATCACCCGAAAAAATCAATTAATGACCAATGAAATACAACCAAAATGTTGCATTATAAGATACTGTAAATTAGCTACTAATAGTCATATATATTACAATTTTAGTCATTGTTTGAAACCAATTAATGACCAAAAAAATATGACTAAATTTCGGTCGTGTTATAAGATACTATAAATTAGCTACTAATAGTAATATATATGCAAAATTTAGCTGTCATTTGTAATCACAAATTTATCATTAGCAGTAGTCATATATCTTGTTTGGTAGTTTCATATTCATTATATAATTGACTAATTTAGTAGTTTATATTCATTTCATTTAATTTTATTAATAATCATTATAAATGACTAATTAGTTGTATACTCATTTTATTTATGTTCATCATTAATCCATATAAACTACTAATTTAGTAGATTTAGATCGATTTTATGTGTTCATTATTAATCAACATAAATTAATTAGTATGATTTTGAAACTATTTATAAAAAATGTCATACAATGTGTATGTTCATCTAATATGAAAACATAAAGTTGCATATGTTAATTACAATACTAAACAATATCAAGTGCAACTATAAATAATTTCAACCATATAAATTATATTATATGAAATGTTAAAGTATTACAATACGAGTTTCCAACTTAATATTGGCTGGACTACAATTTACACATGAAATGATGTTTCATCACTTCAAAACATTATCATTGTGTTGTCAAGGCATTACAGGTGAATTCACCAAATTTGAATACTTGACCATGAGTCTCTATGTGTGTGCCTTATGTAGGATATTGGCTCTAGGGGTATCACTAGACCAGTTCTCTTCTCTCTCTCTTTTTGCATTTGTCGCTTCAGTGTTATTACTCTCCTCTTTCTTCAATTCATGCTTCTTACCATCAATATCGAGTTCATTTTCTGAAAACAAAAGAAGATACAATGCAGAGTGTAAGACATGAAATACAATGAACACTATAATATAAAATAAAGTAGACTATAAAGAATTTATGTGACATATACCTCAACATCAGCAATGTCAAAGCCGTTTTTCCCCATACAAGCAAGAAACTTGAACAAGTTTTCTTTAGTTGATAGATAGTGGCCACTATGTGGCCAGATGACCTATATAAACAAAGCAAATAAAATGTCACCGTAGAAAAGAACACCTAAGTAACTTAGTATTCAACCTTTAGGGAAAGCTTAGGTACAATCATGTCAACTTATAAGTTACATGCTAAAAATCTCAAGCCGTAGATAACTTGTGAAAACAAATAATATGAGGTGTGATGTTTAATCCTTGTCGCCTTATTCGACAAAAAACATTTCATTTTCTAACGCATTAACTTGGTCAAGTATATAAACAACATGTACTCAAATAAAATGAAAGTAAACATTTTTGATAGTCATGAAAATCTCTTAGCAAAAAATAGTTATAAGGATTCCAATCAATATCGTGTAATACTAATTTCATCTTCAAGATTTGATTGTTGTTTAAATGGACATGATACCAAGTATTTTCAATTTCATAGTTAAAATACAAAACAAAATCAAAAGAAACATTTAAAATACAGTCAAACAATAAAGAGAGGATATCATGGAATGGACATTTCAATTATAAAAAATCTCCTTACCTGCCCACCGATGTCTTATTCGGAATTCCTAAAACATTTTCTTGCCCAAAATAACCATGAGGTGAAAGAAACACAACATTAAAACCATAGGAATTCCTACTAGAAACATTTCCAAATTCAATGGCTTATGTGCCTGAAGGATCTCTATCAACAAATTAATCATATCCAATACATGATTTGCACTGTCTCCCCATCCTTTTTCCAATCACATTTCCTATAACCTGCCCACAAAAAAATCAAGTAATAATCAAACGAAGGCATTGGCATTTGTTTTTATCTTTTATATCTATAAAATTTGAATCTGATTTGTTTCAGGAACATATTAATTCATATTTAAAGCCTTCTTGACATATGAGAAGGTATCAATCAAGTAGGACATCAGAAAAAATGACCTCAATGAGGTCCTCAAACAATTTCTACAATATCAATATTTTTCTTGCTGCGATATCTTGGGTAGAAAAAAGAACATACATGCAAAAGAAAAAGACATATATTACTTATGTTCAAACTTTGTATATGTTTTATTCTTAGGCAAATTTTTAAGAAGTTCCTTCGCCTTTACCAAAGCGAACTGTAGCTTGGTTAAACTACGTATCCTTTCATTCAAGATCAATTTATACAAGATAAATGTGACACAGTATTCTTTCCCATTTCTCAACATGCTACATATGATAAATTGAAAGTCACATAAAACCAAGAGAAAACCATTTTCTAACCAAAATAAACAAACAGCAGTGCCTCTAATAAAACTTGATTCTAATATCAGTAGATGAAAAGAGACTAGTGGACCTTTTTTGTTGTTGCTTTACTTTGCCTATTTTTCTTATGAAAGTGCTCGAGCTTCATGAACCAAAAAATGTGAGGGAAGTTGTAAATATGAAAAAAAATATGTTGAAATTTGTAGACTTCTTCAAAATTATGTGAATGATGCCATTTTTGGATGTGGTAAATCTCATAATAAGAAATGCACACATTGGATGCAGAGATTAAATATAATAACTTGTGGATGTGGCATGTATTCTTATAAATTGCATTACAATGACTAATATGAGCCTCCACATGTTATAGATCCTCAATATGTTAGTCTTGATGATGAAACAGATATGGCAATGATAAGTATGGGTGGTTCTAGTTTGTATGGTGGATATATTCAAACCAAGGTTGCATCTTAATGAACCTAGGTCCTGACATGGTAAACTTGGATCTGGTCCTCACCTAGTTTCATTCCATCACACTTTGTCAGGACTCGAGAGGACATAATGGTCCTTCAACTTATAATAGGGTTGATTTTGGGGTTATAGATAAAGCTCATCCAAAACAAATGTATTTTTGGGCTCGAAGAGATATGGATATAATGAGAGAAATAATCCATGAGGAACATCTACTAGTCATTGTGATTAGGGAAATACTCAGAGATAATAAGACTATTTAGGTTCAAATCAAAGATGGTGTTGATTCTTGTGGCTCATCAGTTGCTGGTAGTTTGAATTAAATAATGAAAAATAATTGTGTTGGTGTTTACATAGGAAAAACAATAGGAATTCAGTGCCCATACAAAGATGAAAAAAAATGTTTCCAGGCATGTTGATGGTAATTTCCTTGGAGAGGATATATACTATGGAGACATTGGGGCATCTAATCATAAAGTAGATACCATAGGGAGGAATCATTGCATAGTAGAAAAGGCACATGAGATTATTAACTTTTGTGCCATCCAACAACCATAGTGTGATTGATACAAAGAGAGATGTGGAAGATCCAAGTATCAACCACAACTTTTCAACAAATAAATGTTAGGTTTTGACTCTCCCTTTCAACAAATACTTCCAAGCATGTTTGTTTTGAACTTGAAAAGGATTATAAACTAATAGCTTAAGTGACTTAGAGGAAGAAAATGTGGATGATGAAAACATTGGTTTTTATCTTGTTTTGTATTTTTCTAGTTTGGATACTTTGGGTGATTATATATAGTGCCATTCAATTATTCTAAAGCTTTGTAGGAGGCATCACAATTTGATTGCAATGGCATTAATTTACCATACTAGTTGCAAATAATAATTTCATTTCACACTAATTTGAATCTACAATGATATGCTAATGGCATTTTCACATGTCTAATGCATTGCAAATAAACTGGAAACTTCTTAATGTGATGCTTGAGTAAAACTATACTTGCATTGGTACTTTGTTTCCCTTCTGAATTTATTATTTCTTCCTCTTATAATAATTATTTAGTAATAGGTTGTAGATGTTCATCAAGAGCTCCAACTTCATGCAACCTTTTCATGTCTCCCAAAATATGAACCATTCGAGTTGTGCCTCAAAAGCAATCCTTACAAAATCAATCACTCTCAAGGTCTTAAGAAGATTTCATAATAAATATTTGAAAACAATAAAATATTTCAATACAAGGTTGAAGTCTTAAAAACAAAAGAACTACTCTTATAGCAGAACTTTTCATGTTTATTGAGACTATTCACAAAAGAAATTTAGAGAAAATCCTCACTTACTGGAGAGAGTCGAGAGTCTTGATAACCTTAATCACAAGGGCAATAAAGGAGAGTTCTAGTCCTTGAAATTTTAAATTTAAATTCATCTCCAACAAGTGTTTATGTTACTAAGAAAGAACATAAGTTTATTTCATTTAAAAACAACTTCTATTGGATTTCCTCATGAGCAATGACACTTTCAACCAAGTAAAGAATTATGATATTTATGACATGAATAATTTTCTTACTTCCACTAGCCTTGATACTATTTTGGCTAAATTAGAATATGTGAAAGCAGACCTTTCACCAAATTTGAAAGATTAATATCTGGAATGGAAAAGAAAGTTTTCTAATTTTAACCTTGATGCGACGTTGAGAAATGTTGTTTTTACCATTGAAACATGGAAATACCATTGTTCATCCATCTACAGATATGGGAAAGAATAATTTATCCAGAGTGTTGTGCTAGTGTTTAGGAAAGAGATGTTGCTCTAGCTTAAGAAAAATATTGAATTTGAAAAAGAAACAATGGAAAATCTTAAGGAGGAGCAGTTCAAAAAAAAAAGGGGAAAATGTTCTTACTCAAACAAAGGAAAATCTATCCTAAAGAAGAGTGCTTGGAAGACATGCGTATATTGAAAGTTATCCTGTTGGAAGGTCATATATGAGGCTTGGGACTTTGGAGGCAAGCTTGCAAATTTAAAGTGAATAAAAAAAACAATTAACAACGCTAAAATGTCCTCTCACACTGTTGTGAATTACTATACTGGAGCATTTGATGGCTAGTTTAACCCTCCCTTTTGATGCCACGACCTAACAAAATGACCTAAAATCTAAGTTAAATCCATCATTTGTCAATTTTATTTCTATCCAAAATGACCTAAAAGTTAAGTTGAAGCCATAACAAATATAGAAGGGCACTGACAACAAGGGTGGAGGCAACCATATGGATGTGAAAAAACATATCCCATTGAGGCTAGATGGGTGCCTCTACAACTTTCTTCTTCAACATATCAAATTTTTTCTAACATTAATTTGTCCATTAAAACTCGCATCTTTTACTAGTACTTGCTCCAAGGGTTAGGTGTATAAAGTTGTAAGCACATATTAGCTTGTAGTAATATTGGTACCTTGTGTCTCATAGAAAGTTTGTATACCTGAACTATCAATGGGTGGTGGAAGAGCACTAATAAATTCATCTTATCTAGACCGACAAAAAGTATTGCATGTAATATGACATGTCCTAGTACATTACCAAAAGGAGAGAGTAGCAAGAAATTCTATGAATTGAGAGAAACACCGCAGTCATGACAACATTATAACATTTATCAGACGATTGACATGGTTAGAGATGAACCTGTACAAAAGCTAGTTATCCAACTTAATTTCCAAGAACACGTGAATGAATATTTGAAGATCTCCAACATAATCCTATTGAAAACTTAAAATGTGTTGGTTTAGCCCAAATGACATGATAGAGTAGAAATAGGATCTCCATTTGGTCGTAAAGGAGGTCTTTCGTTGGTCTTCTACAACAATATTTACCTAACGATATATGTTGAAATCATATGTGATTGAGGAAAGATGTTTATCTTGAAAACATCATAATATCCTCACTATAAAGTATTAGAAAGAGATAAAGTATGATCACCTTGAATATTTTCATGAACATTTTACTATGCCATTTTTCGAACTTTATTTATTTTTCTACGTAATAAATTTGCAAACTTTTGGTCCTTCTGTAATTTCAAATTTCGTAGAGAGAGATACTATGGATTAAATATTCGTCAAAACAAATGCATGTTTTGATTCTTTAATTTGGAAAAGTTCAAAGTTATTCATGCATCAATATCTTAATGCATGTTATGTAGCATACTAGTATACTATATGGAAGTAAACATTCAGTTTCTTCAAGATAGTAAAAATGTAATCTCGATAAAATAAGTTATCTTTCACTACTAGAGCATATTTATAAAATATATCTAAACAAACAACTTTCATTCTCTATTCAAAGGTACAAAAAACATGTTTGTTGTCCTAGAGGGGGGATTTTGACTGTTGGTTGTGTAGTCAAAGATATCGGTACAGTAACTCATGACACATGTGGCACAAAGGTGGCTACAAGTTGATATATGAAGTAGCACTCACTCTATATGGAGTCACACCATTATTATACTGAGAAAACTTGGGAGGTTGAGAAACATGATGTGCCAAGGAGCTTACTCCAAGCCCTGATGGTATGCTTTGTATGGTTGTCATAGGAGGAATATTGCCTACAGAATAAATAGGACCCTGAACCACTAGAGATGCTGTTGGTATAGGTGTAGAGAAACATGGGGTATAGCTATTTGCATTTGGATTAAGCTTGAATTCCTAAAAAACAAGGCCAATAATTTCAAACACAAATGACAGGAATCCGTGACTTGGGTTTTCTTTACCAATGTTCCAGAAAGCTAGATAACAAATGCATCTTATATAAATAACAAACATAATCACAACCCATTTTCTTACATTTGCATTGGGATTTAGTGTTGAATTCCTTGGAGAAGATACTTTAGATGAATCCATGGATGAAAAAAATATAGATGATGATGCAAAATAATAGGTTGGCAACTCAGAAGCTAGGGAGCCCGACTTTCTTGTCCTACTTTTCAATGTTAATTGTTCTTATGGGGAAACCGATTGAGTAGATAATGCACCTTTATTGGAGGAGGCAGGTCTTGATGATTCGACAACAACAACTCACTCACATGACAATGCACTTAAAGCACTCACATAAGTGGCAGTTAAAGGTGATGTATGAGCAGCAACTGCAGAATGCAGAAAAGAAAATGAGATGAGATAATTAGCCATTTTATAGAAGCATTGTATTATTTTCATTATAGACAACACATGTGACCTGATCACTTTTCCTTCGTAGTAATCCTGACTTATCTAGAGAAGGAAGATTCCCACAATTAGTAGCATTGATATAAAAATTTGTCAAAGATTCAGAAAAAATAAATAGTGATGATTTTTTTTAATGGAAGATATAAATACTACTAAATAGGTTTGCTTAAAAGAAAATCTAGGATTTAGACTTCTTCCAAGGATCAAAGACAACCTATTTAGTATTGGAATAAAACCATGCCAAAATTTTTGATGACAAATACTTAGGCCATAAGAAGCACACATCCATAGGGATCTGTTTCTCAAACACACTTGATACATCTGAAGGGAAAATTTCTAGTTCCTTCTACACATAAAAAATATTATTACAACATGTCTGAAGATGAAGATAGATAAAATAAGATAATTTTATTAACATCCAAAAGTACAAACTCAGTTAAATCAAACTCTATGCAGCTGGTTGTTGAACCTAAAATAATCCTACATATATTATTAACTATGTAAGCAAACTAGGTATGATTGGCCTCAATGGCACTAAATAGTAATAAAATAACAAGGGTCCCACAGAGTACATGCATTCATATATAAACAAAGGACTTATTTTAGCATGAAAAAAACATTATGCATTTAGATCTTGTCAATCCAAAGAGAATGACAACATATAGATCAAGTTACTATAAATAAAGATGGCAAATTATCATTGTACCTATCACAACACTTCCTTCATGCTTATGTATTTATTAAGGGAAGTACTAGGAATTTATGATGATGTAATAGTTGCACATACTATATCACATAGGTGATATACCTATGACTGTAATGCCTAACATCTCATGACATAATTTCACCTCTTTATATCATGCATAATTTATTGGGACATAGGAGTTGTTGCATGCAAATATGAGAGATATAGAAAAGAAAGAAGATACGTACTATGCTTTGTTGAGATTTTTGGTTAGCATTGGATGTGCTCTAGCTCCTCCAAGACCCATAAAGAGTTTGGATAAATTCCATCTGGTTTGATAGTTATTCAAATAATTAATATTTTTAATTAAGGACCCTAACTCTAACTTAGGAAAATTAAAAGATTAAAGTGAATTAAATTAAACATGTGATGAGAATGTTCTAAGTGACGTGGATCAAGCAACTTCTAATATTAGTCTTTGATTAGAAATTAGATCATGATTGTTGGTTTTCCAACGAGAAAAGTATAAGAGAAGGGCTTGGGGTCAGTTGGAGAACACACACATTGGCAGAGCATTGAAGATAAGTCAAAATTCTAGGGCGCGGTTTACTAAGAATTTCAAAGTGAGTTTGTAGTGCAGTGAAGGGAAAATATTGGTGAGGGATGATCTGATCCGAGGCCAATAATATAACAATGACATCGAGGTAGTGTACCAGGCAGCACAAAGGCTAGTCATAGCTACGCAGTTCAGCTAGAGCCACGCAGAAGGCAGCGCAGATGCATTAAGAACTCTTCAAGGGTGATGCATGCCTAGTCAGGGTAACATAAGCCCAGAGAGGCTGACACAGGACCATCTAGGGCAGCGTAGAGGCTAAGGCATGCTAAAAATGTCGATTAGAGGACTGAGGGATAGCCTTGGGGTTTTCGGTCAGCCAGAAAGGGCTCGAGTTCTGTAAATCCTGTTTGAGGGTGTGAATCAGCCATATTTTCTATCTCCGAGTGAAAGAGATATTACTACTGTGAAATTTCTTTGTAGGGCGAACCATTTTGGTCTCCATATATTGTTGTATTTAAATTTTGCATAGTAATAAAACCCTCTAGAGCTAGCTTCGTCGGTTTTCCCGCATTAGGTTTTTCCGGGGACATTTGTTCGAAAAATCAGTGTGTCAATTTGTCATGTGTGTGTAATGTTCATTAATGATCTATAAATGTGTAGGCTTCAATTGTGTTTACTTTGCTGATTTTACTGAATAATTCAGACAATTAACTTGTAAATGTAAATCAAGTAGGAAAAGTAAATCAAGACATTGCTATAGGATTTCTATGTTTAGAAATTTCCACACGCTTCACTAGTCTAATTTCCACTGACAATTCATATCATAAATTATAAAATATAATATTGTGAATGAAACAATAATCTCACATCAAATTTTTCTACTTACAGGTTTTTCTGGTGTGCACTCGGCAAATGAAGTCTGAAAATTAGCTTGGTTTTCCAGTTGTGTACTAGTCTTTTCATTTCCAGGTAAGTTAAAATCATTAAAAACCCTACAAAATCAAACTCAGAACTTAACTTGAACCCAGAATTACTAGTCCAAATACTCGAGAATGTGATTGATTAGAATTCAGAACAATTTTTATCGCATTGACCATAAAAAGGAAGCGAACTTTGAAGATGTTTAAAAAATAATTAAGAAGTGAACATGTTAATAAAATTGAGAATAGGACACAAACCTGTTAGCGTTTTCAAGTTGTGAATTGGTTAAACTCAAATGCAGTGGTTGAGTTGTGCTTTGGTCACTAACATTTGAGTAAATAAAATGTGTATCGCTTCCAACAATATTATGGTAAGGAGATACTCTCACCTAGAAGAATTCAAAAGTTAAATCTCACACATTCGTGAAACACAAACTAGAAACAAAAACAATAATGTGAATAAGGAATCCATTAAGTTAAAGCACAAAGTGTATCTTTGAGGGTGACGTAAATCACTATTAAACAATATTAGATAGAATATATGCCTAAAATCTTATGTTGAGTATATTGAAGTGTGCTAAAATGTTGATGTTGAACAACAACAATGCAACGTGTACACTCTTCAATTCTTGTAATCCTGTATGATCTATGGGATTGGAAGAATAATGGTGATGGATGTACATATATACACTATAATATAAAATAATTGGTTGTATACTTGAATTCATGTCCAATCCCATCTGTGAAAACTTCCTTAGAGCCTCTACCTCAAAGCCTATTTTAAAAATATCACATTCACTTAATGTTATCCCCCAAAAAAGTACAGCACTTAAAAATTGGGTAGCTCAAGTAACCTTGCAACTTATACGTAAATATTATGTCTATCATTCTATATTTCCCCAAAGCTCAGAGACAATAAGCAGTGTTGAGATTCAACAAGATGATGAGCTTAGTGAAAATTAAGCACCTTCACTAAGTGGGGCCCGTAGGCTATTTTTAGGTGTATGTCTATTTTTAGACATGGTGAGCAAATTCTATAAGTTTCAGGATGCTATTTGTAGATGGTTGGTCAAATGTGAAAAATAGATGAAATTATATTTTTAGAATATTGGGCGAAGTCTATTTATAGATCATCAATCTAAAAATAGATGCATGTCGTTTATTATTTGCTCTTAATAATAATCCAACAATAAACATCAACTTATTCTCTTGGAGCACTTTATTTCAGTATACAGATTTGGAAAATCAGTGGGTTGAAGGAATTATGCAATTCCTAGGGTTATTGGTGGCTCATGCATGAGGAATCAGTTAGAACTGAGGTGGAAAAGTTATGACAGAGTTGGAAGAGTAGTTTATGAAGTTGTTATTTAATTTAACTTAGTTAAGTGAGTTAAACTCAGTTGAGCTAGTTGTATCTAGTCTAACTGAAAGATACACTAGTGAGAGTTAATGAATTAATTAGTTAATTAATTCACAACTAATAACTCACTAACAACTGAACAGAAACAACAGTTAACTACAGTGCATATCAGTTCCAGTGGAGACCCAGCGGAGAGATAGGTGAAAGAGTGAGATGGACTATACGTTGTGACTATAGTGATGCATTCAATGCATCTGAAACACATTGGAGTTACCAATGAGGATTGTGCAGTCAAGGAAAGGCCAATTCAAATTCATTCAGGGGTCTTCTTCAACAGGGATTGCGCAGTGGAGGTAGGCTGTCAGGAGGCAAGAAATTGGTGCATGGAGATGAAAATTTATGCATGACAATGTGTAATGAATCTACATTGTACTGAGAGCTTGATGTACTAGGCTTTGTATGATATTATTACATGATTCCATTGATATACATAATATATGATATTTGGGGTTTTTAGCTTTAAGCTTTCCTGTTAAACAACTGTGTTATGTGCGATTGAATTTATTCACATGTGTTTGCAATTGAGTTTTAAATTTCCGCAAGATAAATAGTGGAAGGATTCTGTATTTTGCAAGAAGATAAATATTGTGAGATCAGGAGGATCCAATAATACTTCATTATTAATAAATTTCTACATGGTATCAAAGCAGTATTGATTACTGGAGATTGCAATTGTGAATAATTGTTGAGTTTTGTGCTGGTGGACAATTCGAATTTGCTGCAGAAATTTCTTGGTGCGACAGTTGAGTATTCATTGAAATGTATTTCAAAGGGTTGCGATTGGAGTATTCCCTTGAGGGAATCTCGAATTACGTAGCCTGTAAGGATAGTATGGAGGCAGTGCTTGAAGATAATGGGCTGAAGGAGTTCATCGATAGCGATGTTCCTAAGCCGGCTTCTAGTGATGCTGCAAGACTTGATGCATGGCAAAAGAAGGTAGCAAAGACAAGAAAAATTCTGTTGGAAGGTGTGAAGGACCATATTGTATCAAGCCTTCACAAGAAAGCCACTCCATTTGCAATTTTCTTTGACAGATATTTTCCAAAGCAACAACGACCAGAGGAAGTTGGCGCTGAAAGATAAGCTTAGAAAAATAAAAATGGAGAAGGGCGACAGTATTCCAAAATATTTCACGAAGTTTTTCCATTGTAGGGATGAACTGGGAAGTGTGGGGATTATTGCTGATGATGATGACTTGGTGATTTTGGCTCTCCTTCGACTTCTTAAGAGTTGGCATAGCTACGAACACTCTGTCAATGGACGGGAGAAACTACCGGGTTGGGAGCGACTTTGGTCGGATCTTGTGCAGGAGGAGATAAGGCGAAGTACCAAGGATGGCTCTTCATCGAAGAATGATGATGAAGAGAATTGTGCTTTGGCTTCCAAATCAAGGAAAGAGAAGGGGAAGAAATCCCATCCAAAATCTGAAGCTAAAGGCAAGAAGCTGGATTTGTCCAAAGTGAATTGTTTTCATTGTCACGAACATGGGCATCTCGCCACTAAATTCCCACAGAAAAAGAAGAACAAGAAGGCTGCTGGAGCTGCAGCTGGAGAGGCCTTAACCTTAAAATTTGAACTTGATTTCTGTTTGATCACATGCTTTGTTTCAAGCTCAATGGGATCGGTGTGGTATCTTGATAGTGGTGCGTCTTTCCATATGACGGGAGACAAGGAGTTGTTTAGTGACTTGGAGGAGAAGGATCTCCAAATGCATATAGAGATGGGCGACGATGGTAGATACAATGCGACCGACATTGGGACCATTACCTTTGAGAGGGAGTCTGGTAAACCATTTATGTTGAAAGATGTTATGCATGTTCCAGGTCTGAAGAAGAACTTGGTCTCGGTCGCAATGTTGGAAGACAAAGATTATGAGATTGTTTTTAGTGAGGGAAAATATTTCCTGCGACATAAAATAACGGGTCAAACCAAGAGGATAGGGATTCGAGTTAAGAATCTCTACAAGCTGGAGGTAGATGGTTGTGCTGCAATGATGGGAAAAGCAGAAGAAGTGGTAAGCCTGGATGAGGGCGAATTATGGCACAGGAGATTGGGCCATCTTCACCATGGCACCTTGAATATTTTGTAGCAGATTTCTACTGGACTTCACAAGAGTACTCTTGCGCAGTCAAATCAGTGCAAGGGATGTACTATGGGTAAGTTTGTGAAGGCCACCTTTCATGAGAAGGATAACCATGCTTCGGTGATCCTGGAGAGAATTCACACAGACATGTGTGGACCTTTCTTGGTTGCTTCAACAACAAAACACAGGTATTATGTTATATTTGTTGATGACTATTCTCATAGATGTTGGATTTTATTCATGCAGAAGAAGAGCGAAACATTCTCAAAGTTATGTGAGTTTAAAACATTGGTCGAGAAGGAGTCGGGGAAGCAAGTGAAGGCTCTGTGGAGCGATAATGGTGGTGAATATATCTCAAACGAATTCAAAGACGTCTGCATCAAAGAAGGAATTCGAAGAGAACTCATAGCGCCTCATAACCCACAACAGAATGGGGTCATGGAGAGGAAGAGCATAACGATTGTGGGTGCTGCACGAGCTATGCTGCATGACCAGGGCCTACCAATGCACTTATGGGCGGAAGCATGCAACACTGCGGTTTATGTGCAAAACCGTTGTCCTCATAGAGTACTTGGCATGAACCTGAAGAAGCTTTTACTGGTAAGAAGCCTGATATTTCTCATTTGAATATTTTTGGCTCATATGTTTACATTCATGTGATAAAAGATGCCAGGAAGAAGCTGGAGCCGACTGCAGAAGTTGGGATATTTGTGGGGTACACAGAAACACCCATATTTATCGTGTGTATTTGCCAAACAGTCGAATGACTGTGGTGCGACGGGATATAAAATTCAATGAGGTAAAAGCCATGAGTCGTCACTTGAGAGGGAGCTACACTTGCATGCAGAGGAGGAACTTCTTGTTCCTAACGATGAGCCTCTAGATGTGGATCAACCACAGGAGGAGATTCATGGAGTGGAGGAGTCCACTCATGTAGAACCAAACATCAGATCTGGAAGAAAGCGTACCACAGAAGCTGAGAGACTGAAGCTTGATGCAGCAGAAAATGTAGGAGTCCCTACATCACAACGCCAGATAGAGATAGTCACTTGACCGATTTACTGGATACATGGCTCTTATGAGCAAGTGTGTCATGACAGAGCCATATTCCTTTGAAGAAGCAATGCAAGAGCCCACATGGGTAGATGCCATGGTGGAGGAGTATGACTCCATTGTCAGAAACAATGCTTGGGAGATTGTTCCAAGGCCAGTGGGTAAATCAGTGGTAGATTCAAAATGGATCTACAAAGTAAAGCAAGCTATTGATGGGAGCGTCGAGAAGTATGAGGAAATATTTGTTTCTCGGGGCTTCTCACAGATCGAGGGGATTGATTATGAAGAAACCTTTGCACTTATCACACGATATTCTTCCATAAGGACCATCATTGCTCTCTCAGTGCAGATGGGTTGGCACATTCATCAGATGGATGTGAATACTGTGTTCCTTAATGGGATCATTGAGGAATAGGTGTACATTAAGCAGCCTGAAGGATTTGAGATCTTCAGCAACGAGTTGCGTGTGTGCAGACTCAAAAGAGTGCTGTATGGGTTGAAGCAAGCACCACATGCTTGGTGCACATGGATCGACAATTATTTCACTGGACTTGGCTTCACCAAGGGTGAGGCGGATGAAAACCTGTACCAAACTATGGTGGAGGGTAAGCTTTTAATCATTGTTCTTTATGTTGACGATTTAATACTAACGGGTGATGAGCAGTTGATACACTCATGCAAGGCAGATCTTGCAAAGGAGTTCGAGATGAAGGATTTGGGCCTCCTTCATTATTTCCTTGGATTGGAAATATGGCAGCGAGAAGGTGATCAATTGTTTGTGTCTCAAGGCAAGTATGCTCGGGAGATACTTGGTAAGTTTCACATGGAGGATTGCAAGCCCCTGGATACTCCTCTTCCTGGAAATTGGAGGAAAGAGGATGCTACATCGGCAGAGGTAGTGGATGCCACTGTTTATCGACAGTTGGTGGGTTCGCTCATGTATTTAGTTAATACAAGACCAGACATATGCTATGCGGTGAACCAACTTTCACAAGCGATGGTTAAGCCTACCAAGCTCTTTTGGAAGGTAGGCAAGCATGTCCTGAGGTATCTTAGGGGCACATCTGAGTATGGCTTATGGTACAGACAGACGGATGAGGTGAAGTTGCATGGCTTCACGGATGCAGATTGGGTAGGCAACCAAACGGACAGAAAGAGCACATCAAGAGGGGTTTTCAGTATCATATCTACAATAGTTTCTTGGTACAACAGGAAATAAAGATATGTGGCACTCAGTTCTGCGGAAGTAGAATACATGGCAGAAATTCAAGCTGCATGTGGGGCTGTCTGGATGAGGAAGATCCTGGTCGGTTTGTTCGGTTCACATTTAGATCCTACAGATACATTGTGATAATCAAAGTTGCATTAAACTCTCGATTAATCCCGTTTTTCATGATAGATCTACACATATTGATATCTGGTATCATCATATCAGAGATTGTGTGCAGCGGAAGATCATGTTGCTTCAGTACATTCCTATGGAAGATCAGGATGTAGACATTCTGAGGAAGGCGCTCGACAGGAGCAAATTCGAATACCATAGAGGCAGGATCGAGGGAAGGATAATCCCTATCTTGTTGAGAGGGAGTGTTGAGATTTAACAAGATGATGAGCTTAGTGAAAATTAAGCACGTTCAATAAGTGGGGCTCGTAGGCTACTTTTAGGTGTATGTCTATTTTTAGACATGGTGAGCATATTCTATAAGTTGGAGGATGCTATTTGTAGATGGTTGGTCAAATGTGAAAAATAGATGAAATTCTATTTTTAAAATATTGGGCGAAGTCTATTTATAGATCATCGATCTAAAAATAGATGCATGTCATTTATTATTTGCTCTTAATAATAATCCGACAATAAACATCAACTTATTCTCTTGGAGTACTTTATTTCAGTATACAGATTTGGCAAATTAGTGGGTTGAAGGAATTACGCAATTCCTAGGGTTATTGGTGGCTCATGCATGAGGACTCAGTTAGAATTGAAGTGGCAAAGTTATGACAGAGTTGGAAGAGTATTTTATGAATTTGTTATTTATTTTAACTCAGTTACGTGAGTTAAACTCAGTTGAGCTAGTTGTATCTAGTCTAACTGAAAGATACACTAGTGAGAGTTAAGTGAATTAATTAGTTAATTAATTCACAACTAATAACTCACTAACAACTGAACAAAAACAACAGTTAACTACAGTGCATGTCAGTTCTAGTGGAGACCTAGTGGAGATATAGGTGAAAGGGTGAGATGGACTATCCGTTGTGACTATAGTTATGCATTCAATGCATTTGAAACACATTGGAGTTGCCAATGAGGATTGCATAGTCAAGGCAAGGCCAATTCGAATTCATTCAGGGGTATTCTTCTATAGGGATTGCGTAGTGGAGGCAGGCTGTTAGGAGGCAAGAAATTGGTGCATGGAGATGCAAATTTCTGCATGACAGTGTGTAATGAATCTACATTGTACTGAGAGCTTGATGTACTAAGCTTTGTATGAGATTATTACATGATTCCATTGATATACATAATATATGATAGTTGGGGTTTTTAGCTTTAAGCTTTCCCATTAAACAACTGTGTTATGTGCGACTGAATTTATTCACATGTGTTTGCAATTGAGTTTTAAATCTCTGCAAGATCAATAGTGGAAGGATTCTTTATTTTGCAAGAAGATAAATATTGTGAGATCAGGAGGAACCGGTAATACTTCAGTATTAATAAATTTCTACAATCAGAAGCAAGGGATGAGGATGTCAACACAAATTATTAACAATACAAGCAATATATTAAAAAAAAAAAATAATAAAGAAGGATTTGAAACAATAAGATCAAGATGCAAACAAAGAGCACTCAATTATAATGCATGTACTATAATGGGTGAATAAAATTTTTTTCATTAGAAGGGAACCCAAAAAATTTTAGGTCATTTTCGATAGACCTGTATAGTTATGTGATGGGAATTGAACTAAGGTGTATGTCTTCACATTTTATCTACCTAGCCAGTGAGTTTTGAACCAACATCCTATTGGTAACCTATAAGGGTTTCCATTGGTAATTTTGTAGGGGAAAACCAAGGATTTTCCCTAATTAGTGCTACAACTATGGTTAGGTTTTGTTTTGGATAAGGAGTTAAAAATGTCTACAATTAAGTATGTAAAGGTTATATTAATGTGCTATTAACCTATTATCATTCATGGGATTTTGGTCATAGGCATGATTTTTTTCCTTTATTTTTTAAATATCCCTTTGTTAAATGTTGGCTCTTCCTTTGGGTCAAATTCCATGACCAAGAAGTATCTATTCTTTAAAGTCCACAAAAGTCTTGAACTTGACATTGTTCATTGATATGCTTTACATCCTTAGGCCATCCATGTCACTTGGATTTCTACTGACCATGTATGTGGAAATTAACTCTGTGGGAAACATTAGTGTGACAACATGTCTTCTGGGTTTTGAACCCATGTCTAAGCACATAAATTTCTTGACTACGTGCTCAATAAATTAATATTTATTTGGTATTGAATATAGAAATTTGTAGTCCACTATTTCAAGGTTTTTAAAAGCGAGAAGTAATTAATTTTTGATAGAATCCTACATTTTTTTAGATGCATCATATATTACTTCGAGGGAAAATGAGTACATCATGGAGAAAATAGAGGTACAACAATCTAATGACAAGAATATAAGGGAATTACTGTCCTCATTAAGCCAGAAATGCTAGCATATGAGTTTGTGCACCTGTAGGAAGGGACTAGAATGGAAAAAGTTGAATTTTTATTGAACAAGTAAAGTTAGTTCTTGTTTAAAAAGCCTCAATTCCCTAGACATAAGAGGGGATGGTTCTTCATGAAAATTATCCTTACACTGATAATTCTAATGTTCCACCAAATTTGTGTAACATTGGGATGCAGGAGCTAGGAAACACACTTGAGAGCCATATGAAGACACCCCCACAAATTTTAGGGGGCGCCATGGGGGACAGGGGGATGTTGGCGTTGTTAGCATTGGAGACCTGTTGAAGCCTAGAAAATCTCTGCTTCAAACATCGGGGAAAACAACCCGGTCGGGACCTTAAGACAACTCCTTTTGCGTTTGGTATGGTGGCTCCGACTGGATTTAAAGGACCAGTTTCCTTATAACTAAATGGATTGGTTTGAATGGGTGGAAATGGGACTAAATTAACTGAAATAAAACTATATAATTTAAACTAAATACTGGTAAAGAAATTCTAACACTAACCTGGGTAATTATATGTGAATACAACTTAAGATTGTTCCAATTTAACAATAACCATGAAAATGTATTATTATTTAAATTGAAATGTGCAAAAACAAATAAAGATAACTCTGTTTAAGAAATTAAACAGAGTTGTATTAGCATATTGCATTCATCATTGTATACCATCTATATATACTTATGAAAGATAATGTTTCAATTATACTCAGAAATTATATATAAAAGGAAGCGTTGTGAAAACAAATATATATAAATGATAGCAATTTTAAAACGAATACCATAAGACAAAAGAAATCAGCAGTGAAAGGATAGAAATACCTCATTCATCCTGAAGACTTTCAAATGCAATTTGATACTCTAATCCAGTAACTCTAATGCAAAATCAGATTCCAAGGTACAGAAATGCAACACTTCAAAGATAATTCCACATGAAAATCACCAGATGTGATCCTTTTTAAAAATATATAAGACAATGGAGTACAGAAATGCAATCTCCAAGTCAAAAAATATTAAGATCCAGGACCCTTCTCTAAATGCATGAGAAGGGATTAAATACTACTTAACTAAATCTAAAAATAGTTTATTACAAAAATTAAGGATTCGGTTCAATGACCGTCCTTTTCCTAGGCTAAAATACAGTGAAATTAAAACTAAATCTTTCTATCTATGAACTTGATCTTTAAACTTGCAGGCATCTAGCATAGTTTTGAGAAGATGCGGTTGACCGACTTCAGAATTCAACTGTCCTGAAAAGACAGAGTCGGCAAGCGTAGGAGCAATCTTCTCTGTAGCATTGATGATACAATTAAGCGCATTGTGTTGACTGTGTGGCTTCACCAAGTACATCCATTATGAGTCCCAATTCAATCTTGTCAGCCCTTGGATAGATTTTGCTCTTTCTTCTGCCTTTTTCCTCCATTCTGTTTACAGTTGATTTGCCTGTGGGAGATATCCTGGAACAGTTTCAAGAATCAAATTAGCTTTGTGTAAATTGTCATTTACACAATCAGTAAGAATGTTTGCCGTTGTAGCCGCCTCCTCTGCTGCCTTTTCTGCCCTTCTGATTTGTGCATTTTCCTTTATTTGAGCTTATTGCTCTGTTATTAATTTTGCAATTTTATCTTGATTTTGCTTCGCCATTTTCTCATATCATACTTTAGCCAAAGTAGTTTCGTTTTTATCGATTTGACCTTTCGCAGTAATTTTCCTCTGTGCCGAACACGCTCCACATATTTTTCCTTGCTCAGCATTAAGTGCCTTGAATTTGGTCAATGTTTCCTTATTTTGTCTTATAGTTATTTCAAGTCTCTTCGACTCCCGTCTTTTCTCAAGAAGAAATTTATGTTTCTCTGAGAATTCCTGACCTCTAACAGCTTCTTCAGTAATTTTTTAAAAGCTCTATAGAGGCTAATTTTGGAAAACTTACATACCTTATCTTGTGGTAGAAACTGTGTCAATTTGCCCACTTGGACATTTGAACTTGTGAACAACGTCTGAAACATCCTTTTTTGGTACTGTCCACTTGTGTTTGATTTTCTTCAATGGTTCATCTCTTTTGGTCCATTCCTGTGTGCATTCTGACAAATTTACATGTTCTCTGGAAAATTCTTCCATAAATTGCTTATTATAAGTCGCCTGAAGTTCCGGCAATTTATATATCAGCTTCACGTCTTCCGTGGTGAACGACCCAATTAGCTCTTCAGATGGAGTTCTGAATTGCCTATCTGAAATATCGGTGTTGTCCAACACCCATCTCACTATGTCTGGATATGGGAGAATCCTTGGCCTTTCCGCTATTCTATGCAGAAATGAGCAAGCCAGTTCTCTAATGGTTGCCTCAGACGTATTACTGGAACCTGCTGTAGCCACAACTTTCAACACCACGGGGTTTTCTTCTTCTAACAGATTATACATTCCTTCCCAAGTGGATATACCGACATCCTTATTACAAGCAGTGTCTGCATACAGCGAAGCCATTTCTCTGTTTTCAGAATTCGAGCTCTTCTCCTTCTTACCCATAGTGTTTAGTGAAAGCTTTTTATAGAAGTTTGCTCCTTCGTGCATGCGTTTTACGAGTAAATGAGAGTAATGGCATAAGAAAGGTGATGAGACTGTTTCAAATGTGAAAGTGGATGAAATATAATATTTTAATCGTGAAACGACTTTCAATTCAAACACAATCTCATTTACCATTAATTTTCAATCCAATCATTTAATTTAATCATTAAAGAACATAACAGATTTGATATATGGGAAGATTGCCTTGGGATAGCGTGCCTACATGAATCTGTGACATTGCGATCTGCGATTTGCTGCGCAATATCGCAATATCGCAATGTCACAATATCGCAATATCGCAAAATGAGGTCATCGTAGTTATGTAGAATAGCGCAAAAGTGAAAATTGCGCAATAGCGCAAAAGCGCACATCGCAAATCTCGCAAAAGCGCAAAATTGAAAAGAGCGCAAAAGGTATTCATTAATCACTTCTGTTTTCTGCGCTACGTGATCTGCGATCAATACGTTTATTGTATAGGCTTTTAGGGTCGCATTATCGCAAAAGCGCAAAATCGCATTTTCAGTTTTATAAAAGATATATACCATTTTGCTATGGATGCGCTATTTTGTTTAAAGAGCCATTTTATTATAATCTATCATAAACTTAAGTGTTTCTTAATGTTATTTCTAAGGGATTTCTATAAGTTTATGATAGAAAGTTTTATTTGAAAAGGAAAACAAATCCTAATTGATTTTTTGGATTTTTTAACTAAGGGTCCCCATTTATTTAGTATAATTACTAATATTAAATAAAAGGGGGGTTGTTGCTGGTCACAACAATTGGCGATTCACTGAAAGAAACAGTTATCTCTGAAAAAATAAAATGAACATTCTATCTTTAGTAAGTAAAGATTTTTAAAGATAATGAAAACTATCTTAGGATAATTCAAATAAAATGTAATAATGAAAAAGAAATAAAAATCATTTCATAATTTCTTTCTAATTCCTTAAGAATAAAAACATTTTGGGTTATCTCAAGCTTTGATTGGTGTTAATAATGAAGTAAGTGGATCTCTCCAAGTTTTGGTTTTATAATATACTCTATTGCCATAGGTATTGCCTCTGCTGCCAGCAAACGTTCATAGTCTCGACAGGATTACCTTTAAACCATTAACCATTCATTGTCCCATCCAACTAAAATTATGACTTTTTAAAAGATAAATTCATAAGACCTATTATCTCATGTTTTTGTCTTTTATTTATTTTTATTTTAAGAGCCATTGTTCTGGTTTGGCAGCCAGTTAATAACAATGCCATTCACTGGTTATAATTAAACTGAACAAGCTGGCTCATGATGAGACCCCTTGTCTTATATTTATAAGCCATTACCCTGTTTTGGTATGCAGTATTGGTAATGTCAGTTTTATTAATCCTTATGAACATGGTAAGTCGGCTCGCAATGAGACCTCTTATCTCTTAAAATTTTCGTATAATTTCTTAGAATTACATTCTAAAAAATCACAACTTAAATGAATGGGGTGAAAAAGTTTTATCCTTAAGAATCAATGGATGACAATTTTCAGAGTTTTTTTTGAAGTTCCAAAACTTTGAAAAAATCTTTACTTTGATAGATAACCTTTCTCTACTTAATAAACTTATGATGATTTACATTGTTCTCAAGTTTTCAAAAGATCATGTAAATGATTGAAATAATCTTTCAAAGTTTAACATCTTATTTTAAACTATTCAAAAACTGTGATCATTACTTTAAAAATTCTTATTTACACAAAATAAATATTTATAATATTTTTCCAAAGAAATTTTCTTAAATAGTAAACAATCAATCAGAGACTCATAAACAACCTTTATTTGCAAAAGCAAAAACAATCAAAAACTTTGCAGAAAGAAATATGTACAGTTTAAGAAGGAGTTACCTCCTTATGAAAAGAATTTCTTCAAGATAAGCCCATTTACAGGAAGAGATTCTCTCTTACCTGTTAGATCTTGGAGTATGAATGTATTTGAGCTTATCTTCTCAATGATCTGAAATGGTCCAAGCCACATTTTCTGAAATTTGGTATGTTTACCTTTTTCTTCGTGTGCTTTATCCCATTTCAAAACGAGATCACCAATTGACAAAATTTTTGAGCCGGTAGAACTTGCATCAAAAGAAGATTTTACAAGCTGTTGATGTTTTTCATGAGTAATTTTTGCCTTATCCCTATCTTTTTCTAATTTAAGGATTTGATCATATCTCAGTTGAATGGATGAAGAAGGATTTTCTTCAATAAATTGCACTAGGGCTAATGATGGAAGAGTTAAATTTGATGGTATCACAACTTCTTTTCCATAAACCAGATTGAAAGGTGAAGTCCCTATTGAAGCTTTTTCAGTGATACGATCAGCCCATAACGCAAAGATTAAAGATTTGTGCCAATTTTTTTGATTTTGATCAATGGTCCTTTTAATGATTTTGATAAGGTTTTTGTTAGTGGATTCAGCCAAACCATTACCTTGTGGATAATAATTTTTTGAATATTTTAATTTAAAACCTCTTTTGACTGCGAATTCTATTAAACTATTTCCAGAGAAGTAAGATGCATTATCAAAGACTAGAGCGTTAGGTACACCAAACCTGGTTATGATGAATTGATCTATGAAATCAATAATTGCATCAGAATTGGCTACCTTCAACGGGATTGCCTCTACCCATTTTGTAAAGTAATCAGTTGCAGTAAGGATGTACTTGTGTTGTTTGGAAGAATGAGGTACTATCTCACCAATAATGTCAAGACCCCATTGTTCGAATGGTTGCTCAATAGTTACTAGTTGCAAAGGGAAAGCTGGTTTCCTCTGTCTTCCACTTGCAGTTTGACAAATTCGGCACTTCCTTACGTAATCATGCGTATCTTTAAAAAGGGTAGGCCAATAATACCCAGCACGAATTATTTTGTGAGCTGTGGTATCACCTCCAAAATGACTTCCTACTGGTCCATCATGCAACTCCTGCAAAACCTTTTCAGCTTCAGTCTTTTCAAGACATCTTAATAAAATTGAATCATAATTTTTTCTAAATAACACATTATCAATGATCTCATATTTAATAGCCTTTAACCTTAAAGCGCGTTTACTCTTGTAGCTGAGATTAGAAGGAGCATACCCATTTTTCAAGTAATAGATAAGATCAACATACTGAGATCTGGAATTTGTAACATTTATCTGACTTACTTGAATATCTTGATTTGAATTTTGATTTTCTGGTATGTTATGAGCTCCTGCCAATAATCTACAAAAACCTTGTCCTCTAACAATCTTAGCTGGTTTAATATCAATATCATATTCTTGCAAGGTTGTTACCCAGTTAGCTCTCTTTTCTCCTACTTCTTTTTGAATTAATAATTGCCTCACTACAGAGAATGGGACAATGATTTTTGTATGTGTTTTCAAGAGAAAAGGTCTGAAATGTTTGATTGATTTAAACACAGCAAAGGCTTGTTTTTCAACATCAGAATAATTAAGCTCGGCTCCTTGCATATTTGAGCTAAAGAAAGAAATTGGTGCTTCGATTTCTTGATCATTAAGTTGTGTTAAAACGGCTGCATAGGATGTTTCAGTGGCCAGAGTATACAAAGTAAAATCTTTAGAAAAATCCGGGGTATTCAATGCTGGTGCATTAATGATAGCTTGTGTGATTGCCTCAAAAGCTTCTTTTTCTTTATGCGTCCATTTGAATATTGAATTCTTCTTGATCATATTTTGCATAGGTAAAAAAATAAAAGAAAAATCAGGAATAAATCTTTTAACAAAATTGATCTGTCCAAGAAATGATTGCATGGATTTTTTGTTATGAGGTAAAGAAATATCAGAAATTTCTTTCACTCTATCTGGATCAATATATATACCATCTTTTGACACAACAAATCCTAAGAGTTTTCCTTCATCTAAAGAAAAGAAAGATTTCTTTGGATTTAAGGAGATACCAAACCTTCTACATCTTTCAAATATTTGTTTTAAATCATGTAGATGATTGGCTCTTTTTTTTGAAAACACTGTTATGTCATCAAGATAAACAACAACTGATTTATTGATCAGACCTTTAAATGCTATATCCATGGCCCTTTGAAAATTTTCTCCTGCATTTATTAGACCAAAAGGCATTTTCTGATAAGCATAAGTTCCCCATTTTGGTCTGAAAGTTGTTTTCAATCTGTCATCTGGATGAACTAAAACTTGATTATAGCCCGAAAATCCATCGAGAAAAGACATAAGTTCAGAACCAGCTACCTTTTGAAGTATCTGTTCCATGATTGGCAATGGGAAATTGTCTTTTAAACATGCCTTATTTAAATTTCTGAAATCAATACAAATTCTTATATCACCATTCTTCTTCCTTACAGGTACCATATTGGAAACCCAATTGGAGTGCCTGACTGGAAAAATGATTTTGGCTTTTAAAAGTTTATTAAGTTCTGAATTGATTTGACTTTCGAGATTTGGATGGATCTTTCTCAACTTCTGTTGAACAGGTTTAATATCAGGAAGCATTGGAATTGTATGTTGAATAATCGAAGTATCATACGTTTTTAGATCATCATAATTCCAAGCAAAAACGTTTTTATACTTGTTGAGAAGTTTAATGAACGCATTCCTTTCCTCTGGTGTTAAATTGAGTCCTAAGTTAACGTTTTGAGGTTTAGAATCAGAACCAAGATTTACTAATTCAAACTTCAAGGTAGAGCTTTGAAGTTTAGTATTAGTGACTTTCTTGACCCTGTCTTTAATGTCATATAAATCCTCTAATTTAATAACAGATTTTGGAATGGGATTTTCATTACCTTTTGAAGCAATTTGTAAATCATGATCATCTTCGTCTTTAATTTGTTCATCATATGATTTCTCTGAAGTCATGAAATTTAGAATATCTTGATCATGATAGAATACTCTCCAATTTGTAACATTATTTGGGACAGATGGACGAAAAATCAATTCTACAGAAAACCTATCAGGACTGCAATCTTCAGCAGGTAGGAGTTTAGATGCAACATTAGCTAACAAGTCAGCTGATGTATTCTGATTCTTAGGAATAGGAGAAATATTGAATGCTAAAAAATGAGTGGTGAGATCTTGTACTAGGGTTTGATAGTGTTTAAGATGTCCTGAAAGGCAATGAATAGTATTCCTAACTTGTTTTATGACAATTTAGGAATCACCAAAGACTTTCAAGTATTTAACATCTAACCCTATAGCTTTATAAAGTCCTTGAACCAAGGCTTCATATTCTGCGGTATTGTTAGTACACTCAAATTCTAACCTACATGACAGCATGGTTTTCTCCCCATCTGGATCAACTAAGATGCATCCAGCTCCAGCTCCATCACTAGACTTCGATCCATCAAAATATAACGACCAAAATAAAGATTTTTCTATTGACTTATCTACAATTACATCAGAAATATTTACAATTCTGGAAGAATCAGATTGTGAAAAATTTTCTATCTGAGAAACAAAAGTATTTACAGAAAAAGGTGATTGAGGTGCTTCGAAGTTTCCAAGAAATGATTCAGCAGAATAACCTCCAAGAATATTGTTGTTGAATGCCATAGGCTCATTAGGTTTTTCGAATTCAGTGACAGTGTGCGTCATATGTTTTTCTTGTTCAATTTTAATTTGATTTGGTTTCCCTTTGTAGGGAAGCCACATATGCGAATAATCAGTCGAGATATAACCATTAAGTTTCGCAGATCAGTCCCTGCTCAAGATTAATCCATAGAATTCAGGAATATCAGCAATCAGAATATCAATTCTTTGGACAATCCTAGGATCATAAGCTAATCTGATAGTAACTGAATTAATTTCTCCTACAACTTGAACCTTAGAGCGATCCAATTGGACGATATGAACTGCTGATTTTTGTGGTTCGATATTCAATTTGGCATAGACAGAAGTAGGCATTATATTGGAGGAAGCTCCAGAATCAATCAAACAATTGTGCAAATTTTTATTGTACATCTCATAAGTCAAAAGAAAAGGAGGAGTTTGAGAATTTGACTTTTCCCCAATGAGCACAGTATCAGTAGCATCTACCTTATCTGGTGGCTTACCAGTTCCTCTCGCTGCTTTTGCAACTACACCGCTTGGTAAAGGAGCAATTTGTGTAGCGTTTAATTCTTTTAATAACAAATTTTGCTGGTGTTTTAGTTTGCTGAGTTTATGTAAGGAAATATTAGCTTTGATCTTTTTCATGTCCTCTACAATGTTGTATTCCATAGGATCTGACACTACTAAAGTCTTTGTTGTTGATGTAAGAGGATTAGAAGAGGATGGCTGATTTTGAGTAGGTAATGGGGAAGTTTTCTTTACAGGGGATTTGTCTTTGGTACTTGGAGTTGTAATTTTCTTTTTAGGAACTGTTTGCACTGGTTCCACTGTGGATTTACTCCTAGTACTTACAGGCATAGCTTCTTCACTATCAGAATTAGGGAGAATAAAATCCCACATTCCATTCAATTCAGCTATTTCTTCATTTTCATTTTCTTCATCTGATACTATAGATGTATCTTCTTCTTCTTCCTCTTCTTCTGATTCTGCATTAGAGATTGCATTAGGAGGTTTAGATTCAACTTGGTTTCTTCTAAAATTTCGGAATGGTTTCTTGGTAGAAGTTTCAGCCACTTGTTTTTTAATTTCAATCATTTCATTTGACATGGTTTTAAGAACTTTCTGTAAACCTTCCATGTCGTATGGATCTTTGGCCTTTTTCTTTGAATCATCTTTGAAGCTGACTTTCTTTGATTTCCTTTCCTCGATAGCATTTTTCTTTTCCAGAGAAGTGATACGTTTTTTCCACCGCAATAGCTTCTTTCATATTCTCAGCTAATGTAGGCTTTGCAGCTCTGTCCACGAAAATTTCTATGTTTGAGGGTAAGGCAGTTATGTACCATTCAATTCTGACTTGTTCACTGGGCTGTGAATCTGTGTGAATTTTGTTCAAGAGTTTGTTGAATCTAGCATTGAATTATTTAATGGGTTCCTTGGGTTCTATCTTCAAATTTGAGAGGTCATTGAGTAAAGTTGCTATTGATCGGTCATCTCCAAATTTGGTTAAAAAATGATCTGCAAAAATGTCCCAACTTGTTATGGATCCCGATGGTAATGAAAAGTACCATGATCCTGCTACTCCCTGGAGAGTATAAGGGAATAATCTAACTACAACATCTTCATGTATGACTCCATTCAAATTAATAACCAGCATAAAGTTATTGATATGTTCTTCAGCTTGAATGTTAAGATCTGGGCTAAACTTTGGAAGCCATTCTCCAGGATTGTCTGGTAAATCATGTAAAGGTGCAACCATGTTGACTGCCCCTGGAGTAGACCATGGTCTCTGTGCCATTATTGGAACAACTATCGGAGGGATAGTAGAAACTGGTGGTGTTTGAATAGAAATTGTTGGAATAGATGATGTTGAGATTAATGATGATTGAGGAGATGATGTACTTTGTTGTGAAGGGATTTCAGAAACAGGTATTTGAATATTAGATGTTGAACTTATATCACTTACTGATTCCGATTGAGTTTTCCTTGTCTTGAATCTACTAGGTAAAGGGAATTCTTTTGGAGAAATACCAAGTTTTTCACTTTGAAGCCTAGTAAGAGGTTTTGAAGAAACAAATTTTGAAGTTACACCACCTTCTGATATTTCAGATTCTTCTAGAGATAATGAGAATCCTTTCAATTTATGAATTAAATCTTGAACTTCGGGAGACTCAGGATGTTGATTGTCTGAATGTTTTGAGATTTTGGTAGTGGGTGTCTGAATATTTTCTGCAATTTATTCTCTAGGATTTTGAATTTCAGAAGAAATTGAAGAAGTTAATGAGGGTGTTTTGCTCTCAGAATGGCTTATGGATAAATATTTAATTGCCATTCATAGCTCAGGCCCTCCTTCTAGCACCAAAAATGTTGAAGCCTAGAAAATCTCTGCTTCAAACATCGGGGAAAACCCCTCGGTCGGGACCTTAAGACAACTCCTTTTCTGTTTGGTATGGTGGCTCCGACTGGATTTAAAGGACCAGTTTCCTTATAACTAAATGGATTGGTTTGAATGGGTGGAAATGGGACTAAATTAACTGAAATAAAACTATCTAATTTAAACTAAATACTGGTAAAGAAATTCTAACACTAACCCGGGCAATTATATGTGAATACAACTTAAGATTGTTCCAATTTAACAATAACCATGAAAATGTATTATTATTTAAATTGAAATATGCAGAAACAAATAAAGATAACTCTGTTTAAGAAATTAAACAGAGTTGTATTAGCATATTGCATTCATCATTGTATACCATCTACATATACACTTATGAAAGATAACGTTTCAATTATACTCAGAAATGATATATAAAAGGAAGCGTTGTGAAAACAAATATATATATAAATGATAGCAATTTTAAAGCGAATATCATAAGACAAAAGAAATCAACAGTGAAAGGATAGAAATACCTCATTCATCTCGAAGACTTTCAAATGCAATGTGATACTCTAATCCAGTAACTCTGATGCAAAATCAAATTCCAAGGTACATAAATGCAACACTTCAAAGATAATTCCACATGAAAATCACCAGATGTGATCCTTTTTAAAAATATATAAGACAATGGAGTACAGAAATGCAATCTCCAAGTCAAAAATATTAAGATCCAGGACCCCTCTCTAAATGCATGAGATGGGTTTAAATACTACTTAACTAAATCTAAAAATAGTTTATTACAAAAAATAGGATTCGGTTCATTGAACGTCCTTTTCCTAGGCTGAAATACAGTGAAATTAAAACTAAATCTATCTATCTATGAACTTGATCTTTAAACTTGCAAGCATCTAGCATAGTTTTGAGAAGATGCGGTTGACCGACTTCGGAATTCAACTGTCCTAAAAAGACAGAGTCGGCAAGCGTAGGAGAAATATTCTCTGTAGCATTGATGATACAATTAAGCGCACTGTGCTGACTGTGTGGCTTCACCAAGTACATCCAGTATGAGTCCCAACTCAATCTTGTCATCCCTTGGATAGATTTTGCTCTTTCTTCTGCCTTTTGCCTCCATTCTGTTTGCAATTGATGTGCCTATGGGAGATATCCTGGAAAAGTTTTAGGAATCAAATTAGCTTTGTGTAAATTGTCATTTACACAATCTGTAAGAGTGTTTGCCACTGTAGCCGCCTCCTCTGCTGCCTTTTCTGCCCTTCTGATTTGTGCATCCCAGTTATTGGAGTTTTTTGTTCCGTTATCGATTTTGCAATTTCATCTTGATTTTGCTTCACCATTTTCTCATATCATACTTCTAGCCAAAGTAGTTTCTTTTTATCGATTTTTCCTTTCGCAGGAGTTTTCCTCTGTGCCGAACACGCTCCACATATTTTTCCTTGCTCAGCATTAAGTGCCTTGAATTTGGTCAATGTTTCCTTATTTTGTCTTATAGTTATTTCAAGTCTCTTCGACTCCCATCTTTTCTCAAGAAGAGCTTTATGTTTCTCTGAGAATTCCTGACCTCTAATAGCTTCTTCAGTAATTTTTTAAAAGCTCTATAGAGGCTAATTTTGGAAAACTTACATACCTTATCTTGTGGTAGAAACTGTGTCAATTTGCCCACTTGGACATTTGAACTTGTGAACAGCGTCTGAAACATCCTTTTTTGGTACTGTCCACTCGTGTTTGATTTTCTTCAATGGTTCATCTCTTTTGGTCCATTCCTGTGTGCATTCTGACAAATTCACATGTTCTCTGGCAAATTCTTCTATAAATTGCTTATTATAAGTCGCCTGAAGTTCCGGAAATTTATATATCAGCTTCACGTCTTCCGTGGTGAACGACCCGATTAGCTCTTCAGATGGAGTTCTGAATTGCCTATCTGAAATATCGGTGCTGTCCAGCACCCATCTCACTATGTCTGTATATGGGAGAATCCTTGGCCTTGCCGCTATTCTATGCATAAATGAGCAAGCCAGTTCTCTAAGGGTTGCCTCAGACGTATTACTGGAACCTGCTGTAGCCACAACTTTCAACACCACAGGGTTTTCTTCTTCTAACAGATTATACATTCCTTCCCAAGTGGATATACCGGCATCCTTATTACAAGCGGTGTCTGCATACAACGAAGCCATTTCTCTATTTTCAGAATTCGAGCTCTTCTCCTTCTTACCCATAGTGTTTAGTGAAAGCTTTGTATAGACGTTTTCTCCTTCGTGCCTACGTTTTACGAGTAAATGAGAGTAATGGCGTAAGAAAGGTGATGAGACTGTTTCAAATGTGAAAGTGGATGAAATATAATATTTTAATCGTGAAACGACTTTCAATTCAAACACAATCTCATTTACCATTAATTTTCAATCCAATCATTTAATTTAATCATTAAAGCGCATAACAGATTTGATATATGGGAAGATTGCCTTGGGATAGCGCGCCTACATGAATCTGCGACATTGCGATCTGCAATTTGCTGCGCAATATCGCAATATCGCAATGTCGCAATATCGCAATGTCGCAATATCGCAATATCACAAAATGAGGTCATCGTAGTTATGTAGAATAGCGCAAAAATGAAAATTGCGCAATAGCGCAAAAGCGCACATCGCAAATCTCGCAAAAGCGCAAAATTGAAAAGAGCGCAAAAGGTATTCATTAATCACTTCTGTTTTCTGCGCTATGCGATCTGCGATCAATACGTTTATTTTATAGGCTTTTAGGGTTGCATTATCGCAAAAGCGCAAAATCGCATTTTTAGTTTTATAAAAGATATATACCATTTTGCTATGGATGCGCTATTTTGTTTAAAGAGCAATTTTATTATAATCTATCATAAAATTAAGTGTTTCTTAATGTTCTTTCTAAGGGATTTCTATAAGTTTATGATATAAAGTTTTATTTGAAAAGGAAAACAAATCCTAATTGATTTTTTGGATTTTTTAACCAAGGGTCCCCATTTATTTAGTATCATTACTAATATTAAATAAAAGAGGGGTTGTTGCTGGTCACAACAAGACCACATCTCTTAATGATTGTAACTAGGAAGGGACTAAAAAGGGAAAAATTGAATTTAGCTTTAACAAGTAAAACTAGTTCTTGTTAAAACGCTTTAGTTCCCTGGGCTAAGATGGAATGATTACTCATGAGAAGCAGCCTTACACTGATAATTCCAATGTTCTGCTAAGTTTATGAATGTGGCGATGCAGGACTTGGGGAAATTTACTTTTAGGACATGTGGAGACACCCCTCAAATTTTAGGGAGTGTCATGGGGGATAGGGGTTGTCGGGGTCCCTAGAATAGTGGACCCCATCTTTAAGTGACGGTAACCATCTTCTTGGTTGTTAAATGTTGGACTGTAGGTTTCACCTTGGATGTTAAATACTTAAACAATAAACCCTTGGATGTCAAATATATTAAATTGAGGTTGTTTACAATTAAACACAGGTTGGCCCAGCAAAATCCAAAATCAGAGTGATGAATCTATTTGGTGTCTTGGTTTTAGCTTTCTAATACCTACTCCTAGTGGCTTAGCTACAAAAAACACCTTCTTCTTCCTTGGCATATTGACTCTCTTTACAAAGATAAATTGAAACTTGAAAGAGAATTTTGAATGGTAAGTGTAAATTTCAAATGGAGATGGAAATGGTATAGAGAGACTAGGTTAGGTTAGGTGATTTAGGATTTTTTAGCATTTTTTTCTCACTTTTTAATGTTTAAAAAAAAACATGCAGGGTGTCTAGATGTCCCCCTTTTTAGGAGGGAGCACCCACAAGCCCAACTTTTTGGGAAGTGTCCCTACACACCAGAAAAAAATTGCACTGTGTGTTTCATGTATTTTTTGCAAAAGAGAGGATGCAACGAAATGTTTTGCTAGGTGGCCCTGAGGCCTGTGGTCCTGAGGATGCAAGGAGCATGTCCCTAAACTTGGGAGTATGTCCCTGTGTAACACTGGATATTTCCATAGAAAGCTAATAGTGGAGACTTGGGGAGCTAGAATCTGTGTCATAACTATTTGCATTTGTCCCTAATTTTCCATGTGTACTGAAGGACAATACCTTTCTAAGAAATTGGGAGGTTATAAATTGTTAAACTTAGCTTGAAACCATGCCCAAAAAGTCTTGGCAGACGAGAATCTGTGCTTTGGTTTAAACAATAGACCCATTGTTCAATAAATTAAGATAAGTTTGGTATTGAATATAGCAATTTAAACTCTGCCATTTCAGTATTTTTTTTAAGCCTAAGTTATTTGAAATTTTATAGAGTCCTGCATTTTCTTTAAGAAATGCATCAAATACTACCACAACTAACAAAGAGTGCATCATAGATAAAAGAGAGCCATAATAATATAATGACAAGAATACAAGGAAATTCTTGTGTACTTATTAAGCCAAAAATGCTAGGATATGAGTCTACCCCATGAGGAAGGGATTCAAATTATTTATGGTAAAAAAAGAATTTGGATTTAACAAGGATGTTCAGTATTTGTGTTTAATAAGCATTATCATGAACTAATGGGGGATGGTTTCTCATAAAAAGTAGCCTTAAACTGACATTTCCATAGAAAGCCAATATGGGAGAGTAGAATTATGTTTTGTAACTATTTGTAGTTGTCTCTAATCATCTAAGTGTCTTGAGGGAGAGAGCCTTCTTTAAGAAATGCATCAAATGCTACCACAACTAATGAAAAGAGAGCCAAGAGACCCACAATAATCTAATGACAATAATACAAGGAAATTCATGTGAATTTATTCCTGTAAGGAGATACAAAAATACCATCTGAAGAGGTGTGTTTCAGAAGTCCATTATTTTCTGAAAATTTTAAACTCGGAATACAAACAAACAATACAAAACCAACTTCTATATCAACCCAACAACCTTGAGTTACTAAGGTGTCCTAATAATTGTTAGTCGCTTTTACAATCCCAAATCCATGGAATCCAGTTGATATATATAAATACACCCTAAAAATCCTTTTAGTAAACTTGTTGATATCTTCCTTATGTATCCACTAACAAGATCATGTCATTGGAGGTGATAAAAATCATCATAAAAGATAGAGCACAACAACACAAAAATTAATATTGAAAATCTATGCACATTTTAGTCACTCATGTACATCCCCATAGATTAATAATCATAACTATACACTCAATTAATATGAACATGGGAATATCAAGTGCATCCGAATATAAAGTAGTAATTTAGACCTGCTTGTGAATGTCCTTTGACCCATGATTAGCATCATCCTCATCTCCTGATGTTATCTTGCACTTATACGGCAATGAAACTTCAAGTTGGTGAGGCACTCTAATTAAATCCCCTTCAATGGATTGTGCATTCTTGACTTTCCACAACACAAATTGATATAAGTAAGAGCACCAGGAAGCATCAAATGCACCCAGATGGGCTACAAATGGTCGTTGTTAACTTAAAGTATGGGGTTATTTAGAACCCCAATCATCGATTGTTTCATCTGGAGAAGAAGGTCTTGACAGAGAGCTAAAAGAAGGTCTTGACAGAGAGCTAGAAGAAGGTCCATCTAATATAATAGTGATTAATGATTCCAACTCTGGAATAAGCCTAGTTGTTTCTTCTACAAGTGTAGTTTCACGGTCTCCTCTACCATTGAAGACACCCTCATGATGACCCAAAAGCATAAAGGCGCACAAAAAGACACGTACCAAATACCTTAGTAGTTCCTTTCCTTCAACATTTTGAACTCTAGTTGTCCCTTTAACAGACACTTGAGAAACATCCATCCTTGTAGCTCTATTGCTAGTTGAATACATTTTGTTGTGTCTTGGAGATAACCGTTTAATCAAATGATCTATTTATGCAACATTAGATTGACTTACTTGTGAAACCAAAAACTGACTCTCAATGCGAGCAAGAATTGCTTTCACAACCTATAATTTGGAAGTTGATTGTACGCGAGCTACGAGTTGCTCCAAAGGAACTGAATTAACAGAGGAATGATTGATTTCACATGCAGTAAAATCCCGTGCCAGAGCATATGTTGTACATATTGAATTTTGGAACTGCCTCCAAACCCTATAAAACGAGAACTCATTAAGGTTCATAAAAAAACAAAGAGTTTTGCATCAATCTATCAGCATTTTTAAAATAAAAAATTGAATTCCTTATAATTTAGACTATGATCTAGCCAAATTTCTTGAGAGAGTCCCTGTGATTGTACATTTTGTGGTGATTAATATGTCTGATGCCTCAACATCTTCGTCTTTGCCTTAGAAGTTATACTCTTTTGAATTTTTCCTGTGTAAGTGTTAAATTGCGTCAAATGAGCTGCATGAAACTAAAAAGGAAAACAAATGTTGAAATCAATTGCACCATGCACATACTCTTTCCAATCAGTTTTATTTCAAAATTTTAATCTCCATTTCCCTCTGAATATAGACAGAATTGGTAACCTTTATTTCTTTCATAACTATTGTATGTGCATGAGTTTTTTCAACCTCTAAAATACCCAAATGATTTCCCTGTTTAGTTGTAACTCTTTGACATATTGTTGCATAAAGTGTTTCCATATGCTTTTTATCTTGATCTTCCTACAACATCCAATGCAGAAGGGAATGTTCCATCCTCTCCTAGGCAACAACCCTCCATTGTATCTCTGCCTCTAGAAGAGCCATCCTATTTATCTTTGCCTACTGCACACGAGATTCAAATTTTGATTCCAGCTCCTCACGCTTCCTTTTAGCATGCAGTTTCACTTCTATTTTAGTAGCTTGTCGTAACTCATCTGACTTGGATGAGCACATTTTTTCCTATGCCAAAAACTCCAATATTCGAAGATCACATAGTATGATGGTTAATGTCAATAAAATTTATGCATATAAATGGCTTTAGGGAATGCATGAAGAGTTATTTTGTTACAAGTTCTAAAGGTGTTCTAAACAATTTCAAGCTAAATATCAAGAAGTAGTGAAATTTCGATAGGGTGGTTAATGTCAATGGAATTTTTGCATATAAATGGATTTAGGGAATGCCAAGCTCCCACAGATGAACTCTTTCAACCAAAGGATTAATGAGCGTTTCACTCATTATGTCGAATAGGTGAAGTTATAGATGCCCTAGGAGAACTAGGAAGAACATGTATTCCAATTGGGGAGTTGGATATGGCATGGAAAATCCAAAGGAAGGACTAGCATAACATCTTGGACTAACATTGCCACATTTTCCCAATTATGGCACACCATATTGCAATTATTGTTGAGCAAGCAAAGAATTCAAGTAGTCTTTCTATAACTCAATAAAATCAAGATAATATCCATCCATGTAATTCCTTAATATAAAATGATCATTCAATATTGTGGCCATTCATGCAACATAATTTTTAGTTCTTTGCAATTGTTGCATGCTTATTGGATCCATGATTTCCATCTGAATTACAACTCCCATTTTCCCACTTAATTTATATAAGTTCTATAGGTATATGTTGCCTCTTGATGTTCCTCTAGGCATGGTACCAATATTAGATCTTGAATGCATGCTAGCAGTTGCAACAATATTGTCAAATGTGGGAGCCAAAGTGCCACGTGCGATAAAGTTGGGTATCATGGGTTGTAAAATAATTGGATTAATTGGTTATCCACACAAACCAAAATTGTACATAGAGTTGAGATGTGTGGACTCTAATAGCCCATTGGAGCAATCTCCGTTGGGAATCCCAACAAATAATGTGGCATCATACAACTTAGGTGTAATAGATGCATTCATTGAAGATCATGTTCATATTTTCTAGTACTCTATTGTTTTAATTGAAGCCATAGAATGATTTTTGTTGTGCCTTTGTCAAAATACGTGAGTTGACTAATTCAACTTGTGATTTTGTGGGATGTGAAAGCTGTGGATTTTGGTTTAAAGAAACTTGGTTATGAAAATGGTTTTTTAAGTATATGTAATTTCTTGTTTTATTTGTGACTTAGCATGGTTTTTCTCCTCAATGGAATTTGTTTCATCAGAGGATAAAGTAATGTCTATCAAAGAAGCAAAAAAATCTATGGAATAATAATAAAATGAATTAAATGAGTCATGGTTAATAACTGTTTCTTTGTCAAATAACCCAAAATTTCCCACCTTTTTAGTTGAGCAAGGACTAGCTAACCCTGTCTTGACTAGCTAAGGATTTGGTGTTGTATTTCTTGAAAAATATGCACCTATTGTTGATGAAAATGTTTGTGAAGATTATATGCCAAGGACCTAGACTCTTGCAAGAACCAGAGTTAAAGAATAAGAGTGCATGCGATCAACTATTGTTTCTTCAGATGCAGAGAAATGAGATAAATAAGCATCTTGCAAATATCCAAGGTTTTCCTTAGCAGAAGGACTTATTTGATCAATTTCACTATCATGAGAAAGGACCATATGCATATCTCTAATTTATCTTATTCTCAATGTGTAATCAGCCTCAAACACTGCTAAATATCAGAAAATATATTTCTTAAATAACCAAAACCACTTGATTGTTATGGATTTCAAACTTTAACTTTTGACTGGAGATTTCAAGTGTCTAGCAATAATGAAACAAATTATGGAAAAAAAATGATCTCTAAGAGATATATTAGCCCAATTTATATTCAGGACCAATCTGGCTTTCAACTTGTAGTAGTAGAGGCTTGATACCAAAAATTTACCTCTAAATTACTCAACATAGACTAATATCAATGATACTAGATTCTAAACCAACATTTAAAAAGGTGAAAGTATTTTTGGATTGAAAAAAAAGTGTATTTCTTATATCTGCATGTCCACAACACACACACACACACACAATGGAAATAAAACTGTGAAAAATTTAAGATGTAAAAATTATTACAACCAAGATTTGTAGAGAATTTGTAGTCCCATGGCTTAATTCAATTTAGAGTTAATCCCACAAAGGATTAATGAAGAATTTAAGAATAAATTGCATAGAAGATATAAAACAACCATCTACCACCAATTCCATTAACAAAATTGGGGAGATTGATTCAAATGTGACTTAGCATGTGCTCTCTCTAATCATGATTTACAGTGAAGACCCGAGAATTGGTGTTGGTTGCAAAGTAGAGCATTAGATAAATCAGCGAGAGTGTGTTGTGGAAAATTGTGATTAGACATTGGATTCTCTTTTTTGGGAATATATTTGTATCAATTTCCTCTTTTCTCTGAAGGATATCATTCGAAAAGCAGTTGATTTCAATCTTCATGGTTTTTTTTTCCTCAAGAGAATTTAGAAAGGATGGAAAAATGTGTATTTTCTTATAATATGGAATGATGCAATCTAATGTGATCCAAACATTAGATGGGATCTTGGCATCATTAGTAATTAAGGTTTTTGTGTCTTTGAATTTCTACTATGTTTCTCATATCAGTTTCAAGGTTAGGTGGCCAGTTCCTCTCAAGATAAGGGTTTTGAAAAATGGAGTGACTTGTTTGATTTGAATCTAGTTGATTGATTTACATTTCAATAACATTCTTGAAAAATTATCTTAGTAAAAATGTATATGCATGTCTTCCTTGAAATAATGAACATAACAGACACTTGAGAGAACCCTTGCAATAATTGAGCCAATATGGTAAGACATAAATTGGCCCAGTAGTAAATCTAATCTAAATAATTTTTTATCCCATGTTAGCTTCAAGAGCGGTGCCACTGAGCAGATGATTGCCAGATGGTTATGGACGTTGAGAATCAACTATTGAGGAAAAATATTTTTATCACCTTGGGCATCCATGCTATAGATAATTTGAACAGAAGATCCCAGTTCAAGAAGTAGCTAGCAAGCATAGACTTGCTAGAACCATACCCATTAATGCTTCAATGTTCATTCATGGTGTGATGAGAAATAAGACTTAACCACATATTCCAGGACTATAATTTTTTCATACACTTACAATCTCCTCTAATTCCTAAGAATTTTGCAATATCTTCTCTAGACATTTCCATTGCAGGGGAGGTATTTTATGGGATACTGGGTTGTATTAAAAGTCAGCTTGGCTATGCTATATACTCTTTAGCTTAATTCTCTCTTCTAAATTATATCTATGGAAATAATATTAAATGATAATTTTACGGGTTAAAATGGAGTTTTGTAAGTGAAATTTCTTCAATTTCTCGATGAATTACCAAAATAGGTTTATGCTAAGCACCTACTACATAGGATTCCTATTTTCCAGTCATCATGAGGCCCCAATAGGAGATTCTATATGTTATGACATGGGTGGGAAAGAGGAAGTGTTGCCATTAAAACTCCAACCTGATGTACACTTTTTCCTTATATGTAGTATTAGAATATTTTCTGACACATAAATAAAAAAAACATGGGTGAGTCATTCCTAGATAAATATTGTCGTTTTTGAATGACAATCTCCGCTTGGATTAATAATTTACATAACAAATAATAAGTCATATAAACCATCATTTAGAATAGATTTAAGGAAAATCAAAATGATTCATAGACAAATATAAGCGAGAAACCAAATTAGATGGTGCAGATGGAAGAAGAATATTCCTTTGGACCAAAATAAAATAAAAGAACTAAGAAAATAAAATAATACAATAATGTTGAATCAAAACCTCAAATACTACTAAACATATCACATCTTTCGGGAGGTAATGTTGAAAAGCAAATTTTCACTATCTTATATAGAGAGAAAAATACTTGTAAACATATATTTGTCCATATTTCAATACAATAAATGTGAATCAATATTTGCGTGAATACCATCTTGATAGGGAAACAAAGGAGATTATTAGGGAATCAATAGAAAAAAGTGAAATAGAAACCCAAACAATGATCTTGTTGGGTCTATGATGATGGCTACTATGATGATCTGCATCTCCAAACTTAGTGGAATAAGGTAAATATGTAGGGGATTTTAAAATTAATGAACCCGAAGGTAGCATAGGAAAGCCAAAGCTATCACATGGAGGAATACCAAGATTAAGCTTAGAAGAAACAATGGTATGACTATAACATACATTGGCATTGTCACTTATCTTAAATGAGCTTAGTTTCTTGATAAAAGTTGCATTGAATGGAACAGGACCTGCAAACATTTTTTAATCTCTAATTTTAGTTCCTCACTAGAATTTGATCAAGGAAATATTCAAAAAAATCGTATGCGCAAGATCTTGCTATGAAATGAGCAAGGGTTTTTAGCCTTGAATATCTAGAAATACTCATTTTTATGGCTAGCAGTCTTGTAAGGACCTCAAGAATAGATTCGATGAATATACCAACAAGTGTAATTCTATCTTAGTTGAAGATATGGAACCATGGTTTAAAACTTGAAATCTTGGACAAAATTTCGAATATAACAACAAGGTTGTTTCTAATTTTCTTTAAGCAAGGAAACAAGATTACTTTACGTTTAACAAATATGCTTGGTCATTACTTTCCATGTGACATCAACTAATCAAAGTGAAAATCCATATATACAATATTAGGGCCACATGACATAGTGTGTCAATGTAACTAATACTTCATAAATGTTGGGTTATAGATTTGGGTTCAAATGTGAGAAGTCTGCTTCTATAAAATGCTATGTAAACATAAGCCATGTCATAGAGGTTGAAACCTTTTCTGTCATCTTGATACTAGAATGAATCGGGATTTAATATCTTTGGATCGATAAGCATACCAAAGTAACATCATGAATATGTGGCATACTTTATAACCATTAAGAGAATGACTTACCAATCAAAGGCATTGAAATGTGAAGAAAAATAACAGATGAATAATTGATCTTAAAAGTGCAGCAAGGAGAGATTGATTTTCCCTCACTAAATCATTATCTAATGCAGAGATAGTACTATCTCCTAATCAAAATTTTTGGTGTACTTCGGGTCCACCAGTGTTGCAATATGTGATCCTTCATTTTGCATTTAGTGTGAAAAATATTGATTTATGACTCATCCCATTCATAACATGAAGTCAACTTGTATGATCTTAAATGGATTTAACAAGTGTATGGTTATTCACTTCACTCCATAGATATTCTTGGAATTCAAGAAAAAATTGACAACTCAATTATTAGTATGGGGATGTTGGAACTATAGTATTTGTGGTTTTTTGTAGCCTTTATGTTCAAGTAGGGAGAAGCTTATTGATAGTTAACATGTTTACAAGCATTTCCTTGGTTGGACATCAAGCGTTGCAATCCAATGTAAAAATTTTGGAAGAATTTGATCAATGTTATTTCAATGTTTATGCTAAGTTTATAGAAGAGTCACATTGGTTGAAGCATACAAGTGACAATTATCTTCTGAATTGAAGCATAAAAAATCTTATTAGAGGTGAGTGAGTACATTCAAGCGAAAGGAAATCAATCAATCTTGGCTTCAACCAAGGTGATATGTTTGACGTGTTATCACTCAGTAATTTCTCAAGGTTAAAGAAAGAAATAGTCCGAGGTAACTACAAACCTACTTCAAACTCTAGGATCTAGCCTTCCTAGGGTTCAAAGAGGGCTCTCTCTTTAAAGTTTAAATTTGTTTAAATTTGTGAATATTAGGCTAGCTATGAAAGTGTAGCTTTGGTTTGGTTTTGTTGGATTTGGTGGGAAAATTTCACTTGGAGGGATAGATAGAGGGAAATCTACTTGTCCATTGGGCTATGGAGTCTAAGTCAAACTAACAGAACTGGGATCAAGGCCTAAAAGGTTAAATGTCTTCAAGGCAAGATAGATAACCCTTGGAGATCTTGGAAAATTGGTTTTTGAGATGGTATGATTGGGATAAAGGGCACTGAAGGATCCTTTGATCCGGAAAAGGGAAGTAGTAGATATAGGTCAAACGGGAAAGGGAGCAATTAAGGGTTCCCTACACCAGAAATCAGAAAGAAAAAAAGAAATGATAAATAGTTAAAAAAAGGTGCTATTAACATGTCTTGTAGTAATATTCCTAGTTATACATTCAAATTTAGAATTAAAACACTGATGTATGCATGTAAAAAAGAAGAATAACAATGACAAGTTTTAAAAGTTACTTCACTCCAGATAACTTATCACAGGGATCCTGAAGTATGATGCCAAGTAGTTGATCCAATCTGCTACTCAAAATCGAAATACAAAGCCTTCAAGTCAAAAAAATATCTATAGTAATCTCCAGAAATTTTATTCCACCAAAATACTTCAAAGAGTGAAGTATTTATACAAATTCTATACTAGAATATCTTGAAAAAATATCAAGATTGGTTTACAAATATCTCCAACTATTTTACATAAATATAACTTAAGTAAAGGACACTCAAAACTAATGCATCTATTTGGCACTATTTTTTATGGATAGGTGATGAAAAAGAGGATAATTTTAATTTTATCTCAACTCTTAATTGATGATGAGGCATCCAAGTCACTAACTGTTTCCTTTCTTTGTGCATTCTGCTCTAGCAATTCTGCAAACTTGGGGTCCAATGATACCTTTTATTTTCTCAATCCGAAATAGATATGTAAAAAGTGAAAGAGGTTATTGTAGATAAATATGGTTTTTAGATAAACGTCTGTCAGTTCCTTAAAATTATGCTCCAGTTGTTCACAACAGGGTCTGCAAAACGATGTGTAAAACAAAGTTTTCCACATTCTGAAAAATAGGCTGTAAATATGCGAATGTATCTCTCATTCTTTAATACTTGTGAAAACAATGAGATAGGTTTTTGTATATGGTCTCTTAGGAACAAAAACCTCCTTCATTTTTGCGATATGTATTTCTGATTGGCCACAATCTTCTCTGCAAAATGATGACTTAAGAGAAATTTTCTGTAAAAAGTGCTTTCAAATATTGTTTAATATTTCCAAATCCATAATGGCTGTTAGAAACGTGAGAGAGGGTTTTGGAGAGGAACATCTTAGGAACATAAGCCTCCTTCAGTTTTGAAAAATTCATCTTGGATTGGTCACAATAGTTTCTTCAAAATAATGACTTTAAAGAAGAAATTTCTGCAAAAATGTACCTTCTTGCTTTGTTTTCATCTTTTAAACTTACTGTTCTTTTAACTGTTTTTACTTTCACTTTGGATAAAATTCATTGTTGTTGAAATTATTTTCATCTTTATTTACCATTTACTACCTCTGATTTTACTTTTACTGTTTTACCTTGACTGCTCTGTAACTTTGTTTTAACCTTCATTATGACTTTCATCTCATACACTTTAACTTTGATGCTCTTTGATTGTTTTATTTTCACTGTCACTGTGAATTCTTACTTTACTTTGAACTTTAACCTTTACTGTGAGTTTTTCCTTTTACCCTGACTATTATGAATGCCCTGTTTTAATCTTTACATTAAAATTCTCTTTTATCTTTCATAGGATGATTGTTCTTTAACTCTGATGCCTGGAATCTTTTAAGGAAAATCCTTTGAATTCATTTCCTTGTAAGTTCCTAGAGTAAAACATATCTTTAACTAGTATTTAGATTGTTTTATCCAAATTCTCCTTTTGCTAATGACTTGCAAAAAAAAAAAATTGTTAATGAAACTCTAGCTGCAGGGAGGTGATAATGGCTTTAAGTGGTCACAGTACTAGATTTGATTTTGGTACTTTGGAACCTTCAGGATTGCTTGCACTCTACTTTTTTAAGGCATCTTGATTTGCTTCTACAATTTAAATAGTTTGCAGAGGCAATTTTACTATAGCGGAGACTTAATTGGGCAAATTTGGCAAAATAGAGTCTCTTTTTGGGTTTTCTGCCCAACTAGGTTTATCAAGAAAGTTCTGAGGCTTTAAAATTGGTCTAAAACAGAAAAAAAGGGGTTTTCTGAGTTTTTTGACTGAGAAATGGGGCTAAAACTCTGTTGAAAAGGATTAAAAAGGGTTTCAGGATACCTGCAAAGGTTTTCTGGCCTTTTAGAGCTTGAAATGGATCATTAAATTGTGAAAAATTGATAAATTTCCTTGAAAAATCGCGCAACAGAAAAATAGGGTTTCTGGGAAAATTTTGGCAGAGTTTGGCCTATTTCTGGGACTTTTGGGCAATTTAATTACTCAATTTCTTATCTTAAAATGCTTTTCTTTCTTTAAAAATGGTTTTCCAACTTGATTGTAGGTTGAATTCTGAGAAAAATCCCTGTTTCAATGCAGGTATTAGCTTTGAAAGGGTTTTTACAGTTTCTGGTCAAATTGATGGCTTCAACAGTTTATCTGGAGCAAGGTGCAGCTCCTCAACAGTCTTCACGGGTGTACTTTTGTAAATTTCCGAGGTTTTGGGCATAAAAATGGCAACCAAGGGCTTTAACTGGGCTTATTTACAGTCGGGGAGGCATAACAATAGGTTTAAAACACGCAAATAAATAGAAAAATGTATTTTCAAAGGTTTAATTGACATATTGGTTGCATTAAACTGGAATTGAATGTAAGTGGCATCAGGCGGGAGGGCGATATTGAATTTTCAAAGGGACAGGAAATCGATGGTTATCGCGTAGGTTTCTGGTGGTAAGCAGTTTTAAACTAAACCCACGCGATCCAATGGCTGAAGGGCACGTGGAGGAGAGAGGAATGGGTGAAACCACCCATTTCATGCGGCTATGGCGTTTGGAGGGTCGGGCATCTTTTTAACGCGATATCAAGTTTCAACCGTCGAATCTGAGAGTCGTGTGTGAATGGTCGGGATTAGTTTGGGAGATTCTTTGGAATGGGATGGTGGGACCAGGAAAATGTATATATGTGGATGGGTTTAAAATGCGTTTAAAATTTATGATATAGTTGATGGGTAAAGGTTTTAAAACATATATATAAGGGTTTAATTAATATATATGGCTGCGGGCTTTTATGCATAGGTAGCCACGGTCTTTGAACTTTATAATTAAACATTTGTTTAATTCAAAAACTTAGGATTATATGAATATAGGCAGGGGTAATGTTTTTGTTTTAAAAAAATTTGTGAGATATTTTAATAAAACATATGTGGGGCGGGTTTTAGTTTATTATATAGTTTTTTTCAACTTTCACCTTTGTCAAACCATAGGGGCGAGATATTTAAATAATGATAGTTTTAGACCAAAAGGGCTTATAGTTTGAGATTTTTTATTTGAGCACATGGGGATAATAGACTTTGGTCTTAAACATTAAATAGTGGGTTTTTGGGGTATTTTAAATATAGGGGAATTAATAAATACAGGAGGGCACTTCTTAGCGATTTAATAAAAATATGATAAAAGTTAATATGATAGAGTAGTGAAATGTAATATAAACACATTTTATCTCCAAGTAAAGTGTATATGATAGACAAAGCAAAGGAGTGTTGTCTTTTTTAATATTTTACACTTTAACTTAGGACAAATTGTATTTTTGGGGTTTTATGAATGCTTTTGAAGGGATAAAGTTAATTATTTTAGGGTTACTATTTTACTAAGTAAGAATGTGTCTTTACTTAGGAAAAAGGGGTTTTAATGTATGAATGAAGGGTTAATGATGATAAATGTGAGTTTAGCATAAGAACTCAATATTTTTAACTAGTCAGTCATCGAGCCTTGGGTTCGGTCCCAACAAAAGTCAGAGAAATGCTTTGAGCCTGTTTGACTGATAAATTAGAATACTGAATACTTATAGGGGAAGGGAAATTAGTGATTCTGCCCGATGATGTTTTATTTACATGATTCCTCCACTGCTTTCTACCTACCCAAGTTTATTTCTAACATTTTTTCTTCATTTTTTAGGTGCATTTAGGCTTGCAAATTTAAAACAAATTTTCTTTCAAAGCATAAAAATATCTAAGTCTACCTTATTTCATCCGAGGGCTCAAATTAAACTGTTGAGCTCCTCATTATTCGTTACCTATCTACTGATTTTTCAAGTTTAAACTGTTTGAAAAATCTTTATTCACTATCTAAAACATGAAATTGAAAGCATGAAGAGTTAAGATTAAGTTTTTTAACTGATCATGGATTATGGAATTTATTGACACTTTGCACATAATCATTATTCTTGCAGTAAAGTAAAAGTAGTGGCATTTGGACTTGCTCACTTTCAGGTCTTATTTTCATCTCTTTTTCTTTTGGGGTCTATATTTTTCTAAGTCCTTTGATCTTTCTTTTAGGACTTTTTAGCCTCTTTTTAGCTTTGTTATTATTTTTCATTTTTTCAAAATATGGGAAAACAACTTGCAGAAAGCAAGGTATGTACATATTTACAAGACTATCAAAGTCAATTAAAAAATTATGAATCCTATTATTATAGGACCCTAACAGCGGCTCCACATGGGGATGGAATCTCCTTGTGAGATGTCAAGAACACTATCGACTAGTAGGTTTATCCATTAGGCCAATCCCAAACATGCATATGTTATGACTGAAAACTCTTGAACTGAATTTACACCTTTTTATGCAAACTGAAATTTGATCTGAGACTAAAAAGTGGTGCAACTTTCAAACCATACTACTACATCATCAATATTTTAGGGCCTTTTCCTTGGCTTTTAAATCTTAATGAATTATTTCAAACTAGCTGAAAGCTGTAAACTGAAATAAGCTGAAGTCCTACCTACTTATTCTAATCAGCTGTCCAACCGCTGGTTAGGTAAAATGAAATAATTAATGCAACCATTCAAGAATTATGTACTTTGATAGATTTTGTTGCGTGTGCCTGTTCATTGTAAAAACTGTAATTCTGCAACCTATTAGAAAATTGTCAACAAATGAGAGAATAAAGAAATACTTGATTTCCTTTGTTGACTCTAGAAACTTTTCAAAAGGATCTTCCGAGGTATATACACCAATTTTTAACTGATATAAATAACTGTACATCTGTTCTGGATGACCTCCATGCCATGAGACTAAATTTTCTTTTTTAACTTTATTCCCTTGCAAAATCAACCTATGATTGTTCTGAGATACTTTAAGATTTTCAGATAAGCTTTGTGATGATATTTCTACTGATGAAAATGTTTGTTTGAGAAATTTTTTATTATCTTGATCTTGAAGCTCATAGTCAATAAATGAAGAAAGGCTTTAAATGCATTCATTATCCAACATATCTGCTATTGGATCATTAAAAACTTTGAAAGATTGCTGCAATTTATATATGGGTTTTAATGGAACTTCATATATTTCTAGGGGTTGTTCATCCTTTAAAAACTGAAATGCTTTAGAGCATAATGGTATAGAACTTTCTTCCAAAATTTCTGAACTTTCTTCTTCACTCCCATATTTGATGTTTATTGTCTGATCACTGTATTTGAGTTGCTGAAATTGAACTTCCTCATCCCACAAACTAGCTAGTGATTGATCTGTGAAATTAGCTTGAATTTGGAGAACATAATTATCATCATACTGATCATATTTAGGCAAATCTTCAGAAGAATGAATGACATCAATTATACACATTAGATCAGCAAATTGCTTTTCCAGTAATCCTGATATATCTTGATTAGATTGGTTGCATTCTATTTGAAGGTCATCATTTTTCTCAATAGGAGTACTATCGGGCAATGGGCCTTTTTGGGAAGGTAGAACAACATGAGCATCAACCTGTTCTTCTGTCTCTTCATGGAAAAAAACTTTAGTACATACATCAACATTAGAACAAGTAGAAAAAATTTCTTCATTATGTAAATATTTTGAGGATGGTTGCATGTTTAGAAGAAAATTGATTTCTTCTTCAGTGACGGGGGTGGGAATCATTGAATTTTTAGCTTTGAATAGCAATTGTTTTCTCTCTTATGTAAAAACTGATCATGAGGTTAAATATTTTCTTTAACTTCATTCAAAGCATTATATGAAACATCATTTGTTACTACAGAGGGGCTTTGGGATCTTGATTTATCTCCTGATATATTTCATCTTTGATTAACTCCTCTTGATTATCATGACACTTAACTTGACAATGAAAGTTATGGACTTCTAATAAATCTTCAGGATGCCAATTTCCTAAATCTTCATCAACATTTTCAAGGTAATGTATGATATCTTCAGCTTGATCACAACAATTTTCAGTTAATGATAAAGATGGAAAATATTCTTTGTAATGCTCATAAAATACCTTGTGAAAATCCTTTAAAGAAAATAAACTAGCAAGTTTGAGAGCTTCATAACATTCCCTTGCTTTTCCTTCTAAGGTTGCCATGAATAGCTTCATGAGGCAATCCTCATGCCAATCACCCTTCAATCTCCATGAGTGTATATGAAATTTAATGAGATGTAATAAAGGATCATCAATATTCTCATTTTGAAATATAGGAAGATTTTTATCCCAATTTGCCTTTGGTAGTTTGTGTGGAAATCCAGGTATGTGATCTCTGCTCATGGGAGCATACCTGCGTTTTATTCATGGGTCATCTTGTAAATTAGTCATAAAGAAGGGCCACTGTATCTATACAACCAAACTAGATCCTTCTATAAAATACAATATATATTGAAAACCTTAATGAAAAAGAACATAGTGTCTTGGATTAAGATCCAAGTTGAAAGCCTGATCTTTCCATATTGTTCTTTCAGGTTCATTCCTCCAGTGGAGTCTTGATTGTGAAATTGATTTGGAGTTGCCAGGTGGATGATTTTAACCTTTGTGTGTGTGATCAATGTCCACCATCATAGATCAGATCTGAACCTGTAAAATATTTAGGAAGAAAATGTTAGTCCTCCCCAGTGGAGTCGCCAATATGTTATCACTCAGTAATTTCTCAAGGTTAAAGAAAGAAATAGTCCGAGGTAACCACAAACCTACTTCAAACTCTAGGATCTAGCCTTCCTAGGGTTCAGAGAGGGCTCTCTCTTTAAAGTTTAACTTTGTTTTAATTTGTGAATATTAGGCTAGCTATGAAAGTGCAACTTTGGTTTGGTTTTGTTGGATTTGGTGGGAAAATTTCACTTGGAGGGATATATAGAGGAAAATCTACTTGTCTATTGGGATATGGAGTCTAAGTCAAGCTAACAGAACTAGGATCAAGGCCTAAAAGGTCAAATGTCTTTAGGGAAAAATAGATAACTCTTGGAGATCTTGGAAAATTGGTTTTTGAGATGGTATGATCGGGATAAAGAGCACTTAAGGATCCTTTGATCCAGAAAAGGGAAGTAGTAGATAGAGGTTAAACGGGAGAGGGAGGAATTAAGGGTTCCCTACACCGGAAATCAGAAGAAAACAAAGAAATGATAACTAGTTAAAAACAGGGTGCTATTAACATGTCTTGTAGTAATACTCATAGTTATACATTCAGATTTAGAATTAAAAGATTTATGTATGCATGTAACAAAGAAAAATAACAATGACAAGTTTTAGAGAGTACTTCACTCCAGATAGCTTATCACAGGGATCCTGAAGTATGATGCCAAATAATTGATCCAGTCTGCTACTCAAAATTGAAATCCAAAGCCTTCAAGTCAAAAAAAAAAATATAGTAATCTCCAGCAATTTTATTCCACCAAAATACTTCAAAGGGTGAAGTATTTATACAAATTCTAAATTAGAATATCTTGAAAAAATATCAAGGTTGGTTTACAAATATCTCCAACTGTTTTACATAAATAGAACTTAAGTAAATGACACTCAATACTAATGCATCTATTTGGCACTATTTTTTAATGGATAGGTGATGACAAAGAGGAGAATTCTATTTTATCTCAACTCTTAGTTGATGATGAGGCATCCAAGTCACTAACTGTTTCCGTTCTTTGTGCATTTTGCTCCAGCAATTCTGCAAACTTGGGGTCCAATGATATCTTTGTATTTCTCAATCCAAAATAGATATGTAAAAAGTGAAAGAGGTTATTGTAGATAAATATTCTTTTTAGATATAACTCTCTTAGTTTCCTAAAATTATGCTCCAGCTGTTCACAATAGGCTCTGCAAAACGATGTGTAAAACATAATTTTCCACATTCTGAAAAATAGGCTGTAAATATGGGCATGTATCTCTCATTTTGTAATACTTGTGACAAAAATGAGATATGATTTTGTATATGGGTCTCTTAGGAACAAAAACCTCCTTCAGTTTTGTGAGATGTATTTCTGATTGGCCACAATATTCTCTGCAAAATGATGACTTAACAGGCATTTTATGTAAAAAGTGCTTTGAAATATTGTTTAATATTTCCAAATACATAATGGCTGTTAGAAACGTGAGAGAGGGTTTTGGAGAGGAAAATCTTAGGAACATAAACCTCCTTCAGTTTTGCAAAATTCATCTTGGATTGGTCACAATAGTTTCTGCAAAGCAATGAATTTAAAGAGGAAATTTCTGCAAAAATGTCCCTTCTTGCTTTGTTTTCATCTTTTAACCTTATTGTTCTTTTAACTATTTTTACTTTCATTTTGGATAAAATTCATTGTTGTTGAAAGTATTTTCATATTTATTTACCATTTACTTCCTCTGGTTTTACTTTTATTGTTTTACCTTGACTGCTCTGTAACTTTGTTTTAACCTTCATTCTGACTTTCATCCGATACACTTTAACTTTGATGCTCTTTGACTGTTTTAATTTCACTGTCACTGTGAATTCTTACTTTACTTTGAACTTTAACTTTCACTGTGAGTTTTTCCTTTTACCCTGACTATTATGAATTCCATGTTGTAATCTTTATATTAAAATGCTCTTTTATCTTTCACAGGATGACTGTTCTTTAACTCTGATTCTTGGAATTTTTTAAGGAAAATCCTTTGAATTCATTTCCTTGTAAGTTATTGGAGTAAAACATATCTTTAACTAGTATTTAGATTGTTTTATCCAAATTCTCCTTTTGCTAATGACTTGCAAAACAAAATAATTGTTAATGAAACCGTGGCTACAGGGAGGTGATAATGGCTTTAAGTGGTCACAGTACTGGATTTGATTTTGGCACTTTGGAACCTTCAAGATTGCTTGCACTCTATTTTTTTTAGGCATCTTGATCTGCTTTTGCAAGTTTAAACAGTTTGCGGAGGCAATTTTACTATAACAGAGGCTTAATTGGGCAAATTTGGCAAAATAGAGTCTCTTTTTGGGTTTTTTGAGTTTTTTGACTGAGAAATGGGGCTGAAAATCTGTTGAAAATGATTACAGAGGGTTTAGGATACTTGCAAAGGTTTTCTGGCTTTTTAGAGCTTGAAATGGATTATTAAACTGTGAAAAATTGATAAATTTCCTTGAAAAACTGCGCAACAGACAAACAGGGTTTCTCGGAATTTGGCCTATTTATGGGACTTTTGGGAAATTTAATTACTCAATTTCTTATCTTAAAATGTTTTTTTTCTTTAAAAATGGTTTTCCAACTTGATTGCAGGTTGAATTATGAGAAAAATACTTGTTTCAATGCAGGTATCGGCTTTGAAAGGGTTTTTACAGTTTTTGGTCGAATTGATGGCTTCAGCAGTTTATCTGGAGCAAGGCGCAGCTCCTCAATAGTCTTCACGGGTGTACTTCGGTAAATTTTTGAGGTTATGGGCATAAAAATGGCAACCAGGGGCTTTAACTGGGTTTCTTTACAGTTGGAGAGGCACAACAGGAGGTTTAAAATGTGCAAATAAACAGAAAAATGCATTTTCAAAGGCTTACTTGACATATTGGTTGCATTAAACTCGCATTGAATGTAAGTGGCGTCAAGCGGGAGGGCGGTTTTGAATTTTCAAAGGGACAGGAAACCGGTGGTTATCACGCAGGTTTCTGGTGGTAAGTAGTTTTAAACTAAACCCACGCGATCCAATGGTGAAGGGCACGTGGAGGAGAGAGGAATGGGCGAAACCACCCATTTCGTGTAGCTATTGCGTTTGGAGGGTCGGGCATCTTTTTCACATGATATCAAGTTTCAACCGTCAGATCTGAGAGTCATATGTGAACGTTCGGGATTAGTTTAGGAGTTGCTTTGGAATGGGATGGTGGGACCGGACAATGTATGTATGCGGATGGGTTTAAAATGCATTTAAACCTTTATGATATAGTTGATGGGTAAAGGTTTTAAAACATATATATAAGGGTTTAATTAATATATATGGGTGTAGGCTTTTATGCATAGGTGGCCACGATATTTGAACTTTATAATTAAACATTTGTTTAATTAAAAAACTTAGGATTATATGAATATAGGCGGGGTTAATGTTTTCGTTTTAAAACATTTGTGAGATGTTTTAATAAAACATATGTGGGGCGGGTTTTAGTTTATTATATATTTTTTTTCAACTTTCACCGTTGTCAAACCATAGGGGCAGGATATTTAAATAATGATAGTTTTAGACCAAAAGGGCTTATAGTTTGAGATTTTTTATTTGTGCACATGGGGATAATAGACTTTGGTCTTAAACATTAAATAGTGGGTTTTTGGGGTATTTTAAATATAAGGGAATTAATAAATACGGGAGGGTACTTCTTAGGGATTTAATACAAATATGTTAAAATTTAATATGAAAGAGTAGTGAAATGTAATATAAACACATTTTATCTCCAAGTAAAGTGTATATGATAGACAAAGCAAAGGAGTGTTGTCTTTTTTAATATTTTACACTTTAACTTAGGACAAATTGTATTTTTGAGGTTTTATGAATGCTTTTGAAGGGATGAAGTTAATTATTTTAGTGTTACCATTTTACTAAGTAAGAATGTGTCTTTACTTAGGAAAAAAGGGTTTCAATGTATGAATGAAGGGTTAATGATGATAAATGTGAGTTTAACATAAGAACTCAATATTTTTAACTAGCCAGTCACCGAGCCCTAGGTCCGGTCCCAACAAAAGTTAGAGAAATGCTCTGAACCTGTTTGACTGATAGCTTGGAATACTGAATACTTATAGGGGAATGGAAATTAGTGATTCTGCCCGATGATGTTTTATTTACATAATTGCTCCACTGCTTTCTACCTACCCAAATTTATTTCTAACATTTTTTCTTCATTTTGTAGGTGCATTTAGGCTTGCAAATTTAAAACAACTTTTCTTTCAAAGCATAAAACTATCTAATTCTACCTTATTTCATCCGAGGGCTCAAATTAAACTGTTGAGCTCCTCATTATTCTCTACCTATCTACTGATTTGTCAAGTTTAAATTGTTTGACAAATCTTTATTCACTATCTAAAACATGAAATTGAAAGCAAGAAGAGTTAAGATTAAGTTGTTTAAGTGATCATGGATTATGGCATTTATTGACACTCCGCACATAATCATTATTCTTGTAGTAAAGTAAAAGTAGTGGCATTTGGACTTGCTCACTTTCAGGTCTTATTTTCATCTCTTTTTCTTTTGGGGTTTATATTTTTCTAAGTCCTTTGATTTTTATTTTAGGGCTTTTTAGCCTCTTTTTAGCTTTTTTATTATTTTTCATTTGTTCAAAATATGGGAAAACAACTTGTAGAAAGCGAGGTATGTACATATTTACAAGACTATCAAAGTCAATTAAAAAATTATGAATCCTATTATTATGAGACCCTAACGTGACGGATTTTTTTTTTTTCACTTGATAACACTTGTGGTTAGTTGATACCCATTTATTAATTTTCCTTCGAGAGTTTTAGAGCATAATGAAAGAACTCACACAATGTTCAATTTGATCCTTTAGTGAGGGAAATTTTCTAGGTCCATGTAGAGACAGAAAGGAAGTCTCCTTGCTAATCTGGATCATATAAATAGACTACAAAAAAATACTTAGACAAGCAGGCATTGACATCCATGCTTCTACCCAATAAGCCCATGAAGAGCCCTTAGAAATGAAGTTGACCTTATATCTCATTTTTAGAATGAAGGATAGAACCTGAGAACAAAAGAAACATCGAGAATCAAATTGAAAATGTTGTAACAATCCATAATCTGTGCACAACATCAAAGCCATATTCCTCATTGAGAGAGGGAACTAAACCTTCTAATTGGATAGAAAAAATATTCCTTGAAATTGTTATTGTACACCATTCAAAAAAGAAAGTCATGATTAAATTATGCCTTCATACCCTTGAATGTAGAATTTCATTCACAATTTCAAGATAAACATAACAATATAATAAGCATAAATGCCTTGCATATTAGAAGCTTAGTCCATACAAATGTAGATGAGGAGAAACTACTATGGTTGTAATGGATGTTTTGGTTCCAAATTGAGTGGCAAAGCAAATGAAAATTTTGAGGCATGAAGTGATGAGGTTGCAGAAACTTTAAAGCTTTCAAGGTTAGATTTATAGGTCCATATCACTACATATTGGTTTCAAAATGCAGTGTATGACTTTGATACTACGAGTCATCACATTTGAGCCATGGGATTTTAGGGATAAGGAAATTTTCATAAATTTATGCTGTAAGAAGAAGCACGAATTGTAGGATGGATTATGAGAATAGTTTGCAAAGAGGGACTATTAGAGCTGTTGGGAAGAGCACAAATAGCTATGTAACCCGAAAAATGAATGGAGAATTAAAAGGGGCAGACATATGTATATGAAGTAGTTTATACCAACATGAAATTTATTCAATGTTCAGATTATTTTACTGAAAGCGAAAAGCAGGGGCTAGATTTTATACACTTGCCTTAGTTGCATGGATAGGTACGAAGAGACTGTTTTTATCAAAAATGGCTTAGCATATATTAGATGGCAATGGAACTAATATAAATATTAGGTTTTTGCCAATGAAAATAACAAAAAAACTTATTTTTATCAAATATGATATTAATAAGAGACTTAGAAGTTAACCCATTAGAAAAAATGGTCCAGTAGTTTCCCCAGAGTATGTACAGGGCACGTACATTTCTAGTGTGAGCTTCTCAATAATAACAGAAAACCATGGATTTCTGAGAATAAATAGACCTTTATCATTCTTTTTTTTGTTTTCTCTTTTTATGGGAGATGAACACCATTAAACACAACGAATGGATTCATCTCTTAGTACCAAAGCATGTTGATCCTATGCATAAAATATTGTAAGCAGGGGATCTTGGAATTTCTGGTATTCAGAGCTTTTTGATAGAGCTCCATACTGCATGAAGAGGTTGATTTAGGAAAAATTTAGCCTCATTCCCACTAAAAATACACCCAAAAAATATAAATGTTTAACTTATGTGTGGAAATGGGCTTACCTCCCTTGTGAAGCCATGAGTAAGCATTGATGCCCACCTGACAAAAAACACAGAAACGTCATTTAGGAATAAGTAAAAGTAACCATTTCACCTGAGTGTAGGCATTAGGTATTGAATATAATATATTAAAATGACATCATGCTTACTCATTTTCCTCAATATTTTATAATGTGTACAACCTCAATGTAAGGCTTTGTGACCTTGAGAAGCTCATTATACCCATGCATTTCAATAGACAATCCGCATAGAGGGAAACCAAACTACAATTTTCTAGGATTGGAGACAATATATCCTTTGAAAATAACCCAAGCACCTGGGGTATTTGTCATAGAAATAATAGGCATTGGAAGTCAAGAGTAGTGGCACTATCGTGTGTTCATGTGGAGCCGTCTGTTTTTCAAATTTTAGCGGGGAATTATGAGTTCCTCCCGCTAAAAATTTATATTGAAGAGCCAAAAATCATTGTCATGTTCTATGAGTGGGGATGGTGGAAGGTAAGTTTGCATAGGGAAATTTATGTGACATTTTTTGATGCTCATTACAATATAATTCTAGTGTAGATAATTCTCATTATAATACAATTTCAGTGAAGTAGATTAACTAACCACCTTGTGTAATACTATGTCATCTCCATCTAGACCAACTTCTTGTAATTATCTAAAGGTCATGTACGTAGTGGAAAAATTATTCCACTTACCTTCAATCCACTCATCAACTATGTTTCCTTTCCATGGCTAACACACTATCAAACACATTCCCATAATGTATTATCCTTTGGTGAATTTTTGTTGCAACACTTCATTGATCATCCATCCTTTAGGCTAGACATCCTTCATCATCCTAGTCCACACCAAACTAGTACATCATCCTAAATGTCTCAGGGATCATTGTGAGTAGGCCATGAGGGCTATGAAACATATAAACTAGTCATGCGCCCTTCATCATGTTTTCTTAGCATGTTATATAGGATAACATTTCAAGTGGCACCTCGAGGAAGGTCCTTACACTAGCACATTTGGCCCAATTTACGATGGCCAAAATGTCACTCTTGCGACACATAGGAATCCCAAGAGTGACACTTTGAGGTGGGGCAAAACTTCGTTTTTAATCGCATCGCAATTCCGACACTTGAGTTAACTATCAGTAGAGCGACACTAATTTCGATGTTTTTTGGACGTGTTGCAATTCCGACATTCCAAAATGGTCGTCACTCTTTCGACGTTTAACACTTTGTCTCTCTTCTGACAACTAACAACACCACAACCAACGTTTATCATCGTCGCTCTTCCAACGATTAACAACACCACAACCGACGTTTATAAGCGTCACAATTCCGATGATAACTAACACCCTAATTGACGCTTCTAAGCGTCACAATTCCGATGATAACTAACACCCTAATCGAAGCTTCTAAACTTCGCACTTCCAAAGAGGAAAATCATCGCTAGTACGACGATAAACAAGACCCCAACTTGTTGGCGCTCTTCCAACATTTCCTCGTAAGTGGACAGTAGTGTCGGAATACAGACGGCAGCAACATAATATTAAAAAAAAAAACGTTGGAGTGAAATAATTCACCGATGCTACAAAATGGTAGTGTTTGAATGTAATGTTCAAACTCCCGTGTTTATTAAGATTCAATTATTCATTAAAGAAACATTCATATACTCAGCATAGTAGTATGGTAAAAAAACATACTACAAGGACATTGGGATTTCCAACTCCCATGTTGATTGAGATTCCAATAATGTAAAAAAGAAGACCAGTCATGAAAAATGCAAAAAATAAAAAATAAAAATGCTTGAATTCCAAATTTTTTGTCAAATACCATTATAGTTTTGAAACACATACAAATTTGCAATATGATTTTTAATTCTATTTATGAGAAACTTATAATTCTCCTGGAATAACTTGCGCATCAATCTCATTAAGAAGTTCAAAGAAAATCCATTCTCATCCTAGAAAATGAAATGTCAACAAGTAACCATCACCTCCATCTATTTAACCTCCAACCATAGCCTAATAACATCCCACCTTACTTCTTTCCCCATAAATCTACCCACTAGAGTGTATCCTATTAATTTCTCCACCTAGTCATAAAGCGACAAACAAAATGGTAGTGTAAAATTTCTATAGTGGTCTATTTGGCCTTTCACTTGCAAGAAACTTCGTTACAAACAAAAGATAACTCTCCACTTGTTTAGAGCTGTCAACTTCAACGAGAAATAATTCATTTCCAAGCCAAAAGATCTGGACATAATCAAATCTAGAGACAACCAATGCCAACTTAGAAGGGATTCTTGGCAATAAAAAAAGGAGAGACATTGTCCCATAGAAAGCATTTGTATGGTCATCAAATGTTATGTTTTTTTCTTGTAACAATCTGTCCATGAAGAAAGAGAGATTGGAATAACTGTCAGAATGCTCACAAATTGTGAAACAAAGTTACAAGCATAGAAAATGGCTCTTTTGTTCAGGAGAAAACAAAATATATTAGTACCAAAATATATAGATAATGTGTACTATAACTTTCATAAGATGAGAATATCAACTTAATTAGAAGAGGTCACTGGTAATGAAGAAGCTTTCTCAATCAAGCTAATGTGATCAGAAATAACAATAGAAAAATTATCATCTAACTTGTGTAGTATATCTCTTTTGCATATGCTCGCGTAAAACATGGATCAATTTTCAATGATATTCAAATAACTACATATTGAACCAACATGAAAAACTCTATGTAGCAATATACCTCCTTAACCTGATAACACTCTACGCAGAAGACACCTCCTTGTAAGACTACCCACACTGGGGGCTTTTGCATATATATGTCATTGTTCTAATGCATTTTCTCAAGGAATTTCGAGACATAAGTGTCAAATGATATTTTAGCAATATTTTATTGGGGTTGTAGAGTTGCTATTTGTCTCGAGAGTAGTCTTTTCTGCGCTAGCTTCTGGCTCTTCCAATTCATCAAGGTCCAATTCATCATCATCTTCAGCTAGTATTTTCTCCTCTTCTTCAGCTGTAACCCCAAAAGTTGAGGTTTCTGCCATTGAAGGACTTGGGTTCTTATTCACCCATAGGCTATTAAAAACAAGATATCACTCTTTCAACATACAAACATGTTCATTTCACTTTTTTCAAGTTTTTCGAAAGAGTTATATAAGCTTGTAGGTCATTCTATACTGCTGAGTGGAATAGTTTAACCCATCTAGTCCTAAATTAAGAGCTGACAAAGAGGGGGTTGTGAACGTAACCCCACCCATAACACCTTCAATATTGCCACTGATCTTCACATCCTTCCATCACCATTATTTCCCTTTTTATTTTGAAAACCATGTCCTTCACATGGGTTACTTATGCTATCACCTTGCTCCATATCGCTTAAGGCCTAGAAATCTGCAGGGGAGGCCCTCTCGAAGCTTGAGAAAGAGCCTACCTAAAGAGACAAGGTAGGTTGCAGAGGTGATAAAGGCTGACCTACCTAGTTTACACTGAGATTGTGGAGTGTGGTTTGGAGCTTCCATCACTTTAACGAACAACTTGAGTGGTGACAAGAACCAAAGTGTGCAGACAATGTGTCATCATTAGCAGAAGAGCCAACATGCCAGCGAGAAGTCAATGAATAACAGGTTGACTGTTTCACTGATAATAAAACAAATATCTCTCAACAACAAGAGATGATGCCTTTCTGTGATATTATATCAATGCTAACATTGCAAGCAGAATATATCCTTCACTTGAAAAAACCTATGATGAGTGATTCTGTATAAATATCCAACTAAAATCCCTCTAATGCCATTAAGAATATCATGTCTACTTTTAACAATACAAATGGTGAATATATTTAAACTTAATGACATCCCAAATTGAAAACTCTGTGACAGGTTAAATTGATTTCCCTCTCACAATAATTCTTTGGAAAAAATAAATGATCATTGAGAAATTCTCATAGGAGGCAATGCGTTGGTATACAATTCTTACAAAAATTCTTTCGTTGTGGGAAAAACACATTTCAGTATGTAAATTTTAAATCATACATACTATTTTGATTTTTCCATAATAATATTAAAAGAGAATGTTCCTCACTTAGAAATGAAGATTAACTAAATTGCATCACACATTAAGAGTAAACACTAACTCACTATCAAGAGTAGTCTTTTAGGTAACTGAACATCAAAGATATATTAATGAGACTATTCACATTCAATCTTTGGGAGATCTTGATAAGTGTTGAGAGCATAACACTATATCTTCAATGACCTTTACAAGATGCAGTACAACAATGGAGATTGTTGGGAAAACATCAAGACAACACAAAAACCAGAAGAGTCACAAATTCTCCCATAAGAGGAAACTGCACTCCAACCATGGGAAATTGACTTTGTAAACTTAATTTCTATACATAATTGTTCAACAATAATTTGGAACTCCATGTGGATTATACTCCTGATCCAACTTTTCCCTTATATAAGATTGATTTTAATGAAGCTTCTAAAGGTTATGCAGGAAAGATGGAATTAGAAGTCCCATGAAAAATAGCTAGAGAGACTGTTTTTATTATTTTAGAAATGTGGGAGTAGCTTCTAACATTTTTTGAATTTTGAAAAGGCGCTTGCAGAAGAATGCCTTAAGATAACCTTGAGATTAAATTTACTAGTATTGATTTTGGAAAGTGGTATTAAATGAAGTTATGAAACATCGTAATGAAAAATCAGACAACATGATTAGAAGTTGAACCCTGTGTTTCAAGGGAACAGAGAATTAATAAATCCCCCAATCATTTCATTCATCTATAGAGGCTAAATTCTTAAGAAATAAAGCCCAAACCACATTGCTATATTACTCAAAAGGTAAAGGTATTTCTGCTCATTTTAATTTACCTACCTCAACATGGTTGACCTTACTACAAAATTATTCATACTATCCTCTTTCTTTAGTTTTACAATGTAAATGAGTGATTTTCCATACCTTTCTGAAATACAATTCTTCTACATATATTTTCTTTAGCTACAGTCATCCTCGAGAAACATTTGAAAGGATTCAAGAAGCATGTTTGCAGAAAATCACTCAACAAAAAAAACTATTAAATTAAAATGTGAGGACAATGTAAGGCACAATCTAAATGTTCCATGTTTTTTCCCTTTATCAGGCATATTTGTGGATGAGTTTTGCCCAAAATCCAACCAAAAGTTGTAGGAAGCACAAACTTGAGTTGTGAAATCTGTATAGACTGAGTGCCTCAAGGATTTTTCAGGGCTCCAAATCCATTTATAAATTTAAAAATGCATTTAAAAATTTTAAAAATAGCCATTCACCAAATATTGTATCATCAGATTCCATCAAAAAGGGAAATATATGCAATAGTTAACTTCGTTGTACCAAACTTTCAGGACCTTTTAAGGTCCATGTTATTAAGAGAGTTAATTTGTGACTTACATATAAACATCTGATATTGCATTTTGTTCAGGAGAAAATAAAATATATTGGAACCACAATATATATATAATGTGTACCACAGCTCGTATCAGGCGAGAATATCAACTTGATCAGAAGAGTTCAATGGTAATGAAGAAGCTTTCTCAATCAAGGTAATGCAATTAGAAATAATAGAAGAAAACATGTCATCTAACTTGCGCAGTATATCTCTTTATCATGTGCCAGCAGAAAACATGGATCAATATTCGATGATGGTCAGATAAAACTCTATGCAGCAATATAAACTTGAGGTTGACAAGGGCATTGACGGGTGGCCTTTACAGGTTACTTGTTGATCCTGTGGCATTCTATATTCCAATGAGAAACTAGATGAACCATCCTAGAGTTGAGGAGGCACATGCATGGAAAGATGCCATGTGAGAGGTTCAAAAGCTACTGCATAATCAAGGGTTGGTTCCAAGCTTACAACTGATGGGGGTGTTGCAGAGTACAGTGACAAGGTCGTTATCCCAAAGAGGAGGAGTTCACCTCGATGATACTCGCTTCAATTCTTTCACAAAGAGGAAGTTGAACTAGCTTAGGTTGGTTCTACAGTAGCTAGTAGTTTTCAGATGTGTAAGAGGAATTCTAATGTTCACATGTTGTTGATAGCCCTATGTGATTTGATAGCCCTGGACAACATCAGGTCACTTATATATTTAAATAGAGGTACGGAGTCAACTTGGGGACATAGTTTGCCTGGGTTTCCTCATTTTACATCCATAATTAGTAAGTTTATGATTATAATTATAAGCTACCAGCTATGTGACCTTGAAAGAAACTGTCAAAACATAAACTAGTTTCATTTGTGAAATTCAATACTTGTGAATTTCTTACAAACTATATGTAATGAAAATAAGGAAAATAAGGTTAATGCTTATAGTTTGATCATATGAATCAATGCCTTCGCTATCAAGAAGTAATATATTATACTCAGTTCCATCTAGTGCACTCCTCTTCAGTGGAGCACTCCACATCCAAAGGCCCTTTTTACATGGTCGATGTGTAGATGCAACCTAAAAGCCACCGCTCCTTCCAAGAAGCTATCAAAGATATGAACAGAAATAACACTGTGAGATTTTAACATGATAGATTAGAATGAGCTGAAATTTTTAATTCAATCTAAAGAGAAACCTTTGTTTATTGCAAGTATTCAAAGCCAGGAGGGGATCCCTGGAAACTGTTATAGAGGTTTATCACTTCATGCACATCAAGATAATATTAAAATTACTTTTCAATCATATGATTGAAAAAATACATGGAAAATTAATAACAAAATATTACAGTTGATGAAATTTACTTTTCAATCATATGATTGAAAAAAGACATGGAAAATTAATAAAAAAATATTACAGTTGATGATATCAAGTTAATCAGGACTGCCTAAAAATACATTTGCATTGTGACCCAAAAACATGCAAGTTTTATTGCTCATGATAAATAATAATGCAGAATAAAAGGACAAAATGCCATCTATTGACATCCTTCAGTTGTGCAATATCCCACTCTTCTAAACTTTATCGCCCATAGACTACTTCCAGATTGAGGTGTCTAAACATTTAGTAAAACCATTAAACTATTGAAATGTCAATATCTAAGAACTAATGCCAACATAAATAATATAACATGAATGCATCATGAAAACTGGAAATGCCTAGGTCAGTCATGCCCTTCATTATTTCCCTGATTAGCCTCTTGAAAATTTAACAAAAACTGTTGAAATAAAGTGGATTTATTTAGGAACTCCAACACACTTCATTTCAAAGGGCATAATCCATAATCAACTCCAATACATGACATGAAAAACCTATCTACTAAAATTTATTTGGCGATGTGCTCAGATAAGGAAGAATCCTAATAAAGAGTTGTATACGGTTCCCTGTTTGATAAAGGAAAAACAAGGGATCAGTTCATGTACATTAGAAAATATTAATTCATTTACATCAGACAGCTAACCACTAAAAAACAATATCCTTACAAGTACAAGATTATCCACCTTATGCATGAACAAGGCCCAAGGAAAAAACACATAAATAGATATAGGCATACCAGGAGCTCTACAGGGCACACAAATGATAAGAATAAACATTATCAATTTGGTTACAACGAAAAAAATAGGATATGTCATAACCTTACAATATGCACTTAATTAGATTTGATTGCAACCCCATCCATATAATGAAGTGTCTTTAATACTTTAGCTAACTACAATTATTAATATAGTAAAAACATGCTTGCTGAAAAAGTGCAGTGCAATTTTGCATCACAAAAGATAGGGGACAAGTGAAAAAAACATATTGCCCCTTTCCTTAGGAGGATTTTTTTCTAAATTTCAATCCATTTGTATCTTTTCCCGAGTCCTTTGATGCAAACTGAGGCACAAAGGAATGCTTAGGAATTCATTGATTACTTATATGCTATTAGCAATCTGATATGAGTTTTTACAAAAATAGCAACAAAAGGTCATGTACGGGCATATCATTATCAATGAGGTAAAAGAGATGCAAGAATCCATTCTCTAAGGCCAAAAGTTCCCAAGGAAACAACTCTCATATGAAGGAACTCCAGGGAACACGTGACATAAGTAAAAAATCCAATCTGCACTTGATTGAAAGCAACAAATGGACCATCCAGTAGAATATTGTTAATATTAAACAGAAAGCATGAATGTCACATGATTGTTTAGAACCAAAGAGCAATACATTAGAATCAAGAATTTGGCCATAAAAAAAGACATTTTTAGGAATGTTAAATGAAATGGGGAATCACATCTCATGTGAAGAGGGCTACTTAAAAGAGAAACTATATAAAGGACAACAAAGTAAGCATGATATACTACCTCAGAAGGAAAATTGGGCAAGCAATAAAACTAGAAATGTTAACGAGTTTGAATTAGAGCATATCCAATCCTAAAAAAAGTTAGCTAAAATAAAAAAAGGCAATAGAAAAAATGAGAGTGACTAATTGAAATGATGTTTGCAGAAATAAAAACCTGGAAAATGCACTTGGTTTGGGCAAGGAATAAAATTTTTGCATCTTCAACAACTATGACATGCTTGAATTAGAATAACGGGAAATAATTTTATTCCTCCAACTATCACACAAAAGTGAATGAGAGAACTAAATACACTTAAATCATATCATTATGCAATGTATACCTGGATCCTCAAAATATATACCCTTGCCCACCAAAAACAGAGGGAAGAGAGAATTTGTAGTTTAATATATTTATTTTTATTAGAACTACATTTGTAATTATGTTTTTCCATACTATATTTCTCTTTTCATTTTGATGGCTTCTCCATACCATATTTCATTTATTTTCGTTGATATTTCTGTTGTAGTTCCCATGTTTTGGCCAGATTGACAAGACCAAAAGATGAGACAACATCATAACCACTTTGGGGCCCTAGGATCTAGCCCTCCTGGACCCGGAGATGGATCTCTCCAATGAAACAAATAATGATATATCTTTGAAGCTCAAATGATATGTTAGGCTAGGTATGAAGCACAAAGGGGGTTTTAAATGATTTGGTTGGTTGGTTGCTAGGTTGGTCATGATATCATACACTGAGAAAGAAATGGGAGAAAAAAGACAAAGCAGCAGGATGTTTTAGCAAAGGGGATAGGTCAAGAAAGTGCCATCCAATAGGCTATGGAGTCATGAAAGGTAATTAAATGCAACAACTAGCCAAGGCTTTCAGAGGGCAAGTCATCTAATACTAAAGGATATTTTAGATTAGATGGTGGGATGGAACATTAAGGAAAGAAAGTGAAAGAAGGAAAGCAACCCAATTTCTGTCTATAGATCAGGTCAGAGGTCATTTAACTCCAGACTTCCTTGGACATACTCATAAGTAACTCTCAAAGGAGGGACAAAGGGGAAACTTATAGATAAGAACAAAGGTCATTTAACTCCAGGTCAGCTTTAGCATGCTCCAAGAGAAAAAAGAGATAAGTTAAACAGAGAGACCTTGGAAAGGCCAGCTGGTCGCACAAGGATCCTAGTGGACAGGGCTAACTCTAATCCCCAGTGTTCCCAAATCTTCCAGCTTAAACCCAACAAGAACATCTAAGAACAGATTCATTTAATTCATACATCAGCTAGCAGGCAATAACATCCACTACACTGGTTAAATCAACTGAAATCAACTCTTAGATCACACATTTAGTAGAAAAATAGAAGGCAAGGAGAGCAGAGACATAGGGTACCTAACAAGGGTAAATCCTATGCCATATTTTTGATGCAAGCCAACAGAACATGAAACAGTATGAAAATGTAATAAACAGTGTTAGAAAAACATCACAAATAGTAATAGACTAGGATCCTGTGAAATGTGCTTTGATTAATTGATGCAAAACTAGTCACATACAATGAGCTCAATGGCTGTTACAATCCAAACTTCTCCTCCCAGCCTACTACAATACAAACTAGTCTGCTACTCTCTCCCAAACTGTTCTAACAGTCAAAACTGAATCCTTCTAACTACAACGACAACAGCTGAACAACAACAACAACCAACAACAACCTTTACAATACGTTCTTTAGGATTATTATAGGAGAAAGAATAATAGGAGTAGATTTAAACTTAAATGTAGAATTAATTTCTGAAGTAGTAGGAGGGCCAAGGTTCCATTCAGTTTAAATTCTGAGCATTTATCTCTGGTACTCTTTGGATGAGAAGAATGGTGTTCGTCAGGCTTCCATTTACTCCAGGTATGTCTCTGGTGTATTGCAGAACGATGATGCTAGGGTCTACCATACTGTATAACTAATGCACTGGCAGCATAGGACTGTTTTCAGGGCTGGAAAATCTCTCTAGAACATGGCATAGGATGAGAACTGTATGGGCGCATCATCCTTTTATGGAAGAACGTTCTGCTGATATGGAAACCCTAATAGTATAGTTTTCTGTGCACTAGACCTTCTGAGCGATCCACTGGGTCTTTGATTCTGGTACCCTGCCTTTGAATAATTGGATTAAGGCTAATAATATGCAATTACAGGCCTTAAACACTCTATTTTCCCACTGATACTCTTTGCCGCTCCAACAATTTCCTCTGACTGTGAAATCTGTGCTTTAAATGCTCTGGAGAGGTTTTTACGGAATTTGAACCTTGTTCCTTTACTGTTAGTCCTGTCAAACAATTTCCCCGGCCATTCTTCATGATTTTGATCTTTGAACATGGTCTTCCCTGCGTTTTTTGCTGCTGTAATAAAGATTGTGTAATCATGGCGACTTTCACCCTCTGAAACCCTGCAAAACACACAAAACTGGTCAAGAAATCATGCACGGGGTGGGTGAATACAGTGGGGACAACGAAAATGGACGTGTAGCAGACATGGACGATGAATGCAGCGAATCTCATGGAGGAAAACCATGGAACAACAGGAGATGCATGGGAAGACGACGAGATGGAAATTTTAATGTAAAACATTAAAATTGACCTTGGAATGCATATATATATACAGGGACGGGCGAGAAATACGATGAAACACGTGGAAAAATGATGTGGCGGGACAAGTCAACGGTGGGCCGTGCAATCGAATCTAGACCGTCCGATCTCAGGAGGAGATCAATGGCTGGGGACATGGCGGAGGGCGATTGAATCTGGGCTGTCCGATCTTGGGAGGAGATCGACGGCTGAAAATGCATCGGAGGGCGACGGATGGTGGGCCAGGGGTATGGCTGCCTTGTGTTAACTTCTACGCAACTTCATAGTGGGATCGCCGTTGGATGGAGAGCCCCAGATCAGACGGCTGATATGCATATCGCTCCGTGTCTTGTGCCGAACGATAACGCACGCTGAGCGGGCGGTTTTCAAACAGTGCTGCTGCCACGTGTTGTTTTATGAGTGGAATCACCCCGAAAATGAAATTACCACCCGCCCTCCAAAGGCGGTGCGATGGAAACCAGTGGTTTATGAACAGTGCGTGGGGACCACCGGAGCGGGTAAACTCCGGACCGTCGGATCATCGGGTATATGAACGGTGGAGATGCGACGAACAGGCGGTGAACGGGTTGAACGGTGGAAGTTGCGGGGACACGACGACCGTCTGATCTATACATATTGACGGTTTAAAATGCGCCTGATATGGATTCTGCGATAAGCGCCTTTCTTGCTAGCGCGTGTTTCTAGCGCCAGGCCACATGGGGGGAAAAACGGTTCTGGGGCTAGCCGAAGGGGGCTAAGACCCATATACATGGATAATATGGTTTTTGGCACATTTTCAATGAAATTAAAGGCCAAAAGGGGTAACGACAGAGGGAAGAAGGGGTTATTAAACCACACCAGGGATGAGCGTATAGTTTAGAGGGGGTTTTTGGGAAAATTTAGAAGTATTTGGGGAGGGAGATTTGGGGGTAAAAAGGGGAATTTTGACAAAGGGGAAAAGGGATGAAATGAAGAATTCTACAGGGGTACAAGGGGTAAATGAAGGCCTTTAGGAACACAATTTGTCACAATCAGAGAGGCTTTATAATGGGAATCAACAAAGGGGATTTATCAAAGGAAAAGGCACAAGAGACTTTAAGGATGATGTGTTTTCTGGGGAAATGCATTCCTTGAAGGCTTAGAAACATTTAGCCCCTTGTTTGCTTATCAAAAATTTATAGGGGGCTAACAGTGGCTCCACATGGGGATGGCTTCTTCTTGAAGGAGTCAAGAATTCAAAAAATAAATCTTTGGTGTAGGCTAGATGCCTGGCACTTGAGCCACCCATTTTCTTTTTTTTTGATCAGCTGCCACAAATCATGAAGACATCATATCAGCAGTAAAATTCTCCCAAACAACTACCTACCCAGACTACAATTCTAGCATTTATTTTAAGGTGCATTTGGACTAGCAGACCCTTTACATCATTTATTTTTAAATAGAAAATAAACCTATTCTAAATCTACCCTTATTACTCCATGAGACTAGATTAAACTGTTGGTCTCAAATTTTTCTCTACCTAATCTAATATCTGCTAGGATTAAAGTGTCTAGCAGATTTCTTCTCTACATACTAAGACAGAAATTGAAAAACGGTCAATCCAGGATTAGGCTGTCTGGTTTGCTAGACTTTGCAGAAATTAAAAACAACTAACTACATGCTCATAGACTGAGCTTTATTGAGATTTTTCCTACCTACCCTACACTAACTTGACATATTTACAAGTATAGCTTACAAACATTGTCTTCCAATGCAACCAGTCCATCAAATGATCCCATGACTGGTGTCTCTTGCTCAACTCTTGGAGCATGCTGGATAGGCAGGGCTGCTCCCACTCCTTTTATTCCACAACAACAGCTACAAAAATTTTTCTTTCTGTTTGCAACATGCTGCTCAAAAAGACCCTTGATCCTTTTCAAATGTGTGCAGGAAATGTACATAAGGATCATGATATGATACCTAGTGATGAACATGTGGCAGGCAGGCTTCAACCAGGATTTATTCTTCTACCACTGGATCAAGAACACGACTCTCTTGAGAAAGAGAATCTTCCTCATCTTCTTCACTTTTTGAACTGGAGGATTCATCATATATGGCAGTGCTGTCCTCCTGGAGCTCTGATATATTATGCTCTGAGGTGCTGAGCTCTGTGAAGAGATCCATGTATTATTGAGCAGTGGTTTGTTCCTTTGCTTCATCTTCTTCAAGAGAAAACTCCTTGCTTTCAAACTGCTCAAAGATCTTGTTACACAGTAATTTTTCACCGTCCCTGCAATTCTTGTCCCGCACATTGGAGGGCTCATTTTGTGACCTGTGAGTAATGACATGACCTGAAACCACTTTCATGACATCCCTCTGAATATGATCTTCAATTGCCCTAAAGACATCTCCTTGCAAAAAACCATAAAACATCCCTTTTTGCATTGGCGCGGGTAGCCAGTTCATCACTCGCACCAATGGGGAAAATCCTACAAAGAGGTCGCGCCAACTGGCGCTATGTCCCAGAGTTGCAGTCGCGCCAGCCAATTTAAGGAGTGTTTTTTAAATAAGATGGCGGAAGTTTCGTTTCAACAGACTCAGAAACTGCTATCTATCTTGAGTTGGGAGGTTTGGCTCCGGGAGTTCCATGGAGGGGAAGTGGTTTGCCATCTCCCATGAAGCTTTCTTGAAGATAGGGCCAATCCCACAATTATAAGGATCCCAATTCCCCTTCCTCCATCTATAAAAGCTTGCCCATTACCATTGCAAGCTAGTCTTGAAGTGCCCAAGTTCCAGAATCTCCAAGTTCCCAAGAGCTTTCACATCCTTATGCTGTAAGAGCCTTCTTGATTCCCTTAAGGCCAAATCCAAGCAAGGAGACTATTGCCAAGTATCCGGAGAGAGAGGCTTGTCCTATCTTCGACAGGCTTTATCGAGACATGTTATGCTGATGACCCACTAAAGGAGAGTGCTGCGTCGAAGCTATGGTTGTATTCTTCTTTTGACTCTTTAATGATAAGCGACTATCGGTTATGGTTCCACTCTTGTTCTTGATTATGTTCATGAGTTATGTCCTCTTCGACTGACATATAGTTGTATATACTGGATTTTATGTTTGCGTTTGTGTTTTTTTCTTGCATGTGCAGGTGTCCGATCACGGAGATCGTGAGGATTGTGATCTGCCAGGGCAAAGGAATGGGAGCACCACCTCTTCTACAAATGACATCGTTGGATTCCAGGTAAGCCTTCCTCGCAAGTCGGTTTATTTACAATTAGGAACCTGCACTGTAGCGTGTTTGATTGTTGCTAGACCCGATCTGGGCTAGTAGGGATCGCCTCTGTCCGCAGAGGGGATTTACCTCCTCAAAAATTTGGCGACTCCGCTGGGGACTCAGCTTGTTGTTTGATTTGTAAGCTATAGACGGAGCCTGAAGTACAGCCAGATAGCCTTCGAAATGCTTTTGCTCTGCATTAGCGGAGTATATCAACGCTGCTTCAGTCAATCTCCGGTTTAGTTTACAGATTGAACAGATTGGAGTATTGTCTTCTCTTTCTGGTCAATTTCTTGGCCTTGCTTGCTTGATCAGCTCTTTGGGCTGGCTCTTTCTGTGAATTTGGCTTTTGGATAGCTTGATTATCACTGGTCTGCTTGTTGGATTGCTCTTTTTTATTTTTTACTGGTAAACTCGAATGGCGCGCTTTTCAGCTTGATAGTCGCGCCCATTGGCGCAGGTTGCTAGTGTATTACTCGCGCCAATTCTATTCTGGTGCTAGTTTCAGCCTTACAGTCGCGCCAATCCTGTAAGGTAATAGGGTTTATTTTGTTTTGAGCTTTCTGAGCTTGATCTGTGTCTGTCTCGCTTTGAACCTAGATCACATGGCTCATTTGAGTCTTGGAGATTCTGCTTGAAGTGGTGAGTCTGGTCTTGGTTGGGAGAAATTCTTTGTTTTTTCATTTTCAGGCGTTGGCGGTTGTTGTCAGTTAGCAACCCACGCCAATTGGCCATTGGCGCTAGTTGTCAGTGTGCAAGTCGCGCCAGTTGGTGCTAGTTGTCAATGTACAAGTCGAGCCAATTTCAGGGTGTGTGAAAATTGAGATTTTTTCCCTAAATCCTTCACCAGTGTGTCTTTCCCTTCCGGTCTTTTCCTTGTATGAGCATAGATTACATTGCTCATTGTTTGGGATGTCTTCTTGCTATGATTTCTTGATGTAAAATGGAATGAATGCCTTGTTTTGATCTCGTGCTTTGGAAGTCCTCTTTGTGTTTTACCTCATATGTCTTGTCGCCTTTTGAGGGATTTCGTGACAAAGTGTTTGAAACAACGATTGGATTCTTAGTGTTTGTTTACATCTCTTTTGCATTCATCCTTCATTAAGAAGATTTGCGTTTATTTAGTTTTCGTCTCAAAGTGTTCTTTTTGTTAAGATGCATTAGATCACATTGCATTGAAAAGTATTTTTTGAGATTTATCATTGAACTTAGATCACATTGTTTAATGATTGAAAACTAAAAATCGCTTTGAGTGCATTCTCTTTTGTTAAAAGCATGCATTAAGTAGATTCTCATTTCATCGAAAAATGCATTGAGTGCATTCTTATCATTTGAAAAGAAAAAGGAAATTGTGCATAGATTACAATTGCATAGTTTTCGAAAAAAAGAGGATTTTGCATAGATCACATTGCATTGTTCGCATCGTTGAATGCTTGAATACTTTTGGATAGTGAAATTCATCTAGTTTGGAAAGATTTCATTTGCAGTGTTGTTTTATGTTGCATCATTGTTTGAAGCTCTTCCCTTAACTAGATAGCATTCATCGAATGAAAAGATTTATTTTCTCATATAGCTGCATATAGGAGATTGTCAGATGACATACGATAGGGCCTTGAAATTGAGACATAATTGAAGATCAACCTTAAAATTTATTCAATTAACCTAAGGAAGCATTGAAACATTAACGCAACATTTAGAGGTCTAGGCTAGGGACGTGTTCCGGTGTCTTTAAAACTAGTAGCTGTCGTTCGCCCTTTGGCTTTAGACAGCGCTAGTACAGACTTGTGCTCCCCGTACCGTCGCGTATGTAAAGGGAGACCCCACTAGGTTTCAATCCTTTATCCATAGGAAGCTGATTCTGCTGCCCTATACCCGTGATACACCGGACACAGCATTCGGGGAGATTTCTTGCACGCACGTTAAGTCCTTGGTTGATTTCTCTTTCATTTTGAAACCAAGCTGTATATTGCAGTTCACGGTTATTTGGTACACCCTTTGCCTAGTATTCCTGAGTAGTAATTTCGATCTTTTATGACTCTTTAAATTTGAAAAGGTCATCAAGCGCTTGTCCTTTCACGCTTGTTTCCAATATGAAAGCGATAGAGTCACCTTTTGCCTGTTTCTTGACTCTTAAAATATTAAACGATAGAGTTTTGTTTCAAATGTTTTAAAATTAACTGCCCACGAAATATTCCTGGTTAGAGTTAGTTTCCTTAGGGTGTTGTTTTGAAGATCGTTTCTGATGGCATCTTTTCCAGAGTTCACCAACCAAGGAATCCCCTCCAATGGGAATCCTGGTCATTTTCCTCCTTTTGGAAATGTTGGTGCTCCTTATATGGCAACGTTGTCCCTTCCTGGGTTAACTGTTGGGTTGCTTGTTTGGTTGTTTTCAACCTCTGTGGTCCCGAATGTCTCGGCTACTGTTCAATCAGTTCCTCCGCCTGAGCAACATCATGTTGATTCCAAGGTGGACCTCTCCCCTTCTTCGCTTGTTTCTACGTCCTCATCTTCTACTTCGCCTGGTGAAAGTATGGATTCAAGTAACCAGGTGGCTAAGAAGAAGAAGAAGAAGACAAAGAAGAAGAAGTCTGATAAGAGAGAGGCTAAGGTTGCAGCTGCTGCTTCTAATGCACCTCCTCTTGATAAACCTTCCAACCCTCCACGGAAAGTCAAGTTCCCTTGCATGTTGTGCACGGGAGACCATCTTCTTCGAGACTGCCCTGACATTCCCAAGGTTCTTGAAGAATGGTCCAGTGGTCATCCGTCGTTTCCTTTGGCTTCTAGGAGTCAGGTTGGGGGCACCTCTTCAACTGGTGCTGATAAGGCTCTTAAGAAGCGGGGTAATATTACCAATCCCTGTAAGTTGTGTGAAGGGCACCATGCCATTCACCTTTGTCCGTATATGGATAAAGCTAAGAGAGTTTTGGACAACTCAACTGTTTCTACACCACGCCTCCCGGCTGGTTATAAACAACTTTCTTTGAGTCCTCCACCAGCTGATCCTATGATTGGTCGAGAGTCATCCTTGGTCGATCCCACTCCCTCGGAAATTCAAATTCAGGAATTTGTTCCCGACCAACCATTGGTCGTGGGATCGTTTGAACTAGCCCCATCTACGGTGCACCAGGTCTTTTCCGTTGAGAGTGGACCTCACACCCCTCATGTTCTTCTGGTTTCTTCAGATTCTTCAGACTTGGAGAAAGATTCTCCTGTCCCTGTACCTCAAGAAGCGGCTCCTCCTCCTCCTGTGATGGAGGCCCCGGAGGATTCCCTTCCTAACTTCGAGATGGAGGTTGTGGAGGATGCTTCTTATTCTTCTATAACACCAAGGGAAGACCATCTCGGTTCGATGGTAGCCCCTTCGAGTAGTTTGGTCGCTTCCTTTGATTGGAATCGATTTGCAGGATATCGCCTTCCGTCTTATGTGCCTTTCGAGATCACAGTTGTTACACCATTTTTTGGTCATCTAACCTATCATCATTAGATGGACCAAAGTACACCATGTAAGACCAATTTTACCCTAAGTAAAATTGCCTTCACTATGTTAAAACAGGAAACCCCAAAAGGAAATATTAAACAAACCTATATTTGTTTGATTTTCCTCATGGAATAATTAATTAAACCATAATTTAATTATTATTCCCAGTCACGTTTAACCCAAAATCAAAGAAATTAATTAGATAAACCTTTATTTATTTATTATTTTCTAGGAATAATTATTTAAACCTTATTTAGATAATATTACTTGTTAAATATGACCAAATCACCCACAAATAATTAAATAAATCATTATTTATTTAATTATCTTTCAACCACTTCCTTAAATAATTAAATAAATCATTATTTATTTGATTATCTTCTAACCGCTTCCTTAAAAAGATAAATAAATCATTTATTTACTTATTTTTGACAAATTAAGGGATTTGACCCAAGTCAAATACCTTTTCCCTCCAACAAATATAATAAAATATTCCATAAAAAGTGGATCTAGATCTGGTTAACCCATGCACCAAGATCTACAATGACCCAATATTTTGTTATAAATAGGAGGGTTTTTCCTACCATTCTTCACCTTTTGTTGCCTATTAGATCACTCTGGATCTATACACTTGGTCACTCTTTTCTACCATTTTTTGTGTGAGCTCCCTTTGAGTTCCATTCTTTGTGTGGGTTTTCTACACCAACAAGAGAGAGAAATCTTAGATCTGAAGTGCTGAGGACTTCCAAGAACCCATCCCACTGAGGAGAATTGGATACGCCTTCTTGTTTTCCTCCCAGGTGCCCAATTAATATAAAAATTATTTCAAAAATTGTTCTTGTCTTATCTATTGGTATATGGAGCAAACCCTTGTTTTTACTGCTTAATGTCTTTCCATGCATAGATCTGGTGTTTTGCAGCTCTTTTCTTGTCTAACTAACCGCAGATCTGAAGATATTGGCAGCCACTTTTGTTGTTAGGGATATTAGTTATGCATAGCTAAAGTGGTCCTTTTTCGTACACTTCGACAAAGGATTCATACTAACAAATGGCGACTCCACACGGGTTTTAAATTACGACCGCTGTCGTTTTTCATATTCCTGCATATCCAGCTACTTTAGACCCTAGGGTTTCTTTTCAGATGTTTATTTTTCCTATTTTTATGTTGTTTTTCTCACATAAAACCCTAAAACATTAAAATTTCTAACTTCCGTGTGTTTCTGGCCCTATTGCGCAGGTAAGCGACACCAGCCGCAACTGAGACGGAAACTTTTCTGAAAATCTGCCGCCGAGACAACCGGAAAGGGGGGTCACACTTTTTGGCCCATAACCTGCGACCTGGACCTCCAGGTCGCATTTTTCTGCCCCTTTTCTGCGACCTGCACTGAAAACAGGTCAGAACCTGCAATTTTCCTGGGTTCTGCTGCAGCTCCTGTCAGGGTCTTCCAGCCTCTGTTTCAGCCCGCTTTGACCTGGTTTTGATCTGTTTTAGCTCATCTAAGTGGGAACCTAGCCCCCTAGGGCTTCAGTACCCTCCACTTTTTGTGGAAGAGTTTTTAGCTGTTTCAGCCTCTGTTTTTCTGAGTTTCAGCTCCCCCTTGTCCAGATCTGTTACCTCCTTTTCAAATCCCTTTAAATCAGCCTCTCTTCCTTTCAAATCACCTCTTGTCATTTTGTTTGGACCTCTCTTTAGGACCTCCTCCCTGTCCTTTCCGCTTTTTGCTGATTTCCTCCCTTTTTCCAGCCACCTTGCCTCTGTCTCTTGGCTGTGATCTGCACCTCTTTTCAGCAGCTTTATCCTTTAGATCCCTGTCCCTTTTGACCTTAGATCTATTGGCCTCTTTTCCATGTGTTTTGCCTAGATTTTTCCCTTTCTTTTCAGATTAGTTTTGAGAGACCCACCTTCTTGGGTTAGATAGATGCACAAGCAGCTGTTATTTTTCTGTTATTTCAGCATTATATACTGTTCTCTGTAGGTTTATTTTCAGCTACGCAGCACACTTTTTTCTTGCTCTCAAAACGGAAAGGGTTTAAAAATTAAAATTAACGCACGCCACACATTGACCCTAAGTGAAGAAGCGCCTGGTTAACACCGCCTGGAAAAGACTCTAAAATCAATTGTCACTGCACCTTTTCTGCCCTTGACCTCACTTGATTCTGTCCCTTTCTGCCCCTGTCGGTTTCCTTCTTCCTGTCGTCATTGCGCCCCCAAGGCGCCTTTCCCAGAGACTTCTTGGCCTTCACCCTCAGTTTCCTGTCGATCGACCTGCTCCGACCCGCCGTCGTCGAGCCAGTCCTCCTCCGAGTCCACACTCCGACTCCTCTCCTGATTCATCGGGTTCCCTTTCTCCTCCTGGTTCTCCCCCTATCACCTTCACCATGTCTGGTCCAGGGCCTAACGCTGGTGGTGCTCCAGGCCCTAATGCCGGACCTGCCACTAGCGGAACCGCCACAGGAACTACCTCGGCCACACCCTTGCTGCCGTACATTGCAGGCCTCAGCCTCCCCGATTTCAATCAGTTGATCAACGACCCTATCCGCCACGATGTTGGTTGGCTTGCTATGCCAACCAAGCTCCCCTCCGACATCCCTAAGTTCGAAGGCCTTGCTGGAAAAGATCCAACCAATCATGTCCGATCTTTCCACATGTGGTGTTCCTCCAATTCCATTACCGATGACTCCATCCGTCTTCGTTTGTTCCAACGCACGCTTACCGGCGAAGCTTCTAAATGGTATGTTGAACAAACCACCTCTTCCCATACCACCTTTGCGACCCTTGCCCAAGCCTTTTTATCTTATTTCCAGCTCCCTCTCCGATACGATACTGGCACGGAGCTCTTGACTTCATTCAAGCAAACCTCTTCGACTCGCCTTTCCGCCCATGTTCAGGAATGGCGACGAAGACGAAGCTTATGTCGAGCCCCCCCCTTCGAAGATCGGGTTTACATGGACTGGTTCCTTCGCACCCTCTTAGCTCCTATCGGCAAAGATGTTGCCTCTCACTTTCCTCAAACTGAAGAAGTCGCCCTCCAAATAGCCTTGAAATATGGCCTGATCTATGCTCAATCTGGTTATGTTTATACCGTTCTTCCTGACCTCCCCAGGCCCGATGGTGCTAACGCCCCGGGGGCATCTCATTCCCCCGAAGGTATCGTTGGAGCCATTTCCCATCTGTACGCTCAACCTCCTATGGGCTATGGTCTCCCTCATGGAGGGGCCAGCACCTCTAGCACTCTTCCCCCTCCCGGTAGCATGTATCCAGGATACGGCATACCTCCTCCTTTTTCCCAACCTCCTGCTTACCTATATGTTGCCCAACCTAACCATTACCTTTATCCACAGCCTGGTGCGCCAACTCCTCCAGCATATGCGCTTCCATCTCCCTTGCCTCCTCCAAACCCGCAACAGCACTTACAACCCCCTCCAGGGAAATTATTTGCACAGCAGGGTGCGACTAATCCCCCTTCTTCTCAAAGAAGGCGGAGAGGCAATCAAAACCAATCTGCCCCTGGTACCTGTGGACCCAATCCTGGTGTGGACCCTAACACTGCCAACCAGCAACAGGGCACTCAGCCCAAGCCGGATAGGCCGTGTCGCACAAATAAGCCTTGTTCGTGTTGCAGTGTTTATGGTCATTACACCCACGATTGTCCCCTCTTACCCCAGATGCGGCAGATGTGGGAGTCTCAAGCCACATTGCGCAGACAACACGCCTCCCCTCATGCTCCTCCTAATGTGGCCACTACCCAACCGGCTGTGTTTACTGATTCTTTCCCTCAGCAAGGATTCGTGGCTACCCAACCGCCTGACAGCCAGGTCGCCACTCCCCCTTCCCTTTCTGGCTCCTCCAATTACCAGATCCTTATGATGCACTCCGATCCTTCCCCAACCGTCGACCTTCACCTTCAAACTTGGTCTTGCCAGTACCCCAAGCCTCCTACTCAGTCTGCCCTCGAGCCTCCTTCTTCAGGTTCTACAGAGCCTCTTTCGACACCCAGCGACCCCTTACATATCCCTCAACCGAAAGTTGAGGTTCATACCAAGATTCCTAAGGGACCATTACATCAAAACACTGCTCCCGGTCGAGCTGCTCACTCGTATAGCATAGTAGATGATTTGGCACAATCTCCTGCTGCCATTTCCACACTGGAACTCCTCCAGTCGTGCCCTTCCCAAAAGAAGACTTTACTATCTGCCGTGGGCGCTGTAGATCCTGCTGATGACCAAATGATTGTTTTAGATGCCTCCCAATCGGACCATCCTTCTCTTCCTGCTTCCATCGCCTTCCAAATCCCAGTCAAAATCCGGAACGCCAACTTTTCCCGATGTATAATTGATGAGGGGGCATCAACCTGTGTGATGTCTGCTTCGGTTTGGAAGCAACTCGGATCTCCTGAGCTGGCCCCTTCCACGATCACCCTTCGAGCGTGGGACGACCATGCCTCCCATCCCATTGGCCTGTTTCGTAATTGTCCTATCACCCTCGCCGATAAGACTGTTTGCATTGACGTTGAAGTCATCGACGCCCCGCTAGATTACAACATTCTATTGGGGCAAAGCTACACCTATGTTATGTCTTCTATCTCATCCGCGGTTTTCCGCAAGATGTCTTTCCCCCATAATGGAAAGATAGTCACCATTGACCAGCTGACATACCATGAGCCAAAATCTCAGACCTCACCTGAGATGGCCATCTCTTCCATAGCCAACAAGCAAACCGTCGATTCCTTGACCAGTGTCTCCCCCGGCGTTTACAAAGATTCCTCCCTGCTTGGAAATTTTCCTAATCTTCCCCCTTCTCTTATCACTGATCCCAGCTTATCGAATGTTTGCATGATGCAATCGTCTCAGGCTGCCCTTAAGCGGCTTGCCTCGACTAGTCAGCAACCTCCCCCTTGCCCTCCACACCCCGCTCCTAGCCATTCATCTCAGCCAACCGGACCTCCTCCTTCTGGCCCTCCCCCTACAGCTGGTATCCCTGAACCCATTTATCCTCCTGGAACGGTTCCCCCAGGCCTTAACCACCTCAGTGCCGTCCCTCCTGGTCATTACCTTGCTGGGCAGATACCTTTCCTGGCTCCCCCTCCCGGAGTATTTTCTGTCCCCGTCATGGCCACCCTCTCTCTCCCTAACCTGACCCTTGGCATACCCGTCTGGTACATTGACCCTCCAGCCGCTACCCCTCCCAGTCACCCCAAACCTTACCTTGCTTTGACATCGGTTCAACCGGTCCCCATTACTTCCTCTGGGCCCCCAGCACCTCCATAGGACCCTACCCCTGCGGTGCCATCCCCCGGAAAGAAAGGAAAAGCTCGTAAGGGGGCAACCCATCAGGACCAGGCCGCCCCGACAACCCCTACCCCTCCGTGACCGCCAAAGCCCGCTATCCAATGCGCTTTGTGTGATATCGTCGGTCACGCCACCCATATGTGTCCTGAATTGCCGCACCTCAAGATTATGGTCAACGAGACATTTCCCGACTCTAACATCCCCGAAGTCTACGTCACTATCCCAGACTCTATCCCGAAACTTAAAACCTTGCGCACAAACCACCCTTGTGCTTTGTGCGATTTCCACGGCCATTACACCCACCTCTGTCCCCGCCTTGATGAGTATCGTTCCTCCTTGGACATGTACCGCTGATTCAAGGCCACTTCGATAGGACCAGAGGATCTTTCTACTCCCATTCCTCCTCCCGCTATCGAGCCAACAGAGCCATCAACCACCATTTTGTACCTGTCATCATCCTTGCGAGATAGTTCACCTGCCCTTCAACCTGTAGATACTCTCGGCTCCTCAGCCGACCTTGGATCTGTTGATATTGCACATCTGAGCCCTTCTCCTCCTGATGACCTGTCACACATCACTACCTCCTCGGGTAACCTTTCTTCCCCCAGTCTTCCCATCTTCCAGTCCGATGAAGACATTATGGAAGCCACGACTAACCCGGACTTTCCATGGGATGATATGCACCATCGTGCATACTTCCTCCCACAACAGTCCCATGACCAATTTTCTGTGGAAACCAAAGACTTCATCCCCAATGCAGTGGATTGGTTCAAAAACCCCATCCCTGCACCTGATGCTTTCGAAGAAGGAAACATGGCCAATATCTCTCCTACCGTCAAAATTGACATTTCAGTCACACCAGGTATCGAAGAATATATCACCTTAGGTGCCCAATGCACCCCGGAAGAAATCGAAGCTTACACGAAGCTTTTCAAACAATTCCATGATATTTTCGCCTGGTCCTATTCTGAAATTCCCGGAATCGATCCCGCCATTGTCGAACACCATATCGACACATGGCCTGATGCCAAACTAGTCCGTCAAAAGTTGAGACCCATTCATCCTTCCAGACGCGACGCTATCAAAGCCGAAATCGATTAGCTCAAGCAGGCTGGTTTCATTTACCCCATTGATTACACCACTTGGGTATCCAACCCAGTTCCCGTTCTCAAGAAACAAGGCACCATCCGTGTCTGCATAGACTTTCGCGACTTGAACAAAGCTTGTCCCAAAGACAACTTCCCCACACCGTTCATTGACCAAATCATTGACGAGTGTGCAGGGCACGAGGTTCTATCCTTTATGGATGGTTTCTCCGGATACAACCAAATTTCTATCCGTCCTGCTGATCAACTCAAAACCGCGTTCATTAGTCCGTGGGGAAATTTTGCTTATCGGGTCATGCCTTTCGGCCTAAAAAACGCCGGCGCCACTTTTCAACGGGCCATGTCTTATTTTCTTCATGACTTAGCTCATATTATCCTTGCTTATTTAGACGACATCACTGCAAGATCTAAGCATCGAGCGCAGCACCTCCATGATCTGCGTACCATTTTTCTCCGATGTCGCAAGTATAATATCCGCCTTAACCCGTTGAAATGTGTCTTTTGCGTTCCTGCCGGTCGTATCTTAGGCTTCATCGTGTCTAAGGATGGTATCACTCTTGACCCTTTGAAAGTTCAAGCCATTCTTGAACTTCCCATTCCGCGTACCCTTCGCCAGCTCCAAAGTCTCCAAGGCAAAGCTAATTTTCTTCGTCGGTTCGTCCCTGACTATGCCACCACCACACATGGGTTCCTTAGACTCCTCTGATCTACTATCCCATTTGTTTGGGATTCCTTTGCTCATGATTCTTTCGATTCCCTCAAACAGGCTCTCACATCCGCTCCCTTGATCCGCCCTCCCGACTTTGATCGGAACTTCATCCTGTATATCTCTGCTTCCACCTATTCGGTCGCTGGAGTCCTTATCTAGGAAGATGACAATGGTATCGAGCATGTGATCTACTACGTCATTAAGAACCTTGTAGGGCCCCCTGTTTCCTACTCATCTGAAGAAAAATTAGCGCTGGCTGTAGTGTTCTCAGTCCAAAAACTTCGTCATTATATCCTCATGCGCTCCACCAAGGTTGTGACTAATTCCAACCCTTTGGCTTTCCTATTGAGTCGTCATATCCTCACTGGGAAGTACGCCCGTTGGGTCGTCATTCTTCAGGAATTCGATCTCGAATTTGTCACGCCAAAGAGTAAGAAAGGCTTAGCCCTCGCTGAGCTCATTTCTGAATTACCTACCGGATCGCACGACCTTCCAGTTAATGATGACTTTCCTGATGAACACTTATTCGCCATTACTTCCGACGACCCGTGGTATCGCAATATTCTTACTTACTTGCGAACCCAAAAGTTCGCCCTCCACCTGGATCGTGAGGCTCGCCGACGTATCCAACACCAAGCTCCCCGATACCTCCTTATCGGCGACGACCTCTATCGTCGCGGGGTTGATACTGTCCTTCGTCGTTGTCTCACACACGCTGAAGCTGAACAGGTCCTTAATGCCTGCCATGGCGGCGCTTGCGGTGGCCACCTCTCCGGTCTTGCTACCGCCCAAAAAGTCATGCGCGCTGGGTATTTTTGGCCTTCCCTCTTCAGTGATTGCATTGAGGCAGTCAAACACTGTCTAAATTGCCAACATTTCACCCCTAAGGCGCGAGCTCCCCCAGCTCCCCTCCATCCGGTCATCTCCACTGGTCCCTTCTGTAAATGGGCCATCGACTTTATGGAGTGTCGCCCGCCATCCGCTGGTAACCACAAATATATCATCGTGGTGGTCGACTATTTCACAAAATGGGCCGAGGCCATGCCTATATTTAACAACACGGCAGCCACCGCGGCCCTCTTTTTATTTAACCACGTTATCGCTCGATTCGGAGTTTCGAAACAACTAGTCTCTGACCATGGCAGACATTTTGAATATGAGATATGGCGCGAGCTATCCTCACCATTGGGTTTCGAGCACCAATATTCCTCCTCCTATTACCCCCAAGGTAATGGTCAAGTTGAAGTAGTCAACAAAATTCTCAAGACTATGCGTCAACGGACGGTGAATAAGCACAAAACCAACTGGCACCTCTTGCTCTTCCCTGCTTTATGGGCCTATCGGACTTCTGTTAAAACCGCCACCGGGTTCACTCCTTTCCACCTCGTTTTTGGAGAGGAGGCAGTCTTACCAATCGAGTGTGAAATCTCTTCCCTGCATCTGGCCGTCGAACTTCTCCTTGACACCCAACCTCTAGAACAACGACTTATCATGCTCGAGCGCGCTTCTGAAGACTGCCGTGTTGCCTTGCAAACCATGGAAGCGGCCAAGAAACGCACCAAAGCCCAGTATGACCGAAAAGTCCAACCTCGCACTTTTCACGAAGGTGACCTTGTTCTAGTATATGACTAGGCCCATGATGTCCTTGGTCATGGGAAGTTCGACTCATTATGGCTAGGCCCTTACATCATCAGTAAGGATCTCGGTAAGGGGGCATACCTCTTAGAAGATTTCAAAGGCAACCCCCTTCCTAATCCTCGCAATGCACTCTATCTTAAGAAATATTACCCTTAGCATTTCCCTTCTGAAATGCATGTTTTATTTTCTTTTAGATAGCCAACATCTTTTTTTTCACTTTTTGTGTTTAACACTTCACCAGGACACATTTTTTCCAAGAAGGGTCACTTACCCTCTCATTAAAATCGAATTTCCTCACTTACGACACTTGTACTCGTGGCACCACTTCGCCTCCTTACTTGTCTTTGTTCGTGTCGATTTTCGTCATGAGTTCCCATCTTGTACTCATGTTTTTATGGTCCCCCACCGGGCCTTTACTGTGTGGCAGCACCATCGAGTCGCCCTTGTTTAGAGCATCCAAGTTGAGTCATCATCACATTCATGGAGTCTATATCGAGTCCCTTTGTACCCAGCCATAGCCCTCCATCCTTCATTGCTTGGTCTCTCTCTTGTGTCGCACATTATGACCTTTAGTCCCACTGTCCCCTATCCCTTATGATATTGTGTCAGTCGCTGCCATGTCACTCATGCCCTTTATGCTCTAACAAGGGAAGTCGCCCATTCGCCACTCTATCCTTTCCATTTCACTATCATCATCAGTGTCAGTCTGTCCGTCGCTCTACTCTTTTCTCTCGTGCCTTATTTGAGGGTCTCTCATTGCCTCACCTATGGCAGACCTCCTTCTGTCGACATCAGCTCATTCCTTCCAGAAGCCAGGTCTAGAGGGCGGTGTACCTTGGTTCCAGCTTCCATTCTTGTTCGGTGCCTCGGATCAGGCAAAGGGATCTCTCATTTCCCTTTGACTTGATTGTTTCTCCAGCTCCTTTCAGCATGATCGAGATCCGTATACTTGATGGTCCAGTGATCCAGTAGCAGCTCTTGATGATTCCCGGGTGTGTGTGAGATGTCTCAACCCTCATGAGGGGGTGGTCCTGCAGGTAGCCCCCCACATGACCGGATGACCTATTCCTTGCAGCCTTCGATGCAGCTCTAGATATTTGATGATGTTGGCCATAGCCACTTTCAGCGCCTCTTTGATTTGAATGTATCAGTCAGATTTTCTGAGCCCTTCCCCATTTACAGGGGGCATTTGGGTTGTATTTGTATCTCATGTACTCAGATATTATTGTACAAGTCCTGGCTGTTATCCCAGACACAACATGTATATGGGATTCCTCATTGTATTTTTATCTGGCTCATGGTTATGCCAGATGTACTTTATGGTTCGGTCCATTGTTTTACTGGACACACTATTCTTTTGTACTTTGTCTCGGCGGGCATAGGTATGCCTCCCCCGCCGCCTTCAGCATAGGTACCCTCTCATAAAAAGAGACTTGTTGCACCTGCGAGTCTCGTCTCCTCAGGGTCTAGTCCTTCAACACACTCTCTACCTTGCATTTCTCTCTCTAACTTCCCTTTTGTTGTCTAGTGATTGAGTTCTTACAACGTACTTCGGTCATACGATTTGCTCCCGACACTCGCACGCTGGGGGGCAATCTGTTACACCATTTTTTGGTCATCTAACCTATCATCATTAGATGGACCAAAGTACACCATGTAAGACCAATTTTACCCTAAGTAAAATTGCCTTCACTATGTTAAAACAGGAAACCCCAAAAGGAAATATTAAACAAACCTATATTTTTTTGATTTTCCTCATGGAATAATTAATTAAACCATAATTTAATTATTATTCCCAGTCATGTTTAACCCAAAATCAAAGAAATTAATTAGATAAACCTTTATTTATATTATTATTTTCTAGGAATAATTATTTAAACCTTATTTAGATAATATTCCTTGTTAAATATGACCAAATCACCCACAAATAATTAAATAAATCATTATTTATTTAATTATCTTTCAACCACTTCCTTAAATAATTACATAAATCATTATTTATTTGATTATCTTCTAACCGCTTCCTTAAAAAGATAAATAAACCATTTATTTATTTATTTTTGACAAATTAAGGGATTTGACCCAAGTCAAATACCTTTTCCCTCCAACAAATATAATAAAATATTCCATAAAAAGTGGCTCTAGATTTGGTTAACCCATGCACCAAGATCTAGAATGACCCAATATTTTGTTATAAATAGGAGGGTTTTTCCTACCATTCTTCACCTTTTGTTGCCTATTAGATCACTTTGGATCTATACACTTGGTCACTCTTTTCTACCATTTTCTGTGTGAGCTCCCTTTGAGTTCCATTCTTTGTGTGGGTTTTCTACACCAACAAGAGAGAGAAATCTTAGATTTGAAGTGCTGAGGACTTCCAAGAACCCATCCCATTGAGGAGAATTGGATACGCCTTCTTGTTTTCCTCCCAGGTGCCCAATTAATATAAAAATTCTTTCAAAAATTGTTCTTGTCTTGTCTATTGGTATATGGAGCAAACCCTTGTTTTTCTGCTTAATGTCTTTCCATGCATAGATCTGGTTTTTGCAGCTCTTTTATGTTCAACTAACCGCAGATCTGAAGATATTGGCAGCCACTTTTGTTGTTAGGGCTATTAGTTATGCGTAGCTAAAGTGGTCCTTTTTCGTACACTTCGACAAAGGATTCATACTAACAACAGTACAGGATTTTGGTCTGGTCGTACCTAGCACCATTATAGACGAAGGTGCGTCTGTTAGTGTTCTATCCTCAACTACTTGGCAAGCTTTCGGCTCGCCGCCGCTTGCGCCTGTTACGCAGAATCTGTTGGCATTTAACAGAATAACGAGTCAGCCGTTAGGGATCCTTCCAAGGTTACCTGTTACTTTGAGAGGTGAAACCATCCATATGGACGTGATGGTTGTTCCAGGCCCCTTGGATTTCAATCTGCTTTTGGGGCGCGATTACACCTATGCCATGGGAGCGCTTGTCTCCTCCCTTTTTCGTGTGGTTTGTTTTCCGCATGAAGGACGGATCGTGACCATTGATCAACTTTCGTTCTTTGGTCCTGATGTGGCAGCTGGCCTGCCATCATCCCTTCCTTGTTTTTATCCACCTATTGTATCTGCCCCACCGCAGGTCAACTATGTGGCTACTTACCCCGCACCTGTACTCAGTGATAGTGCCGTCATGCATCAGGTGTTGGGGGCATTGGGTCCTGACTTCCAGGATGTTTTCCTTCCATCGGGAGTGGAACTCTTGGAAGCGATGACTTCTTGTTCATTATGATAAGGTCGTCAGAGCATAGTTATTTTCCTTGTGTCAAGCTCCTTAAAAAATGAAACAAGCTCGTCGGAGCATAGTTATTTTCCTTGTGTCAAGCTCCTTAAAAAATGAAACAAGCTCATCGGAGCATAGTTCTTTTCCTTGTGTCAAGCTCCTTAAAAAATGAAACAAGCTCGTCGGAGCATAGTTCCTTGTCTTGTGTCAAGCTCCTTAAAAAATGAAACAAGCTGGTCGGAGCAGAATTCCTTGTCTTGTGTCAAGCTCCTTAAAAAATGAAACACGGTTTTCAGGAGCAGAGTTCCTTGTCTTGTGCCAAGATCCCTAAACCATGAAACAAGGTGTCCTGAGGATAGTTCTTTTAATGTGTCAACCTCATTAAAATAATGAAACACGTTCCTGTTCAATTCGAGTCTTTGATCAGATCTCGTAAAATCCCAGTCGAGTCTTTCTTAGATCTCGTAACTTGAACCTTCAATCCCTCCATCTGTTTACTCAGATGCATGGATCGAAGCTTGGGGGGCATGTACCTCGAATTGAGTCACCATGCCCTCGAATTGAGTCACCATGCTGGGGGCATGCTTACTATTTTTCAAGCATAGTTTGTTTACGTTTCAAGCTTGTGTAAAAATGAAACCGGTTTCAAGCATAGTTTATCTTTGTTTCAAGCTTGTGTAAAAATGAAACCAAATTCAAGCAGAGTTTCTCGATTCCAAGCTTGTGTAAAAATGAAATCATCTTCTTGTGATTGCCATTTTATCAGCCTGTTTTTTCCAGATGAGCCTTGGTTTTCTCATTCCATCGTCACTATCTGCTTGGCCGATCATATGCCTTCACTTGGTTGTTTTACCCGTTCCTGAGGAACCGCTGCGATGAGTGGTCTTGTTAGCTAGCCTCTTAACCTTTACTTGTTCTGAGCAGTTCCACCATTACCGGAACCAGTTGCTACCCTTTACGCCACTCGTTCCTCCAGGAGGAGTCGTCTTTCAGCTCTTTTCTGACTCTCTAAACATGAAAATATTGTCGAGGCCCTTGTCGTTTCGATCTCGTTAAAGTGGACACGAAACAACATCTACCCAGTATACATTTACCCCTTTTTCGGGCTGGGATAGATTATTTACGAAAAAGGAATACCCTAGCCTATCGCGACTAGGAGGTTTTCTCAGACATAGTTTTCTACCTTTTCGGATCTGAGGAACTATTTACGAAAAGGGACCATTGGGGTTTACTTTTCTGCTGTCTTTTCAAACTCTCTAAACATGAAAAGATGCCAAGTTCTTCCTTTGTCAGACTCGTTAAACCCTGATGACACTGGATTCAGTCGTGATGACGTTATTCGAGTTTCCCCTTCCTAGGGCTCATTAAATGTACTAGGATGGATTCATCTGAAGGATGAATTTATATGACAAGCATATGGTATCCTCTTCAAGCTTGTGTAAAAATAAAGAGGTACTCACCGAAATGGTGGGGAAAATGGAACCAATATCATTGTTGTGTCGGCAGTATGTCGCTCTTGAACATGGCACTTGTCTACATTCGTGTCGGGTTGGGGACAATCTCATCTCATTTTCTGCTTGCCTCCGTGGGTTTTGGGTGACCCCTTTTGACCTCTCATCTGCTATTTTCCTCATCGTAATGACCTTTGATATTTTGATGTCGAATACTGCCAAATCCACTTTCGTGCCGCCAATATGTTCAAGAGAAGTTGACCTCTGCAAATATCAACCTACCTCTGATTCTCATCCGATCATGGTTCACAAAAAACATTATGTTTCTCTGTCTCGTGTCGATGATGTGGGAAACATTATGGCCCACCTTCGATCAAGGTCACTTCCTGTTGACTTCAGCTCATTATCCGGGAAGCTGATCTAGAGACTCCCTTATGGTACCTTGGAGCCTGCATGCCTCAATGGCAGGTTCGTCGCATTCGACGTGAGGTTTTCATCATTGGCCTCCGATCGAATGATTCTACGGGTGTTCGACACCAACTCATTGATTCACATGCCGTAGATTGTACCTATAGTACCTTGAGGGCCATTTTCATTTTTGGTGGTTCCTCTCGCGTCTGTTAACAACTTTCATTATTGGCTGGTAATCAGACGATGTTCTCGCATGTTCGACTTCAGCTCACATATTCACATGCTTGAACTTGTACTTTGTTCGGGTCGAGATGGAGCACAAGACCCTGGATTGTGTCTGTTGTAATCCAGGCTGCGATATTGTGGATTATTATGATTATTTACATGACTCACTGATTGGATGGCTGCGACCATACTTGAGTCTATTTATCGATCTTCACTGGATGGCTGCGTCCATGCCTTGGATCTAGATTATTGTACACTCTGTTATGGATGGCTGCGCCCATACCATGCATATATATCATGTATCTGAGACATCATTTGTACTTCGCTCCGCAGGTTTTCCGATGGCGGTGTTTTCAGTCGGCATGTTCTCGTAAAGCATTTCACCCCTCTCTCTCTCTCGGGCCTCATGCTTTAGGGGGCATATGTTAGACAGTAATTTGTCACCGTCCCTGCAATTCCCATCCCACACATTGGAGGGCTCATTTTGTGACCTGTGAGCAGTGACATGACTTGAAACCACTTTCATGACATCCCTCTGAATATGAGCTTCAATTGCCCTGAAGACATCTCCTTGCCAAAAACCATAAAAACATCCCTTTTTGCATTGGCGCGGGTAGCCAGTTCATCACTCGCGCCAATGGGGAAAATCCTACAAAGAGGCCGTGCCAACTGGCGCTCTGTCCCAGAGTCGCAGTCGTGCCATCCAATTTAAGGAGTGTTTTTTAAATAAGATTGCGGAAGTTTCGTTTCAACAGACTCAGAAACTGCTATCTATCTTGAGTTGGGAGGTTTGGCTTCGGGAGTTCCATGGAGGGGAAGTGGTTTGCCATCTCCCATGAAGCTTCCTTGAAGATAGGGTCAATCCCACAATTATAGGGATCCCAACTCCCCTTCCTGCATCTATAAAAGCTTTCCCATTACCATTGCAAGCTAGTCTTGAAGTGCCCAAGTTCCAGAATCTCCAAGTTCCCAAGAGCTTTCACATCCTTATGCTGCAAGAGCCTTCTTGATTCCCTTAAGGCCAAATCCAAGCAAGGAGACTATTGCCAAGTATCTGGAGAGAGAGGCTTGTCCTATCCTCGACAGGCTTTATTGAGACATGTTATGCTGACGACCCACTAAAGGAGAGTGCTGCGTCAAAGTTATGGTTGTATTCTTCTTTTGACTCTTTAATGATAAGCGACTATCAGTTATGGTTCCACTCTTGTTCTTGATTATGTTCATGAGTTATGTCCTCTTCGACTGACATATAGTTGTATATACTGGATTTTATGCTTGCTTTTGTGTTTTTTTCTTGCATGTGCAGGTGTCCGATCACGGAGATCGTGAGGATTGTGATCTGCCAGGGCAAAGGAACGGGAGCACCACCTCTTCTACAAACGACAGCGTTGGATTCCAAGTAAGCCTTCCTCGCAAGTCGGTTTATTTACAATTAGGAACCTGCACTGTAGCGTGTTTGATTGTTGCTAGACCCGATCTGGGCTAGTAGGGATCGCCTCTGTCCGCAGAGCGGATTTACCTCCTCAACAGATATCTTCCTTGTTTTCCTCTTCATCTTCTGAGATGAAAGGCTGCTGACCTCCAATCATGTGAAAACCATTACTGATGAGTTGTAATGGAGTTAAGCAAATATCTAGAGATCCTTCACCCTCTTCTGCACTCTTAAAGTTTTCTTCATCAATATCATAAATAGCCTGCATTGGCTCATTAACCTCTGGAAGTAAAGGGAACTGATTTCCCTCCCATAAATCTACTAATGATGACCCTGCCAGATCATCTTCTGTTTGGAGAACATCATCATCAGATAGATCAAAAATAGGAAAATCATGAATATAAGTAATGCTGCCAACCGGACATACTGGATTATCAACAGATTTTTCTTCACTTGGATTTACATGTGAGCTTTCCAACTTTGTACAACAAAGCTCATCAAATGAATGGACAAGAATGTCTGATCTGCAAAAAATTTCAGAGGCTGGCTGTCCATTGATGATCTGATCTATTTCTTCTTCTGTCAAAGGGGAAGATGGTCTTGTGTTCCTTTGTGCAGAAGTGCAACAGCTCTCTGTTTCCTTTGAAGACTAGATTTGAGGCAAAATGTCATATGAAGCCTCAACTGCAAGGGATGGTAGATCAGCATCTGAGTTTTCAGGAATATCTTGAGGAATGTCTATGGTCTCTTGACCTTTTTCTTCCTCAGCTGATTCATCCATGTTCTTGTGATATCTAGGATGCATATGAAATTTTTGAATGGCTGTTAACAGATCTTCAGGATGCATATTAACCAAATCCTCATCAATATCTAACAGGTACTGGATCACAACAATACCATGATAAGGATGGAGAGTTTCCTTTATAGTTCTTGTAAAATACTTGGTGCATGTCCCTTAAAGAAAACAAACTCCGAGGTTCTAACCATTCATACCAGACCCTAGCCTTTCCTTCTAATTTTACCATGAACATTTTCATTAGGCAGTCTTCATGCCATTCAACTTTAAATTTCCACACATGTATATGAAACTTGATGAGATGTAGCAAGGGGTCATCAGCGTTTTCACCCTGAAAGGTAGGCAGGTTTTTTAACCAGTCCACTTTAGGCATTTTGTGTGGGAATCCAGGGATATGCTCCCTACTCATTGGGGCATATCTCCTCTGTATGCGTGGAAGCATGTTTTTAAATCAGAAAGAGGTCATTGTATCTGGTCAACCAGTTCAGAGTCTTCTACCAGTGGAGTCATTTGGTCTTTTGGGAGTTATGGAGTGTGGAGTCGCCAGGTGGATGTGTATGAATGCTTGAAGCAGGATGTTTTCCACCATTAGCAATTGAATTCCAATCTAACCAGAGATTTTGGGGCTTTTGAGTGCCTAAGAATGTTTAAGGTGAAATGCACTCAAATCCCCAGCAGAGTCGCCATTATGTTGGGGTTCCCATGTTTTGGCCAGATTGGCAAGACCAAAATATAAGACAACATCATAACCACTTTGGGGCCCTAGGATCTAGCCCTCCTGGACCCGGAGAGGGATCTCTCTAATGAAACAAAGAATGATATATCTTTGAAGCTCAAATGAGATGTTAGGCTAGGTATGAAGCACAAAGGGGGTTTTAAATGATTTGGTTGGTTGGTTGCTGGGTTTGTCATGAGATCATAGACTGAGAAAGAAATGGGAGAAAAAAGACAAAGCAGCCGGATTTTTTAGCAAAGGGGATAGGTCAAGAAAGTGCCATCCATTGGGCTATGGAGTCATGAAAGGTAATTACATGCAACAACTAGCCAAGGCTTTCAGAGGGCAAGTCAATAATACTAAAGGATCTTTTAGATTAGATGGTGGGATGGAACATTAAGGAAATAAAGTGAAAGAAGGAAAGCAACCCAATTTCTGTCTATAGATCAGGTCATAGGTCATTTAACTCCAGACCTGCTTGGACATACTCATAGGAAACTCTCAAAGGAGGGACAAAGAGGCAGCTTATAGATCGGACCAGAGGTCATTTAACTCCAGGTCAGCTTTAGCATGCTCTAAGAGAAAACAGAGATAAGTTAAACAGAGAGACCTTGGAAAGGCTAGCTGGTCACACAAGTATCCTAGTGGACAGGGCTAACTCTAATCCCCAATTTTCCCAAATCTTCCAGCTTAAACCCAACGAGAACATCTAAGAACAGATTCATTTAATTCGTACATCAACTAGTAGGCAATAACATCCACTACACTGGTTAAATCAACTGAAATCAACTCTTAGATCACACATTTAGTAGAAAACATAGAAGGCAAGGAGAGCAGAGACATAGGGTACCTAACAAGGGTAAATCCTATGCCATATTTCTGATGCAAACCAACATAACATGAAATAGTATGAAAATGTAATAAACGGTGTTAGAAAAACATCACCAATATTAATAGACCAGGATCCTGTGAAATGTGCTTTGATTAATTGATGCAAAACCAGTCACATACAATGAGCTCAATGGCTGTTACAATCCAAACTTCTCCTCCCAGCCTACTACAATACAAACTACTCTGCTACTCTCTCCCAAACTGTTCTAACAGTCAAAACTGAATCCTTCTAACTACAACGGCAACAGTCGAACAACAACAACAACCAACAACAACCTTTACAATACGTTCTTCAAGATTCTTATAGGAGAAAGAATAATAGGAGTAGATGTAAACTTAAATGCAGCGTTATTTTCTGAAGTAGCGGGAGGGCCAAGGCTCCATTCAGTTTAAATTTTGGGCATTTATCTTTGGTACTCTTTGGATGAGAAGAATGGTCTTCGTCAGGCTTCCATTTACTCCAGGTATGTCTCTGGTGTATTGCAGAACGATGATGCTAGGGTCTACCATATTGTATAACTAATGCAATGGAAGCATAGGACTATTGTCAAGGCAAGAAAATCTCTTTAGAACACGGCATAGGATGAGAACTGTATGGGCGCATCATCCTTTTATGGAAGAACGTTCTGCTGATATGGAAACCCTGATAGTATGGTTTTCTGTGCACTGGACCTTCTGAGCGATCCACGGGGTCTTTGATTCTGGTACCCTACCTTTGAATAATTGGATTAAGGCTAATAATCTGCAATTACAGGCCTTAAACACTCTATTTTCCCACTGATACTCTTTGTCGCTCCAACAATTTCCTCTGACTGTGAAATATGTGCTTTAAATGCTCTGGAGAGGTTTTTACGGAATTTGAACCCTGTTCCTTTACTGTTAGTCCTGTCAAACACTTTCCTCGGCCATTCTTCATGATTTTGATCTCTGAACATGGTCTTCCCTGCGTTTTTTTCCGTTGTAATAAAGACTGTGTAATCATGGCGGCTTTCACCCTCTGAAACCCTGCAAAACACACAAAACTGGTCAAGAAATCATGCACGGGGTGGGTGAATGCAGTGGGGATGACGAAAATGGACGTGCAGCGGACGTGGATGATGAATGCAGCGAATCCCATGGAGGAAAACCATGGAACAATAGGAGATGCATGGGAAGATGACGAGATGGAAATTTTAATGTAAAACATTAAAATTGACCTTGGAATGCATATATAGATAGGGATGGGCGAGAAATACGATGAAACACGTGGAAAAATGACGTGGCGGGACAGGTCAACGACGGGCCATGCAATCGAATCTGGACCGTCCGATCTCAGGAGGAGATCGACGGCTGGGGACATGGCGGAGGGCGATTGAATCTGGGCCGTTCGATCTCGGGAGGAGATCGACGGCTGAAAATGCATCGGAGGGCAACGGATGGTGGGCCAGGGGTACGGCTGCCTTGTGTTAACTTTCGCGCAACTTTGCAGCACGTTCGCCGTTGGATGGAGAGCCCCAGATCGGACGGCTAATATGCATATCGCTCCATGTCTTGTGCCGAACGATAACGCGCGATGAGCGGGTGGTTTTCAAATAGTGCCGCTGCCACGTGTCGTTTGATGAGTGGAATCGCCTCGAAAATGAAATTACCGCCCGCCCTCCAAAGGCAGTGTGATGGAAACCGGTGGTTTATTAACAATGCGTGGGGACCACCGGGGCGGGTAAACTCTGGATCGTGGGATCAACGGGTAAATGAACGGTGGAGATGCGAAAAACGGGCGGTGAACGGATTGAACGGTGGAAGTTGCGAGGACGTGAAGACCGTCCGATCTATACAGATCGACGGTTTAAAATGCGCCCGATATGGATTCTGTGATAAGCGCCTTTCGAGTTAGCGCGTGGTTCTAGCGCCAGGCCACATGGGAGGAAAAATGGTTTTGGGGCTAGTCGAAGGGGGCTAAGACCCATATACATGGAGAATATGATTTTTGGCACATTTTCAATGAAATTAAAGGCCAAAAGGGGTAACGAAAAAGGGAAGAAGGGGTTATTAAACCACACCAGGGATGAGCATATAGTTTAGAGGGGGTTTTTGGGAAAGTTTAGAATGATTTGGGGAGGGAGTTTTGGGGGTAAAAAGGGGAATTTTGACAAAGGGGAAAAGGGATGAAATGAAGAATTTTGCAGTGGTAAAAGGGGTAAATGAATGCCTTTAGGAACACAATTTTTCACAATCAGAGAGGCTTTATAATGGGAATCAATAGAGGGGATTTATCAAAGGCAAAGGCACAGGAGACTTCAAGGATGATATGTTTTCTGGGGAAATTCATTCCTTGAAGGCTCAGAAACATTTAGCCCCCTGTTTGCTTATCAAAAATTTATAGGGGGCTAACAATTTCCACACTTTCCTTTTCTCTACCATGAATTGAATTTTACCCTTTTTGGAGTTAATAGTCTCATTCCCATGTTTTGAATGTGTTTACTTATAACTATGTGTTTAATAATGTGTTTACACTGTATAGTTCATTATGCACCAACCTAAACTAAATCAGAAGCATGTAAAATGGATAGAATACCTCCAAAGTTTTACTTTTGTCTTGAAGCACATTAGTGGCCAAGAAAATAGAATTGATGATGCTTTAAGTAGAAGATTTATGATCAGGCAGGAAATTCAAATGCAGGTAATGGGGTTTGATTTTATGAAAGAATTTCATGGAGAAGATGATGAATTTCGAGAGGCTTACCAGGCTTGCAAGAATCCTACCTTGCAAGATAGAAGCCCATGGTTGGAATTTATGTTGTAGGATGGACTACTCTTTAAGAATAACCAACTTTGTATACCCAAATTCTCTATGGGAGAAAACTTGATAAAGGAGAAACATAGTGGAGGTCTTTCTGGTCACTTCGGCCATGACAAGACATTTGAGCAGTTAAATCATTTCTACTACTGGCCAAAGATGAAATCAAAGGTACAAAAAATTGTTAATAATTGCAGAATTTGTCAACTTGCCAAAGATAAGAGTCAAAACACTGGTTTATACACTCCTTTGCGTATTCCTGATAGGCCATGGGATGTTATTAACATGTATTTTGTGCTTGGATTTCCAAAGACTGAGAAGGGAAATTATTCCATTTTTGTTGTAGTTGATAGATTTTCCAAAATGGCCCATTTTATTCCATGTTTCAAGACAAGTGATGCTTCTCATATTGTTAATTTGTTTTTAAAGAAGTGGTTAGGTTGCATGGCATCCCGAGATGCATTGTTTCAAACTCAGATACAAGATTCTTAGGCCATTTTTGGAGGACCTTGTGGAAGAATCTTGGGACAAAGTTGGATTTCAGCTCAGCCTACCATCCAAAAACTGATGGACAGATCGAGGTAGTGAATAGGAGTCTTGGTAATATCTTAAGAAGGTTGGTAGGATACCATCGAAAGCAATGGGATAAGGTCCTAGCACATGCATACTTTGCCTATAATGAGTATTTTAATAGAAGTACAGGCCAAATCCATTTTCAAATTGTGTATGGCATGAATCTTAAGGAATTTCTGAACTCAGGCACGTAGGGAGAGCATAACAAAGAATTGCAGCAGGGGAAGAGTTTGTAGCAACAATGGAGGAACTTCACAAGAAAGTCAAGCATAAATGGCAGGAAAACACCATGAAGTATAAAGGCCAAGAAGATTTGGGGAAAAAGGAGCAGATTTTTGAGGTGGGGGACATGTTACTATCTCACCTTAGGAAGGAAAGATTTCCAAAAGGTGAATACAACAAACTAAAATGGAAAAATATTGGACCCTGCAATATTTTGAGGAAATTTTCTAATAATGCATATGAATTAGAACTGCCTCCATAATTGGGTATTTCTCCTATGTTTAATGTTTCATACCTCTATAAATATTCGAAAACTTCAACATCAACATCAAGCAACAGTCAAAAACAACAAAAATCAACCATAAATTGGAAAATTAGTTTCCTTCAGGAAATATTTTGCAACTTGAAAAAATCTAAGATAAGAGGCTCATTAAGGAAACCATAGGAAAGTAGTATTATGGGTACTTGGTGAAGTGGATGGAATATCTAGTGGAGGATGCGAGTTGGATGACTGCCACACTTATACGGAAAAGTGGCAAGTCCATTAATGAACTCATGTCAGGAGCCATGAACAATTTTCAACCTCAGGAGCATGATGCAGGAGTATTGCTCATTTCAAAGGACCATGTGGTCAAAATTTACTAGAGGGGTTGGAGACTAGAGCCTCATAAGTTTTATTATCAGATTAGGCATTTTAATGGATATGGGATGTAATAAGTAACGATTGGCCATTTAGATACTTGTTAGCATTAATTAAAGGCCTTTTTCTTATTATTCCATGTTAATGAACATAACTGTAGGTTTTAACCCTGAACAGAAATTATCTACACACGAATCTTATAACAGAAAATAAACAATAGCGAGAGCATAAAACATAAAACAGATAAACACAGAGATTTTCCCCTGGATCCCAAATCGGGACGACCAGCTTGATTTTCATTATTTTCCTTTTAGTGTTACAACACATATATATACATGCCGAAGCATACATAAACCCCAATCCATTAACCCTGGATTAGAACATAACCGTAGTTCCCTTGACCAGATCTACAAAATACCAGGGGTTGAAAACCATCGTACCCCAAAACCATGTGCAAACTCATGCACAAAACATGGGTGGGTCCACATATGAGTGGGACCGCATACCAAAAAAATTTCGCTAGGGCACTGCCGAACAGAAGCAGGGCTCCGCCCCCCAAAGCCCCCACCTAACTGCTTGGGCGCAACGTACATCTCTACAGCGGCTAGTCGTGGAAAAAGAATAACACACATACCCAACATTCTCACTTATTGGTTTTCTGTCTTTCCACATGACAACATGGGGACCTAAAGCTAGATCCTCCTCATGGCTTCAACACCCATTGTTTCTCTACACCAAGAGAACTTCTGAGTGCTCACAAACTTCGTCAATGCATCTGCAACATTCTTCAAAGTGTCCACCTTTACCAGCAACACCCTTTTTGCCTCAACCATATCTCTAACAAAGTGATATTGAACATCAATGTGCTTTGTCTTTGAATGATAAGCAGGGTTCTTAGCCAAGAAAATTGCACTTTGGCTATCACAGTCTATCCTTATAGCTTGATGTACCAGCCCCATACTTGAACACAATCTCTGCAACCAAACTGCTTCCTTGCTTGCATGAGTGGCTGCTATGTATTCTGCCTCTGTAGTTGAAAGCGCCACTATAAGGAAAGAATATAACACATACCCAACAATAACAAGGCCTAAATTACCTTATGTTAGTGAAGTTGGTGAACAAATCCATGTTTTTAGGATCTGCGCCTAAAAATAGTTTTAATTTCCTTGTTATTGTGAAAATGGAAATAAAATTACCTCCGTAGCTCACTCAGAGCATCGAGAGGTCCATTATGGAATCTTGTGAAGGAGCTTGTCTTCTTTGTGTGTTATGTATATTCTGTGCATCCCTTGAAGGTTAAATTCAATTTTTCTGTGCATATTTGTGTTGCTGAAATGTGTTTCCCTGTAGCATAGAGGCCCTTTTATTTTCTCTGTTAAATTATGCCCCACAAGTTATAGTTGGGCAAGGATAAATTTCCTTCAATGGTCGTATGCATGATTTTGAGCAAGAGACAACCCAAAATTGATCGAAATTATTTTATTTTATTAATTCGAAGCAAGATCAACATAGGAATACATCTCCAGAATATTTTCGGAACAATACACAGTGGTTGAAATGGCATATGGTTTCCTTTACTTTTTTTATTGCGTTGCTTTTAGTGTGGGTTAATTCCCTCGATAGTTAGTTGGAGTGGTATATAAAGAAGTCTCTGGATGTTTCACACCCCTTTGAAGAGACCAGTTTCAGAGCCACGGTGGCTCTGCCTTCGAGCATTAAATCAGAAAGGGGTCTTGTCTTGCATCAAATACACCCAATCTAAAATCACCTAGCTTATACACCATAGCCTGTTATTTCTCTACATAGCATGCCACATTAAACACACTATTATCTTTCAAATTTAATGAAATATATTACTATGTATTCGCCAGCGAAGAAATAAAGATCTTCCACAAAATATTCTCACGACCAACCTGATTTGAAATGAAGCTCTTCCCTTGACACGCCCGGCTGCAGACGAAAACAACACCAAGAGGCCCTTTCACAAGCTGTAGAGTGGCGACGATGTCGGGGTCCATTCTAAACTTACCCATATCATCGCAGTAGACCAACCTGAGGGGCCTGTCCGGGCCAGTTGGAGCCGCGACCGTGGAAGTTAAAGGACTTGCTGGAGAGAGATCAACTTCTTTTTGCTTACCCGACCCCGTGGGGGTTCGAAAACCCAACATGTACATCATCTTAGCTGGATATAACATAGAGGAAGAGGTGCACCCGCTCCCCTCCGCTCATCGGGATTTTTAGTTTTAATTTTATTAAAACATTTATAATGCATATTGTTATATATATAATAAAAATGATATTCTCTTTGATATATTTTACAATTTCTTTTAATTTAATTTTTTAATTTGATCTGTGTAGCATAAATTATATATACAAACATTATGGTGGATATATGTCCAAGACTCGTTGTATTGACTTAGAGGAATGATAGGGCTCATATCAAACACATTGCAAAAAGGTTGGAACGATTTTTAGTTCATGCAAATTTCTTGGACAGGATGGGGTACATGCGATCCTCATTATTTCTGACAACTCTCTTTAACAATGCTCTGATCATTTTACAGTGGAAGGGAAATAGGATGTGGAAAGGTTTTCTCATCAAGTTCAACAAAACCTACCTGGCCAACGAGGAATTTTGCAATATAGTTCATGAATCATGGTACCAATTATCTGTGGATGATGGATTATCTTGGAAGGAGGTAGTTTCCTTGAAGCTTCACATCCTCAAGAGGGTTGTAAAGATATGGGAGTGATAAAAAATGGTTGTACATCGGAAAAGAGCTGGAGGATATTAAGGCAACATCAACTACTCTATTAAATGTCAGATTTATTTTATGAGCACAAATTGACGAGGTGCGGGAGTTGGAAGCCTGTAAATGATACATCCTTAGATTACAAGAGGAAACATGGCAACTAAAAAACCATGCTATATATTTAAATGCGAGGGACAAAAAAACTCGTTTTTTCTAGAGGTACGCTACGATGTGCAGGGACAAGAACATTATTTGGGAGGTTGTACTTGAATATGGGGAAAATTTAACGACCATTAAGGATATCTAATAGGAGTTTGTGTGATATTTTGGGGGCTTCTTTATAGCAAGGGAGAATGTGGACATTGATAATCAGTAGGAGTTTATTAATTCCTTCCCACAAATTTTCTTGAAGGAAGATGTTTTAGAGATTGGAAAATCCATTTCCCTAAAGGAAATCACAATTGTCCTTAAATATTTTGCTAAAGATAAATGGCCCGACCCAGACAAATGGACAGTTGAGGTCTTATTACACTTTATTGATATTATCAACTATATCATCTAAAAACCCATAATATCTATTTTCAGATTCTCAAGGATGTGTGTCACTCTTGGAGGAAACATTAGTGACCTTATTGTAGTTATCCCACTGTCAAAAGTTTTCTTGTTATCATCCAACTGTTTGATGTGAAATTTATGACCATTGCACCACATTGCCTTGTGGTGATTCAAATGCAATATGCCAAACATGAAAAATATGCATTCTCAAGGGAAACCTCATGAATTTAGAAGGATAACATTTCATTCTAGGTGGAAGTACAATATTAGTACCTTCATGATGACTGCCTTGATATTAAAGTATAAAAAAAATTAGAACAATAATTATCAAATACAATAAAATAAATTCAATAATTAAAACAAAATGTAGTGTACCTAGAGGGGATAATATAGGGTACAGAGGGAGGTACCCAAGGGAATAATATGATGTAATAATATAAGAATGATAAATAAATGGGCCATAGTTAATAAATAAAGTGGTTAACCCACATTATGTAAGGGACCACATGTAGCTAGGGAATAAAGTGATAAGCCCATTGTATCGGATGTATGGTATTGAGAGACACTTGATAACTAACCATGGTATTGCATATATGAAACCTATATAGAGGTTAGAGACTCCCCATTGAGAGAAGTCAAGGATTATTGTATGGGCAAACATATGGCTTGTGGAGTGATCTCCTTCCTTAAGGAGTGAATGTATGGTGTTGCCCTACCTTAAGGGTTTTGATATTAATGAAGATATGAAGTTTTATATTCTATGATGTTATTAATTGGGCATATTTTCTATTTCTATACATTTTCTTATCAGATCTACTACAAGTGGTATTAGAGCACTTTCTTGGGCAGAGTTTGGAGATTTGTTTTTTCATTTTTTTGGAGGAATTTTTTGGGCGGCGAGTTTGTAGAGCAGATCTGGAAAATTTGGTGAAAAATTTTCAGAAATAAATATCATATCTAGATTCTTTACAGAAAAATACCCAATTTTAAAAAAAAAATCAGTCGAATCGGAGTCCGGATGAGGGTGATATCGCTGATTTAAATTCAGTTGTGTTGCAGAAATGTTTCTGGCGGCAATTTATGTACGGCGGATATCCTGACATTTTTAGTAGATTCTGGTGCACAATCTCAGAAAAACAATTACATATCTGATCTCCTCTTGAAAATTCACCCTATTTAAAAAAAAATGGGTCAAATTGGAGTCCGGATGAGGGAGTTATCATTGATTTAAAATCGGTCATTTTTTTTTCAGAAATTTTGTGATGACGGGTTAGTTGCAGCACAAATCTATGTTTCCAGAGTGCCTAGATTGAGATTTCAGTCATATGGTTAGATGAAGAATGGCTATTCCATTTAAAAAAAAAGGTTATATTAAGGATTCTGAGTTATATTGACCGAGTAATTTCCATTTTAATTTTTTTCCAAAGTAAGTGATTTTCTTCAAAACCCTTACTTTATTTTATGGATTCTCGCAAGATGAAGTTTAAAGGAAAAGATGATGGCCCTACTATTGAAGATTTTTTACAACATCTCAAGGCTCAATATCGAAGTTTTTGGATATGCTCCATAGAGCTTCATCTGAAAGATGAGGCAAATAAATGGTGGACCTCACTTGACAAGGCAGTGAGGAAACTTCCCGAGAAAAAACTTGAAAAAGTCATTTTGGACAAGTGGTCTAAAGCCGGAAAGAAGGATAGCAAGAGCCATCAAGACTTATTTTCTACTAATATTTCCATATTACGGGTTCATGGAAGTATTCATAAAGAGAACATCGTTGTGTCTATCATTCCTAGTTGCAAGCATAATTGTATTAATGTGAATTTGGCTAAAAAATTGCAAGTTCCAGCAAAGCATATTGAAAACACATAGGTTGATAATGAAGATGTTCAAATTTATAAAGATTTGAAGATTTCTATGGATAAGTATGTGTTGCATTCTGATTTTTATGCTTCAGATATGGCTGTTGTGGATGTTGTTTTGGGAAATCCTTGGATGGAATCCATTGGTACTGTCAATTTTAATGTGCAAAAGAAATTCATGAAGCTCTGGTATAAAAAGAAGAAAATTACATTGCATGATATTTGCATTAGGAACCATGCAGAGATCGAGGAGGAAGAAGAAAAAATATCTAACGACACAGACACATCAGATGATGAGCCTTTGATGGTAGACAACCAAACACAGACATCAAAGCAAGTACCAACAAAAGAATCAGACACCACTCCATCACCAATAATGGAGGAATTAAGGAAAGATATTACATCAGTTAAAGCTTCAACATATCACCACCCGCATCACCCAGCAAGACAACAACTAGCAAGGTGGCAAAAAATTAGCAATAAGGACAACAACCCCTAGACAACACATAGAGAGGTGCGACGATCCACTAACAACACATCAATAATGAAGAACCACCAGAACCCACTTCCATCTCAAGCGAGTAAGGCACCGACTAGATCAAGTGTTCACCTTTCCCTTGGATGGCTAGATGCACATGAATGGTACCAGTGGAATACTCTTTTGAGTAGATCTTATTATTTGTGTTCTTCTCATGTTTCGGGGATGAAACATGTTTAAGGGGGGTGTAATGTAGTGTACCTAGAGGGGATAATATAGGGTACATAGGGAGTTACCCAAGGGAATAATATGATGTAATAATATAAGAATGATAAATAAATGGGCCCTAGTTAATAAATAAAGTGGTTAACCCACATTATGTAAGGGACCACATGTAGCTAGGGAATAAAGTGATAAGCCCATTGTATTGGATGTATGGTATTGAGAGACACATGGTAACTACCCATGGTATTGCATATATGAAACCTATATAGAGGTTAGAGACTCTCCATTGAGAGAAGTCAAGGATTATTGTATGGGCAAGCATATGGTTTGTGGAGTGATCTCCTTCCTTAAGGAGTGAATGCATGGTGTTGCCCTACCTTAAGGGTTTTGATATTAATGAAGATATGAAGTTTTATCTTCTATGGTGTTATTTCTTGGGCATATTTTCCATTTCTATACATTTTCTTATCAGATCTACTTCACAAAAATTCAAAACATTATATAAACAATTTATATATATATATATATATATAGACAAATTACATACCTTGACAATTATTAATTCTGTTATATTCCAACTTCCACACCTGAGGTGTCATTCTTCGTGGTTTTAATCTAGTTTCTTCTTTATCATTGAAAATATGTTTTTCATACGATACTTATGGTTCCTAGAGAGGAAGTTCCTAAACTCATCAAACACCATCTTTCCTTAGTCTTTCGAATGACGATACTTCATCTTAGGGCCACAAACTGGACATGCAAATCTACCCTTTGTTTGAAGACCTGCAATAGATGGATCAATGACAATTACATAATGAGATCATTTTAAAAACATGTAATATGGTATATCTAATTTAAATAATTATATACTATATTAAAGTGAAATGAAATATTACATACCAAAAAAATGTGGTAGTCCTGGGGCATCATGAATTGTCCCTACAAGCATTCCACGACATTGAAATATCTTCTTCTTGATTGGTTTAGTGATGTCACACATAGTGATGCCATGCCATAACTTTATTAGCTCATCGATAAGAGGCTCGATATATAAATTCATATCTTTGACCTGGTATACTTACCTAATTGTTCAAAATTACAATACATAATTACTATCATGATATATGTATATATAAGTAAGTAAATAAATAAAATATGTTATGTAAACAACGAGAGAAATGAAAATGTTACATTCAAAAAATAACGTATCAAATACCTGGAATAATCATAGTCAACATTATGTGCTCCCTCTTTATTGACATCCAAGGAGGAATGTTATTGTTGATAACAAAAACAAGCCACACTGAGTAAGTAGACCTAAGCTCTTTGAATGGATTAACACCATCAACTGCCAATGAAAGCCTGGAATTATGAGGTTCATTTTTAAAATATACATATTTTTATTCAATTTTCCTAAATGCAGAACCATCTGCAGGCATTAGAAGAACACCATCTCCACTTCTATTCTTTGAATGGTAATCCATAAAATATTCTATGCTCTTACACCTGAACATTCGCTGCAAATGTGGAATTATGGGAATATGACGAAGAACCTTTTGAGGCACAATTTTTGTTAGTTGATTAGTTCGATATCTATTGGTACCACATTTCATACATTTTGTTTTCGACGCATGTTCTCCGTAATATATAATATCATCTTTAGGACATGCATCTATAGTGTCATATTCCATTCCAAAGTCTTTCATAATAGCATGTAAATCTTGATATGTGCGAGGTAAAGTATTTGGCAATGGTAACAAAAATTCACCCAACAATCTACAACATAAACAAAAACTAGTTAATGTAAAGATTATTAATCATACACAAGTATTGAATTATTATTTTACAAATTTATTACAACTAAAATAAAGGGAAAATAATCAAAATTTACATATATGTGATCATATATACATATTTCATACCTTAGGATCTGTGTCATACATCTTTTCGACAAATTATCCATAAACTTTAAGTTCACTAGGAACAATGTAGCAGAGAGAAGAGTTGCATTCGAGTGTTAAAAAAGTCGTTCATTTGACATTTCAATCAGAGGTACATCAACGTCACTATCTAAACCATCATCATCCGACTCACCATACAAGTCGTGTCATGTGAGGGCACCCAAGGAAACCCTTGAGTCTGTCATATTCCGATTTTTGTTGTACTAAATTTCCATTTTATGAACTCACATCAAGGAATCTTCAATTTATGTCAACATACTCCATTTGTAAATGGCTAGTATGGTACGAGGGAGCAAACGACAAATGGGTCACACGAATGTGCACAGGGCACACGGGTGGTCACAAATTAGAATTTTTTATACAACCACCCTCACATGCCGATACGAACCGAAAGCGTTTCCTGTGGTGCCCTCACACGGCACTACCCGACCCACCCGAACGAAGGCATGAGGGAGCAAACAAAAAATGGATCATACAAATGTGCACAAGGAACACAGGCGATCACATCTTATAATTTTTTATATGACCACCCTCAGACGACCCGACCCGACCTGAACCGCCCCAACCCACCCTTACATGACCTGACCCATACGTGTTCCTTGGGTACCCTCAGATGACCCGACCCGACCCGAACTACCTGAACGCGTTTCCTTGGGTGCCCTCTTAGTACAGCACAACCCGACCAGACCCAACCCGAACTCGTTTCCTTGGGCGCCATCACACAACCCGACCTGCCCGAACGTCCAAGGCACGAGGGAGAAAACAGAAGACGGGTCACATGAATGTGCACAAGGCATATAGGCGGTCACAACTTAGCATTTTTTATACGACATCCCTCACATGATCCGACCCGAACGTGTTTCCTATAGCGCCCTCACACAACATGACCCAACCCGTCCGAACGAAGGGTGCACGAGGGAGTAAACAGAAAATGGATTGCACAAACGTGCACAAGGAACACGGGTAGTCACAACTTAGCATTTTTGATACAGCCACCCTCACATGACCCAATCCGAGCCGAGCCGACCCGCCCAAACGCAATTCCTTGGGCAGCCTCACACGACATGACCCAACCCGACCCACTCGAACACGTTTCCTTGGGAGTCCTCACACAACCCAACATGACCCAACCAGGACATGTTACTTGGGTGCCCTCACACAACCTAACCTGACCTGATCTACCCAAATGTGTTTCCTTGATGCCCTCATAGTACGACACGACCCGACCCGACCCGACTAGACCCGACCCGACCCGCCCAAATGTCGAAGGAACAAGGGAGCAAACGGAAAATAGGTTGCAGGAACATGAAATACAAGGCACATGAGAGATCACAACTTAGCATTATTAATACGGCCACCCTCACATGACTCAACTCGATCCGACCCGACCCGCCCCGACCCACCCAAACGCGTTTCCTTGGGCGACCTCACACGACACGACCGCATCCGACCCGACATGACATGGGCGGTCACAACTTAGCATCTTTTATACTACCACCCTCACATGACCCGACCCACCCTAAGCCGACCCGATTTGCCCGAACGTCAAAGGCACGAGGATTTAAACGGAAAAACAGGTCGCACGAACTTGCAGTACAAGGCACATGGGCGGTCACAACTTAACATTTTTTATACGGCCACCTTCACACGACTCGACCTGATTCGACCCACTTGAACGCGTTCCCTGGGAACCCTCACACGAGCCGAACCAACCCGACCCGTCTGGACGCGTTCCTTGGGCGCCCTGACATGAACCAACATGAATCGACCCTCCTAAACACGTTTCCTTGGGTGCCCTCATAGTATGGCATGACCCAACGACTTGACCCAAACATGTTTCCTTGGGCGCCATCACACGAACCGACCCGACACGACAACGTCAAAGGCACGAGGGAGCAAATGGAAAACGGGTCGCACAAACGTGTAGTTCAAGGCACACGAGCGTTCACAACTTAGCATTTTTGATACGACCACCCTCACATGACCTGACCTGACCAGCCCGAACACGTTTCCCTGAGCGCCCTCACACGAACCGACTCGACCCGACCTGCCTGAATGCATTTCCCTAGGCACCCTCACACGACTGGACCCGACCCAACCCAACCCGACTGGACCCGACCCGCCCGAATCCGTTTTCCTGGGCACCCTCACACAAGACGACCGAACCTGACCTGACACAACACGGGTGGTCACAACTTAGCATTTTTGATACAACCACCCTCACACGACCTAACCCGACCTGCCCGAATGTTGAAGGCACGAGGGATCAAACGGAAAACGGGTCACACAAATGTGCAGTACAAGGCACACGGGCAATCAAAAATTAGAATTTTTTATACTACCACCCTCACACGACCCAACCCAACCCGACCTGACCCGCCCAAATTCATTTCCTTATGCGCCCTCACACAACTTGACCCAACTCGACCTGCCCAAACGTGTTCCTTGGGCGCCCTCACATGACCCGACCCACCCAAATTTGTTTCATTGGGCACCCTCATAGTATGGCATGACCCAACTCGACCTGACCTGAACGCGTTTCCTTGGGCACTAACACACGACCTGACTTGACCTGACTCGCCCGAACATCGAAGGCACGAGGGAGAAAACAGAAAAGGGGTTGCACGAACGTGTAGTAAAACGCACGCAAGTGGTCACAACTTGGAATTTTTGATATGAACACCCTCACATGATCCAACCCGACCTGATTTGACTCGCCCGAATGCATTTCCCTGGGCGCCCTCACATGAATCGACTTGACCCGACCTGCCCGAATGCATTTCCTTGGGCGTCCTCACATGACCCAACCCGATCTGCCCGAACACGTTTCCTTGGGCGCCAACACACGACTCGACCTGACCCATACGAATGCGTGTCCTTGGGCGGCCTCACATGGCACAACCCGACCCGACCCACTCGAACGTGTTTTCCTGAGTGCCCTCACACGACATGACCTGACCCGACCCGACCCGCCCAAACGTGTTTCCTTGGGCGGCCTCACACGACACGGGTGGTCACAACTTAACATTTTTTATACGACCACCCTCACACAACCCAACCCGACCCGACCTGACTTGCCCAAACGTCGAAGGCACGAGGGATCAAACGAAAAACGAGTCGCACGAACATGTAGTACAATCCACACGAGCGGTCACAACTTAGCATTTTTTATACGGCTAGCCTCACACGACCCGACCCAACCCGACCTGACCCGCCTGAATGCATTTCCCTAGGCGCCCTAACACGACTTGACCCGACTCGACCCGCCTGAATGTGTTCCTTGGGCGCCCTCATATGACCCATCCTGCCCGAACATGTTTCCTTGGGTGCCCTCACAGTATTCCACAACCTGACCTGACCCGACCTGAACGCGTTTCCTTGGGCGCCATCACATGACCCAACCCGAACCAACACGCCCGAATGTCGAAGGCACGAGGGAGCAAACGAAAAACGGGTCGCACGAATGTGCAGTACAAGGCACACAATTAGTCACAACTTAGCATTTTTGATACGGGCACCCTCACATGACCTAACCCGACCCTAGTCAACCTGCCCGAATGCGTTTTCTTGAGCGCCCTCACACGACCAGACCTGACCCGACTCGCTCAAATGCGTTTACCTACACAACATCACATGACCCGACCTGACCCGCCCGAACGTGTTTCCTTGGGCGCCATCACACGACTCAACTCGACCCATACAAATGTGTTTCCTTTGGTGGTCCCACACATCTCGACCTAACCTGACCCGCCCAAACACGTTTTCCTTGACGCCCTCACATGACACGACCCGACCCGACCCGCCCGAACGCGTTTTCTGGGATGCCCTCACACGACACGATTTGACCTAACCCGACACGGCTCGACCCGCTCGAACGCGTTTCCTTGGGCGGCCTCACACAAAATGACCAAACCAAACATGACACGACACAGGTGGTCACAACTTAGCATTTTTTATATGACCACCCTCACATGACCTGACTCGACCTCCCCCCCTCCCCCCCGAACATTGAAGGCATGAGGGATCAAATGGAAAATAGGTCGTACGAATATGCAGTACAAGGCACACGGGGGGTCACAACTTAGCATTGTTTATAAGGTCACCCTCGCATGACCCATCCTGACCTGACCCGCCTGAACAAGTTTCCCTTGGCGCCCTAACACGACCCGACCCGACTCGACCCACCCGAACATGTTTCCCTGGGTGCGCTCACACGACCCAACCCGACCCGACCCGACCCACATGAATGCATTTCCATGGGCGCCCTCACATGACCCGACACGAACCAACCTGGTCAGACGCGTTCCTTGGGTGCCCTGACATGACCTGACCCGACCTGACTTGCTTAAAGATCGCACTTCCAACACATTTTTCTGAAACGTCGCACTTCTGACGCTTTTTCACGAAACGTCGTTATTCCTAAGATACGCCTGAACTTCGCACTTCCGACACATGGTTCCTAAATGACACAATTTCGACACATTGTTCCTAAATGTCGCAATTCTGATGCTTTGTCCAGAAACATTGTTATTCTGACAAAACCCTTTAACGTCTTTATTCCGACGAAAACCCTTTAACGTCGTTAGAGCGATGCTTGTTGGCAGAATGACCACCAACCACTTGTATCGCATGTGTTGAACTTAAATACCATGTCCTAACCAACACTAGGCAAGGTACCTCAAACATGAAGTAATTGTCAAACAATGACATAGATAATATTTAAGGGATATTTACATTTCAACATGGATATCAGAGCCAGGGCATGTTATCTACGTAAAGAGCCACAAGAATTGTTAGTACATAAGGTTTTCTAATAATAATGTGTGCACATTCTAAGAATGTGAATGCGCTATTAGAATTTGTGTATATTTTTGTAATGCATGTATCTGTATAATTATTTATAGAGTAATATGGCTTTAGATTAATCTAAATTTATATTAATTGAAAAATTTAATAGTTTCGGCCATCCCAGGGCTCAAGGCCATTTATGAGGGGTTGCAAAACTCTTCTTGGGGTTGTCTAGCTTTGAGTTTGGTTTCCCTTTCATCCTAGAGATCAGAGAAAGACATGCAATTTATTATGACTTTCTTAGGGTTTTCAGAAGATTAAGACGTTACGACTTTCTCCGGTTGTTTTTTTTCTTGTCCTTCATCTCAAGTTCCATTAGCCTTTCCCTCCTTTGGTGAACTGGTGAAGGAGATCCTTTCCCCAACAATGAAGGAAGGTGAAACTGATGTTGAGAATATTTGAATCCATCTGCAGTGTTAAAATTTAGAGAAAAAAGGGTATTTAGAATTTTAACACTATAGATGGATTCAAAGGCCCCTTTGTCTCTAAATTTTAACAATGTAGATGGATTCAGAGACCCCTATAGTGAAATGAAACACTTTAGTATCAAAATTTCAATTTTCCATTTCCGGAGTGACACAATTAAAAATTACCAACATAAATGACTAATTCATATACTTGTTGTACTTATTATTTGGTCATACTTTTATTCCTGGACTATAGTAGCCATTTATGTTAATCATTATTAATTTTGTTGCTTATTATATAGTCATATATTTTAGTCTTGGACTAAATTAGTCATTTTAGTTAGTTGTTTTTAGTTTGGTCACTTATTATCTAGTAATATATTTTATCCCTAAACTAAATTAGTCATTTTTAGTTCGGTCACTTAAAATTGCTCAAATTTAGTGGTAATTCACTTGAAATAATTGTGGTGACTAACCTTTTTAGTCACATAGTCACTAATTTCATCATTTTATACTACTGGTGGTACCACTCTCAGTGGTATTCCACCAAATTAACAAATCTTCCAAATAATAATCGTTTCCTAGAATATGAGGGGCATCAATAACTGAGGCAAGAAAAGGTATCTCAAGGAAAGGATTAAAAAGGGTGACCGAGCATCATGATGATCTAGGAAACCAAAGTATATAAAGGTCGGTTGTAGGAAATTGTCAGAGGAATTAAGCCTCACTATGAGGTTATGGCTTTGGATGCAAGAGGAAGAGTGGTAGGTTTAGCAATCCTTTGGAATCCAATAGGGATAGTCTTCGACGACTGAGTCAGGCCATAATATTAGTTGTTTATGGTCCCCATTCTACGAGAAAAAGTGAATTTCCTTGAAAATATGGGAAATTTAAGAAGTATCTTGTCAAAGTAATTTTGGATACTAGGAGGCGACTTCAATATAATTTATTTGAAGGATGAGAAGAACTTCGACGGATGAGAAGAAGGGTGGGATATGTAGATTAGACTCAAAGTTGGAGGCATTCAAAGATTTTGTTATTGACTTGAAAGTGGTATATATCCAAATAATCAATGGAAATTTCACATGGAACAATCTTTAGGGAGGCACTCGTCAAGTGCCTTCTCGCCTAGACAGGTTCCGCGTATCAGAGAAAATGGTAAGTAGAGACATTTTCTATGAGGCATCAATCCTCCCTTGTTCTGACTCACAGCATTGGTCGATAAGGTTGCAAATAGATATCAAGCTAGCCCCTCACAATAGACTGTTCAGATTCAAATATTTATGGCTTAGAGACCATGCCTTTATAGGAAAGATGGAAACCTGGTGGAAAACTAGTACAGTGCAAGGAAGAAATCATATGAAAAATTTCCAGATTAAATTGCGGGATCTCAAACATTAAAGAAAGTGTTGGAACAAGTTTGAGTTTGGAAATATAATGGTGGATAAACTTCGACTTCAAGATATAATGCAGGGGATCCATCAACGTATGATCATGGAAGGTTGATCAGAGGAGATAGCAGTGGAAGAAGGTATGGTCCTGAATCAGATAGAGGAGAAAAGGAAGCAGGATGAAATTATTTGGAACCAGAAATCCAGAGTCCAATGGCTTAGGGAAGGGGAAAAGAACACAAGATTTTTCCACAAGGCTATGATTAAGCACTGATTTCATAATCAGATCTTCTCTTTGAAGGATGAGGTAGGGAATTGCTTCACCCAGCACGAGGGGATGGAAGATATCTTGATTGATCATTTACAATCTCTCCTTGTTGAGTTGGTTCCTAAAGAAATGAAGGCTATTCAGTGAATAACTATAAATATCCCTTAGGTGGTCAATAGAGAGCACAACCTTGCCCTAATGAGGGCGGTTACCATCAAGGAAGTAGAAGAAGTTGTCAAAGGAATGGCCAGAAATAATCCCCAGGTCTTGATAGCTTTACAACAAAATTCTTCCAGCATCCTGGAACTTCATAGGGCAAGACATTTTGGACATGGTGGAAGAATATAGAAGGACACAAAAGGTAAATCCTAGCCTTAACTCCACTTTCATTACTTTAATTCCATAATTATCTCCCTCGGATAATCTAAATTTCTTCCAACCCATCGCTCTATGTAATGTTATATATAAAATAATCTCCACCATTATGGTCAAAAGGCTTAAACCTCTTCTGCCCAAGCTAATATCCCCTAAGAGAACTAGTTTTGTTGAAGGCCACCAGATCCTCAATGGAATCATCACCTCTTAGGAAGTGGTTTACTCTCTTAAAAAAATTAAAGCCTCTTGGAATGATGATAAAATTAGACCTATCCAAGGCTTATGACTGCTTCATTTGACTCTATCTTCTGAGTATTTTGAAAAACTATGGTTTTAACCCAAGATGGATTCGATGGGTTTCCTCTCTCATATCTACCCTTGTTTTCTCGATATTGATCAATGGTTCCCCATAGAAAATATTCAACCCTACTAGAGGCATCCATTAAGGAGACCCCACGTCTCCCTTCCTATTCATCCATGTTGTTGAAGGCTTGGGGAGATATAACAGATCAACATCCCAATCCTCTCAAAGTAAAGGTCTTCATCTTTGGGGAAATGATCTTCCTATCACACATCAACAATTTTTGGATGACATTATGTTATTTTGCAAAGTATCCATGTGGGAAGTAAGAAAGCTAAAACACATCTTGAACAAGCTTATGCGGGCATTTGGAACTGTGATAAACAATGACAAATATAACATTTTGTTTTTAATAAACCAAACCCCATTCAAGCCTTTCTGGCCAGAACCCTAGGTGTTGGCGTTGGGTCCCTCACTATCAAGTACCTAGGTATAACTCTAGTTGTCAACTCTCTAAGGACTACCTGCTGGAAGGATCTCTTAAAGAAAATTCAATCTAATTTCAATGATGGGCTTTTAAAGCCTTAAATTAGCAGACAGAGTGTTCTTTTAAAAGTTTTCTTGCAATCCATTCTAGTATATCAACTCTATTACACCAATTTTTTGTCATCTAACCTGTTACTATTAGATGGACTAAAGTAAATCATGTAAGGCCAATTTTACCATAGTAAAATTGCTTTCACTATGAGAAATAGTTTAATAATCCATAGACTTTTATTAAATTATTTCTCGTCTCAACAAGAAACCCCATGAGGAATAATTAAATAAATTTTTATTTGTTTGATTTTTCTCTAGGGATAATTAACTAAACCATTGTTTAATTTATATTCCTGGTCATATTTAACCAAAAACATGAGAATTAATTAGATAATTGATTATTTATCTTATTATTCTCTAGGAATAATTATTTAAATCATTATTTAATAATATTCCTTGTTGAATTTGACTAAATCATTTTCAAATAATTAAATAAATCATTATTAATTTAATCATTCCTTAACCTCATCCTTGAAATGATAAATAAATCATTTATTTATTATTTCTAAATAAAGGGATTTAACCAATTCTAAATTCCTTTTCCCTCCACCAAAAATAATAAAATATACCAAGTAAGTTGGATCTAGATTTGGTTAATAATATTTTAATTATGCACCAATATCTAGACTAACTCAATATTTTGTTATAAATAAAAGGGTTTTCCATTCATTCACTACCTTTTTTATCACCTTTTGATCTATACTTTTGGTCTGACTTTGATCCTCCATCTACTTTTTCTTGTGAGCTCCCTTTGAGTTCTATTTTGTCTAGGTTTTCTGCACCATCAAGAGAGAAATATCTTGGATTTGAAGCGTTGAGGACATGCAAGAACCCATCCCATTGAGGGGGACTGGTAACATCTTTTAGCGTTCTCTTCCTAGGTGTCATAATACACAAAATTCTTTATAAATTCTTGTCTTTTGGATGTATGGAACAACTCTTGTTTATTTTCGTTGTTTAATGTCTTTAACTACATAGATCTGGATTTTTGTAGCATTTATTCTAATCACCTACTGTAGATCTAAGGAAATCGATAGCCACATTTGATGTTAGGGTTGTTTTTTATTCACAATGAAAGTGAGCTTTTTTCGAATACTTGCGATTAGAATTTACTCTAACAACTGGCGACTCCACAAGGGTTTTTAATTATGACCGTTGTCTTTTTTCAGATCCCTGCATGACTAGGTGCTTCAGCCACTAGGTTTTTTCTTCAGCTTCTTACTTTTCATTCCATGATGTTTTTTTTAACCTTTTTTACCCTAAAACATTAAAATTCTAACTTCCGTATGTTTCTGGGCCTTTTGCGCAGGTAACAGGTATCGACCGCGATAGAGATGACAAATTTTTCTAAAACCTGCCGCCGAGATATCCGGAAGTACAGGTCACACTTTTCAACCCAAAACCTGTGACCTCAGCTCTCAGGTAGCAGAAAACTACCCAAGAACTACGACCTTAGCAGAAAACAGGTCAATACCTACGACCTCAACTTTGTTGCGGGATTTTCTGTTATTTTTCAGAGTTTGTCTGGGGCACTGTTCAGGGTTCCTTGACCTCCATATTTACCCATATTGGACCTGTACTTGCTTATTTTTACTCATCGAGATAGGAACCAAGCCCCTTAGGGCTTTCGTACGCTTCCATATTTTTAGGAGGAGTTTAGCTAAAGCAGGTCTTCTGAGATTTTAGTGTTTTTCAGCCATTTTTTCAGATCTGAACCTATCTTTTCGGATCCATTTCAGATCGGTTATTTTTCCATCCAAAACACCTCTTTTTAGTTTCGTTTGGTCCTCCCTTTAGGTTCCCCTACGTTTCCCTGTAGGTTGTAGCCTTTCGCCACCTATTTTTCAGCATTTTCCCCTCTGGTTTCTTGTTTTTTTCTGCACCTCTTTTCAGTAGATCTAACCTTTAGGCCCCTTTACCTCTTTACCTTAGATATATTGGCCATATTGTGTGTTTTCGAGTAGATTTTTCTCACCCTTAGACTAGTTGTTAGGAATCCCTCCTTTTTGGGTTTAAATTTATGCATCTTTAGCTGTCTATTTTACTGTCCCTTTCAGTTTTATTTACCATCACGTTTAGTTTTATTTACAATTATACATCATATTTTTTCTTTTCTCTATACACACGTCTGGGCTTAATTAAAATTAACACACTTATCAAACACACACACACCTAAAGCGAAGAGCACCTGGTTTACACCGTCAGGCCAAGACTGAAACATTGGAATTAATTAATTAATATGCACCTTGGTGCCCTTCTTTACCTCTCTTCCTTATTGGGTTTCATGTATCTTTTCCATCATTTCACCCCCAAGGCGTTTATCCCAGAGACTCCAAGGCCTTCATCCACAGTTTCCGTTAGGAAGAATTGCTCCACCACGTAGGGTCCGAGTTAGTCCTCCGCCGAGTCCCCATTCTGACTCTGATTCTGGTTCATCGGGTTCTCCTTCTGTTCCTATCCTCGGTTCTCCTCCACCTTTCACCTTCATCATGTATTTTGCAGGACCTACCGTTGCTGGTGGCCCTAGCTCTAATGCTGGAGCCACTACTAGTGGAGCTGCAATAGGAACGGTACCGGCTACTCCCTTGCTTCCTTATATGGAAGGCCTAAGCCTTCCTGAGTTAAGTCAGTTGATTAATGACCCTATACACCATGATCCAGGTTGGCCTGATATGCCAACCAAGCTTCCTTCAGACATCCCTGAGTTTGAAGGAAATGCTGGAGAGGATCCTACCAACAATGTTCATTCTTTCCACATGTGGTGTTCATCCAACTCTATCACTAATGACTCTATCCGTCTTCGGTTATTCCAGCATACGCTTACTCGAGAAGTTTCCAAGTGTTATGTCGACCAGGTCCCTAGCTCTCATGCTAATTTTATGACTCTTGCAAAGGTGTTTATGTCCTAATTCCAGATTCCCCTTCACTCTGACACTGGTAATGAACTTTTGACCGCTTTTCGTCAAAATTTTTCCACCCACCTATCTGACCATTTTCAAGAATGGCACAGCAGGAAGAGCTTATGTCGAGCTCTAGTTTTCGAAGACCGTGTCTACATGGACTGGTTTCTCAGATCCCTTTTTCCCTCTATTGGTAAATATGTCGCGTAACACTTTCCTCAGACTGAGGAAGAATCCCTCGAAGTTGCATTGAAATATTAATTAATCTAGGCGCAATCTGGTTATGTTGATACCGCCTTACATGATCTCCCTAGATTTGGTGGTGCCAATGCACCAGGGGAATTTCATGCCGCCAACGGTATCGTTGGATCCCTTTCAAACCCGTACTATCATCCTCCTATGGGTTACGGTTTCCCTCAGGGAGGGGCCAACTCCTATAGCATTTTCCCCCCTCTCGGGAGCATATATCCAGGACACAAAATGCCTCATGCCTTTGCCCAACCGCATCCTTTGATGCCAGGGCCTGCTATTACCCAACCTGTTTACCCCAATGTTGGTCAACCTCCTTACTATCTATATCCATGGCTAGGTGCTCCAGCTCCTCCAGCACAAGCACCTTAGCCTCCCATGCCTTCTCAAGATCTGCAGAAGCAACCAGCCCCCCTCAAGATCAGGTGTATGTGCAACAGAGTGCGGCTAATCCTCCCACTTCCAAAAAGAAGAGGAAAGGCAAACAAAACCAACCTGCTCAAGGTAATCAAGGAAAAAATCCCTAAAGGAATACATCTAACACTACAACTCAGTAACAGGGCGATCAACCCAAGCAGAACAAGCCTCTTTGTATGAATAAGCCTTGTTCTTTTTGTAGTGTCCATGGTCACTAGACCCATGATTGTCCCCTTTTACCTCAAATGCATCAACTATGGGAAGCTTAAGCAACATCTTGAAGACAACAAGCCTCTGCTTCAATTCTTCCTAATACTGCACCTACTCAATCGACTGTGTTTACCAATCCTTTCCCTCAGCAAGGATATGTGGCTGCCCAACCCCCTCAAGGTCAAGTGGCTACTCACCCTCCCCTGTCTGGTACCCCTGACTACCAGATCCTTATGATGCAATCTGACCAGGCCAATATCGCCGTTCTCAACCTTCAGAACCAGTCACACCAGTACACCAAGCCTCCTGCTACATCTGCAACTGAGCCCCAATCCTCAGGTCCCAAAGACCAATTTCGACACCCGATGGTCCTTTACAGATCTATTAGCCTAAGGAAGAGATACATGCCAAGATCCACAAAGGACCATTATGCTGAAATATTTCTTCCAATAAAGCCACCCTCACCTACAGTATAGTAGATGACTTGGCGCAATCCCCTGCCGCCATGTCAACACTGGAAGTCCTCCAGTCATGCCCTTCACAACGTAAATCTCTACTAACTTCCATGGGCATTGTGGATCCTTCAGATGATCGTTTGATTGTCTTTGATGTTGACAAGTCATAGCGTCCACCCCTACCTAAATCCGTCACCTTGCAAATACCTGTTAAGATCCAGAATGCCAACATCTCTTGATGTATCATTGACGAGGGGGAATCTAGCTGTGTGATGTTTGCTTTTGTTTGAAAAATCTCGGATCACCCGAGTTAGCCCCTTCCACTATCACCCTCCGTGCGTGGGATGGCCACTCTTCCTAACCCCTTGGCATGCTCCGCAATTGTCATATTACTCTTGCGGGTAAAATTGTTTGTGTTGACATTGAAGTCATTGATTCCCCCTTAGAATAAAAAATTATATTGGGTCGTAGATACACTTATGCGATGTCTGCTATCCCATATACGGTTCACTATAAGATGTGCTTCACTCACACTGGAAATATCGCCACTATCGATCAGCTGAAATATTATGAGCCAAAGTCTTAGACCTTTCCAAAGTCCATTATTTCTTCGGTCGCCAATAAACAAACAGTTGAACCTTTGACCAGTGTCTCACCCGGAGTCTCTAAAGATTCCTCTTTTCTTGGTTCATTCCCTAGTCTACCCCCTATTATCCCTAACCCTAGCTCGTCGAATGTTTGCATGATGCAATCCTCTCAGTCCAACCTCAAACGGTCCGGTTTGACTAGCCAGTAGCCTAGCCGTTTGTAACCTTGCTCCTAGTACTTCGACTCAGCCTTTGGGAACTACCTCTCAATGCCCTTCATCTATAGTTGGTGTCCCAAACCATCTTTTTCCTCATGGAACAGTTCCCCTTATCCTTAACTATTTGGGAGCTATTCTGCTTAGCCATTACCCCTCCGGTCAAATACCATTTCTTGCTCCCCCTTCTGGAGTATTTTCGATACCTGTTATGGCTACCTTGACCCTTCCCAACATGACCCTGGGGATCCCAGTCTGGTACATTGATCCCCTAGCCAATACCCCGCCTAGTCAGCTCAAACCTTACACTACTTTGACTTCGGTCCAACTGGTTTCTATGACCCCTCCCTTTGCTTCTGTGCCTCAACCACCTCAACAGGAATCTACTCCTGTTGCGAAAGCCTCGGGTGAGGGGGGGAAAGCCCGCAAAAAGGCACCTAAGGATAAGGCTACCCAGACAACACTTGCTCTTCCTAAGCCTCCAAATCGTACACCTATGTGTGCTTTGTGTGATGTTGTCGGTCATGCTACCCACAATTGTCCTGAATTGTCTCGTATGAAACCCATGGTCAACGAAGCATTTCCTGAGTCTGATATCCCAGAAGTCCATGTTACTTTGCCAGATTTAGCCAAGAAACTCAATAATTTTCACACAAATCAAACTTTTTCTTTGTGTGATTTCCATGGCCACTATACTCACCTCTGTCCCCACCTCGATGATTTTTGCACCTCCTTGGAAGCAGTTGCCAATTTGAGGTCGAGTGCAACGAGTCCATTTCTCTCTTACTTGTGAGTTTTTCTTCGGCAGAAATAGAGGATACATCCACTCCCATTGACATACCCCCTCTCGATTTCGATATGAGGGAGTCTTTGGCCACTATCCTCTACCTGTCATCATCTATGAGATCCACGGTGGAAGATCCCTTTGGGGAATACCCTTTTGTTTTGCCTAACCTCCCTCAAGTGATCACCTTGGGCTCAACATCGGTAGATTATTCATCTACTTGTTCTTCTGTCATCCTTCGTGACAATGCGCATGTGAAACTCACTTCTCATAATGATGAGTTAAGTAGCTTCGTCGTGTCATGTGGCTATCCTTCCACCAGTCACCCCATCTTCTACTGTGATGTTGACATTATGGAAGCATTTACCACCCCTAAATTTACCTATCCAAACCATAATAAAAATGGCACCATCCATGTCTATGGTGACTTTCGCGACTTGAGCACAAGCTGTCCCCAAGACAATTCCCCCACACCATCCACTATTCATTGTGTGGGGTGTAGAATTCTACCCATAACATTCCCCCTAGCAATGCTTGTTTTATTTCTGCCTTGCGTTCAGGTTACCAAAATTGGTCATAATCATCTCATATGTTGTCTTATGTTACCTTTCATATGGATCCCTCATCCACACCGTATATCGGCTATGCCAACAGTGCAATTCGCTACTCCTGGAATCTAGCCTCAGCAGTGTGGGCCATTTTCACACCCTTTCATTCGCTTTTCCTCTATAACGACATATGCATTATTTTTGCCACCAATAACCAGGCCGAATATGATCCAGTGATAGGTTTTCTAGCCGATGCCCTTGACTGTCGCAACCTTCACCTTCACGTTCCTTTAGATTCTTTGCTGCTTGTCATGCAATTGAATGGTGTTTATCATGTGCATAATCCTGTCCCTTTTAGAATATATTTATGAGTGAATCTCTTAATGCGTGAATTTGAAACCATTACATTCATTCATGTACCTAGATCCCATAATCACTATGTAGATAGCATTGCAAATAATGTTCTAGATTGGCATTTATCACACGCATTTAACACAAGACAATAACCATAAACCATCAAACTATGGATATCCATAATATGTGTCGTCCATATATACAATGTTTTGGGTGTCCATTAGCTCTGATACATATGACATGCTCATAGCATGTTACAAAAAACCAAAACTGGGGGCACCTCATGCCCCTACATATAATCACTATCTGGAGGGTCCCGAGCCAAGGGCTCGACTCCTGCAGCTCGTAGATCACGCATCCCTTGTCCGGCCATGCCTATGTGCCGCATGACTCCTCGCCATTCTGAGGGTAGACCAACACATAGCTGTATGTACTAGTCATCAAGGTCCTGCCAACCGCGCTCAGAAACATCGGTCAGTAGCTTCTCACATCTACGATGAACATCCTCCGGGAGGGCCACTGCATCCTCATTTTGTGTTAACCTCGATCCACTAGGTTTTGTAGTTTCACTGGTGTTATATATGCATACCAAAAGTAAATGAATCAGTACCATATAAAATATTCTGAAACTTTAAAATTCATCATAAAAGATAAGAAAATTTTCACTTACCCTCTGGCCCCCATGCTCGACCTAGCAGAAGTGGCAAGTCCGGGTCCCCATGATAGTTCATCCCACTATAGGGATAGTTGTCTATGAATAATGGCATCTGATCACAATGCGCAAAAAACTCGGGTTATAACACATGTCCAACTACCCCACCTCCTCCTCTACACAGCAGCTACCCCCAATGGTGCGTCTTGGGCTCTCGCGGGCCCCCATCCTGGATATGTATACAAGGACGAAGTGTAGGGATCTTCTAAAAAAATAGCAAGCACGGCACTATGCCATATGAACAATCGTGGTTCACCTACCTCTTGCACAACAAAAATTGTCATTTCAATGACTACAACATCATTTGGGCCCAACCATAGTAGGTCCCACTCAATACACCCTCAACCACCATCATCTATCCTCCAGTGATCTGCTGGAGTGCCTGGTTGCCCAGGATCTACAACACCACTGCAACCACGTCATGAGTCTCTAGCCTCTCTAGATCTCTAATCGGTATCCACATACCTTTCACATGGACACTCGATCGATAGCGATGCTCTACAAATTCCATAATGTTCTGCCCTCGCGATAACACTGGTTGTGTGTTTCCCACCATCCCCAATGGCGAGAGATCGGTCAGTAAATATATTTCCTGAACTGTCAGCTTGATCCGCTGCCCTTGCACTATAAAGATCTCATGATCTGGGTCCCAGTAGTTGACTATCCAGGCTAGGGAGGGCTTTCCTGCCTTCATCAATGGGTTCTCAAACAATTTGAGGACACAAAACTTGGACAATGCAGTGCAAACTAAATCATCCCCTTTGATCTCATAACTTAATGCATGTAGGTCTCTCTCTCTCCAATTGATCCTCAACTCTACCATACCTGCACAAAACCATCATGTTTGTCAGCATACACAAAGGAAATACTGCATCATAACCATAAAATCCCATATATTGGCCAAAAACAACATTGAAACCCCTTTCTCTGACAGGTTGCACTTTTCAGGCAATTTCCTAGGACAGGTCAGAGTTTTCTACCCAACACCTACTACCCAGGTCGTAGAACAGACCCCAAAAAAGTGCGACCCATCCGTGAGAAGGAGAAGAGTTCTATTCCTAGGCTCGGGGTGCCTAATTTGAAACTTTAATCCACTGAATTGAAAGAGTATGGTTAGGCATCTTACCTGCAACTGACAGATCTCGATTCCAATGGTTGGTTTGTCTGCTATGATTGTCGCAATATTTAGGGCCTTTTCACTTCTCTACATTCACCACAGATACACTTACAAATGAATCAAATTGGAGGGAAATTGCCTTATTAAAAGAAAAACCGCAAATTTTTCTTTTGCCAATTACGACCAAATCGTAGCTCGGTTTTACAAAATGTCAGCACCATTGGAAAGCTTTCACCGAGCACTCAAATGGGCATCCTTTCGTTTTTTGTGATTTGACACTTCACCTGGAAGCCTTTTTTCCAAGAAGGGTCACTTCGCCACTTCTCAAAATCGAAATTCTTCACTTGCGACACTTGTACTTGGGGCACCACTTTGCCTTCATACTTGTCGATGCTCGTGTCGATTTTCATCATGAGTAACCATCTTTTACTCATGTTTTTATGGTCCCCACTAGGCCTATTTTGTGTGGCAGCATCATCGAGTTACCATTTTTTAGAGCATCCGAGTTGAGTCATCATCACATCCATGGAGTTTGTCCCGAGTTCCTTTTGTCTCGTGTCACGGTCTTCCATCCTTCATTTCTTTGTACCTCTCTCATGTCACACATTTTGGCCTTCAGCCATACTGTCCCCTGTCCCCTCCGGAGTCGAGTCAGTAGCTACCAGGTCATTCATGCCTTTTGTGCTTTAACAAGGGAAGTCATCAGCCCGCTACTCAATACCCCCCATTCCACCATCATCCCTGGTGTCAGTCTACCAGTCTCTCTACTATTATCCCTTGTGCCTTAGATGAGGATTCCTTATTGCCTCACCAATGGAAGACCTCCTTATATCAACATCAGCTTATTCATTCCAGAAGACAGGTCTAGAGGGCGGAGTACCTGGGTTCCAGCTTCCACTCTTGTTTGGTGCCTCGGATCAAGAAAAGGGACCCTTTATTTCCCTTTGAATTGATTGTTTCTTAGTTCCAGCTCCTTATGGCATGATCGAGATCTGTATACTTGATGGTTCAGTGATGCAGAAGATTGTACCAGTGATTCCCGGGTGTGTGTGAGATGTGTCAGACCTCATGAGGGGGTGGCCCTTCAGGTAGCCCCCCACATACCTAGATGACCTCTTTACTATAGCCTTGGATGAAGCTCTGCAAATTTGATGGTTCCAGCCTTAGCCGCTTGCAGCCCCTTTTTAGTTTTCATGTATCATTCATATTTTTAGAGCCCTTTCCTATTTTAAAGGGCCTCTTTGCTTGTTATTATATCTCATGTACTCAGATATTATTGTACAAGTCCTGGTTGTTTTCCCATGAAAAGTATGTATGTGGTATCCATTATATTTTTTATTAGTCCCATGTTTTCTGGGCGCACCATTATTCTTTTTACATTGTCATCTCGATGGGCATAGGTATGCCTCCCCCAACTCATTTAGAACAGGTACTCACTCATAAAAGAGACTTTTTGCACCTGTAAGTCTCGCCGCCTTAGGGTCTTGTCCTCTCTCACTTCAGTCCGTCTTATATTTCTCTCTCTCTTACTCCCCTTCGGTGTCTAGTGATTGTGTTCTTACAATGTACTTCGGTCATAAGATTAGATCCTAATGCTCGAATGTTGGGGGGTAATATGTGTTTGGTCAATTTAGTGTGTCCTAAATTGCTGCATTTAATTTTTCAATCCGGGAATCGTAAGCTGATGAAGTGCGGCGCACTATATGTGCAAGATAACCTATTTCTTAACTTTTTGTCGTTTTTGGTTTTTCTAAGGTGAAATGGAAATTCTAAGATGAAAACAAGTTTGGTTATGTTTGTTCAAGGAAGTGATATCCCCTATAATGATTTACCAACTTGAAACTTTAAAAAAGCAAATTGAAATTTACAATGACAAGACTTGAAAGAAAATGAAAATGTACTGTTGAAATGAAAAGGTGCTGCTAATCTAATAAATCAAAACAGTAAACTAGTGAGCATGAAAACCAAACTATTCTTGCTGCCAACTAAACACAAAAGAAACTATGCTTAAAGAAATTCAAAATTGCAACAAAATAAATCTAAATCAGATTACATCAATTTATCTTCTGACCCTTCATCATTAGTCCAGCTATGATTTTCGGAAGTAATCATAAACAACTTGAGTAATTGATATTTAATTTGCAGAAAGTAAACTAATACTAAACCATACACTCATGATTCAATCCCTCACCATCAGTCCAGCTGTGGCTTTCGGAGGCAACTGAAGATGTCATGCATGATTTAATATATCTAAATTTGCAGAAAAGAAACTAATACTAAACTACACATTTCACAATGCAATCCCTCACCATCAGTCCAGCTGTGGCTTTCGGAGGCAACTGAAGATGCTATGAGCAGATTAGTATATCTAAATTTTAACTACTAAAGCAAATAAACAAAACTGAAATGAACAAAGCAATACTGAAATTAAACAAAAGCTATGAAAAGAAAATTAGCAGCAGAACAATGTTAGTTCCATGTTATTAGTCAAAAAGCTATGAAAATGCCCGGGCTGCCTATCTAAAACCTGAAACATAAACACTGATCAGTGATTAACAATCATAAAGCATGAAAGACAGAAATGAAATGGAAATTATGGAAGTGTATAAACAGAAATAAAACAACTGCAAAGTATGAACATATGAATGGATTATGATACAATGATTTCTAAAGAAACGAAATGAGAAATATACACTAATACACAAAACCTTAGTTGAGCAGGGGCCCTCTACACAGCCTTGGCAACGGTCCTCAAATACGAATTAAGTTGAAAAACAGAGTCTTCTCATATTAAAAAGCAGTCATTACAGAATGGTAATGTTACGGCACAAGTGCAGCGTAATCACTACAGAGAAGACTAATCAAAAGATAACAGAGACTACATTCACTAATATCGACTAACTTCATATGCGTATGCAAACGCAATATATATAAAAACAAACTATAACTGTTTCCTAAAGTTCATGCTAGTGGAGAGCACGTAGACCACTACGTCCACGGATATAGGAGCATGGCCGTGTTGGAAAGTAAATCTACGAAAGGTGGATGCTTGAATTCGACTCCAGAACCTTGTACAGATGTCGATTTAACCTTCGCAGGCTTAGAAACGGCCATATGGGTCTTCATGTGACACGAAACAGAGTCCGGCCGACATGAAACTCCATGGTTGACTTCCATGTGGACGCCTTTGACCGCGGCTTCTTTGGATGAGTTTGCTTGAACCAATAGGACACAAACCATGTCCACGTCATTCCTGACCTGCCCATGTGGCTCGTTTCTCTTGTAGACACCTGTAGCATAGAGTTTCACAAAATAGCTGCGGAAAGTTGCAGCAGCTGCGGAAAGTGGCAAGATTCCGCAGCTGAATGAACAAAATCTAGATCAAATAGCAAACACAAAAATATAATTAAAAACCATGTTAGATGCTCTTTTGCACATGATATTGACAATTTGGGAGGTTTAGATGAGTGAAAAAGGTATGGAAAAATGTATGGAAAAGAAGCAAATTTGGGACTCAACAATATGTTACACCAGTTTTTGGTCATCTAACTTGTTACTATTAGATAGACTAAAGTACACCGTGTACAACGAATTTTACCATAGTAAAATTGCTTTCACTATGAGAAATAATTTAATAACCCATAGTTTATTAAATTATTTCTGGGCTAAATAGGAAACCCCATGATGAATAATTAAATAAATCCTTATTTGTTTGATTTTACTCTAGGGATAATTAACTAAACCACTGTTTAATTAATATTCCTGGTCAAATTTAACCCAAAACATGAGAATTAATTTGATAAATTATTATTTATCTTATTATTTTCTAGGAATAATTATTTAAATTATTATTTAATAATATTCCTTGTTCAATTTGACTAAATCATTTTTAAATAATTAAATAAATCATAATATATTTAATTATTCCTTAACCTCATCCTTGTCATAATAAATAAATATTTTATTTATTTATTATTTCTAAATAAAGGGATTTAACCAATTCTAGATTCCTTTTCCCTCCACCAAAAATAATAAAATATTCCAAGTAAGTTGGATCTAGATTTGGTTAATAATATTTTAATTATGCACCAATATCTAGACTAACTCAATATTTTATTATAAATAGAAGGGTTTTTCCATTCATTCACTACCTTTTTTATCACCTTTTGATCTATACTTTTGTTCTGACTTTGATCCTCCATCATTGTCATATTTTTTCTACTTTTGCTTGTGAGCTCCCTTTGAGTTCTATTTTGTTCTGGTTCTCTGCACCATCAAGAGAGAGAGATATTGGATCTGAAGCACTGAGGACATACAAGAACTGATCCCATTGAGAAGGATTGGTAACATCTTTCTGTGTTCCCTTCCTAGGTGTCATAATACAAAAAAATTGTTTAAATTTTTTTGTCTTGTCTATTGGATGTATGGAGCAACTCTTGTTTATTTTCTTTAACTGAATACGTCTAGATTTTTGTAGCATTTATTTTGATCACCTACTGTAGATCTAAGGAAATTTACAGTCGCATTTGATGTTAGGGTTGTTTATTATGCACAACGAAAGTGAGCTTTTCTCATACCCTTGTGATTAGAAATCAATCTAACAAACTCTTAGGCCTAGTATCCCCCAAATAAAATTGTCTTTCCATGACATAGATCTTTAAAAAAATCGTATGGAGAGGAGCTCAAGAGGCTTAAAAATGGTCCCTTGTTATAAAACTCAAAATAGAAGGAGAACTTGGCCTAAGATACCCGGAGATCCTAAACAAAGTTCTAGGGGCAAAGCTATGGTGGTGATGGCTAAAGGGAGGACCAGGCCTTTGGAAGAATATATGGACAATAAAATATAGGATGCCAACTTATCTAGTGGATAAATTAATACATATGAATATCCCTAAGTGTTGATCAACCTGGAACTTAGCTTCAAGAAACAAATAACTTATTAGAAACCACACATTCTGGGAAATATGGGATGGGAAAAGTGCTATTTTTTGGCAAGATTCCTAGCAGAAATGAGCGAAGTTATTAAGTCAGAAGGACTTGGGAGAAATTTTCCTCTTCACGAGCAGTCAAAATTGTTCCTCAGTTGATCAATTATAGAGGCCCATACAAAACAACTGAATTGGAGAAAATGGAAAGACAAAAATGATTGGGTGAATCCTCCTATAACTAATAAATGGCAGGTTTTCGAAAACCAACTTCAATCCAGGAAAACAGCCAAACAAGACGGCTAGGAAATCCTTAGGTGGGATTTCTCCACCAAAGGAATGTTTAATGTGTGAGAGGCATACAAACTAGTAGCAAAAGAGATCTTGGATCATTATAGCTCTGTGTTGAGAAAGATACGGAAAGAGAAACTATGGCCAAAGGTAGGTCATTTATTTTGGCTTTTTTTTTCAAATAAGAATCCTTACTTGGGACCAACTACAAAAGAGATGGGTTCAAGGACCATCCTATTGAATTTTATGCAGCCTCCAGGGTAAAGATCTTGAACACAACCTGAACACGTGCCCCTTTTTTGAGAATTTATGTAGCAAGAAAACTCTCCTCTTTAGACATCTAAACAAGGACCAACACAACATTAAGGAAACCATTGATGTATGAAGAAAATGGATTTTGTCGAGCCCAGTCCTTAATAGAGCCTGGTGCCTAGTAATCAACTTTCTTCTTTGGGCGATATGGAACGAACATAATAGAAGAATATTTAAGGCCCAATGTACAACCTAGGAGGGGATATGGAATGGAATTTTCTATAATGTAAGAGAAAAAATTCTATCATACCAATGGTATCTAGATGATTGGTGGGTTTCTCTCCATGAGGCACGGATCCTCCACCAATTTATGTCTCCCTAAATGATATCCCCTTCATCCTTGAAACTCATGGTTCCTCCTAGGTCATCTTTGAATCACTACTTAACCCCTTCAGAAGGATTTGTGAAGCTAAACTTTGTAGGTGCTTCCAAAGAAAATATGGGGGATGTTGGGTATGGGGGAATTTTTAGAGACTCTCAGAACCATACCATACCAAATTCATTTATGCAGTGTACAATGGTTTTTCAGTAAAAATGGCGTTGAATTCATTACTTTAGAGAAAGGCTTACTCATATCTAAAAGAGAATGTGTTAGGATATTCTGATACATAGGAAATAGTTAAGAATAAATTATTCTAGTGTAGAGTTAGGTAAAGTGTGTTTCTTTACCATGTACATTTGTAACTTATAATCTGACGGTCACGTTTTGTAGTTATCCGATGATTATCTCTCACCTCAGTATTAACGACACTTGATCCGTGGCTTAACAACCGATTGGTCCATGATCTCTATTTAAAGAGCATGGAGGGTCATTTGTTCGGTAACCGTTTATGAGAGAAACATATGTAACTTTTATTTTTATATTAATAAATTGCCTGAAGTGGCTGCGTTGGCTCATGCCATGGACTGTTTCCCTCTTTGAGGGTTTTAACCACATGATTATACTGGTGTACTGATTTTTGATCTGTTTGTGAGCGGTGACCTTTGGTTCTTGATCTATGGAACTTACCCTGTAAATTCCTACATGGTATCAGAGCTATTTTGAGGGCCGCATCCGTTGTTGATCAAAATCCGAAGTCGATTTGACTGCATGCGAATGTTGTTTTGTAGATCTACTATTTATGAACATTTTTGGGCTTGGAGAACTGCTCTGTTGTGTCTAGAGCGTCTGTTACAGTGAGGAATGCCTTTCGTTTCATGCAAAAAGGTTTCTAGTTGCCCAAGTTATTACAGTTTAGATATGGAGGTATAAATCATTTTTTTTGCAGTTATATTTGTTAATAGTTCTGCTTATTTCGGTTTATTCTATTTATTTTCGGTTTATAGGTTTTATATATTTGCCGGATCTATACCCTCTTCTCTGTGTATGCTCTTTGTTGTGCACTGCGTGCGATCTCGGAAAATCAGAAACAGGAAAAGGGATTTTTTTTGCTACGTATGCTCTTTCCCAGCATCTTTGTGCAATCTCGGGAAATCAGAAATAGCAAAAAATTGATAGTTGCTGGTAAGGGTAGACATAAATCTAACATTCTGTCGTAAGCCTTTGCATTTTTTTTTTCTTTTCTCGGTTTTTTTGTTTTTTTGTGCAGGAAAAGGCACGCACATTAAATAGTTCCCCAAAAAAAAAAAAAAAAAACCTTCCTTTTTTCAAACAATAACAGAATCCTTTTACTATCTAACACGGTGAGGAGTTATTTTATGAGAATAGAGGTCTTGGGTTCAAATCTCTTTCTCAAGCTTCTTTTTGTAAAAAGGGGCGGAATGTTTTTTTAAAAGTCGCACTTCATCCCGTTCCCGTAACTATTCAGCATCTTCGACTCATTTTTTCAAAAAGGCATAAATTCTTCATCCAGAAGCTGTTTTTTGAGATGTTTTTTTGAAACGGCCTAAATTTTCGAGATATTTCCATTGGAGTAGTTAGTTTCAACTTTTCTCAGCTTCAATTTTTTTTTAAAATGGAAAGTGCATGCCTGATTATTCTTAACAAAAACAATTATTTCCAATGGCTACCTCACATGGTAGATATACTTAGAAGTAAAGGGATTTACAGAATAGCCATAGGGCTAGAGACTAAACCTTCTGATGATGATAAAGTCACTAAATGGGAAAATAAACAAGATCAAGCACGAGGGTTGATAGGAATATCAATTTCTCAAGATCTTCGATTTCATGTCCTTGACATTGACACCCCTCATGAAGCCCTGGACAACCTAAATACTGTCTTTGGCATTCGAAATCAAATCAGGGCCCATAAGCTTGAAAATGAGTTTCTTACTCTAGATCCCAATAATTTCTCCTCTATTGAGGGTTTTTTTTCCAAATTCAAGACCCTTAGAATTCTTTTAGAAGGTTGCAAGGTCAAAAAGGAAGATGGTAGCCTCATTTATTGCATTCTTGCTAAGCTTGGCCCTGCATACTCTATATTTGTTTCTACCTTCCATTCCACTAGAGAAGCCATCATTTCTTCAGGAACTACCTACAAGAATCCCTCTTTTGATTCCTTATGTGATTCTTTGATAAGAGAATAAGAAAAACTCTTACACCTTGGTCTTATCACTTCTAGAAATTCTTCTAAGAAAGCCTTAGCAACCCAACATCAATCATATCAAAAGATTCCCAAGAAGTTGTATCCTAAAAAGTATGGTCCAAAACCAAACAAGGGTCCTAAGCAATTTCAGCTGCAAATTGAAAAAGAAACTCACCAAAATGATAAGGCATATAAAAAAAAAGGAAAGAAAATAGATATACATTGCAACTTTTGTAATCGTGATGGCCATATAGAGTCCAAATTTTTTAAGAAGATGGAAGCCTTAGAAGCAGCAATGAAGAAGCACAACATCAATTTGTAGCACTCTTCACCTTCATCTTTAGGAATGGCACTTTCTACTTGTGGTTGTCAAGCATCAAGATCTGGTTATGCATTAAATGTATCTTCCTCTTCTCATTCTCATGAGTGGCTCATTGATGCTAGAGCTTCTTATCACATGGCCAAAAATAAAGCCATGTTTTCTTCTTTAAATGATTGTAACACCAAACATATTTATGTTGGTAATGATAGATCTCTTAGTGTTTTAAGATCTGGAACCATTCGTCTCGATAATGGTCAGTTTAATGATGTACTATGTGCTCCTACCTTTTCATGCAACCTTCTCTCTGTTTATTAGATAACTCATTCAGGTGAAGGGAAAATAGTAGAATTCTCACCTCATGATGTTTTAATCAAGGACCTCAAATATCCTAAACATATTTTAGCTACTGGCATTGCTGATGACTCCACAAGGTTGCATAAGTTTGAAAACTTTTGGTCATCATGTCTTCCCTCCATTTTTGTTGCTCATAATGATGAAGTGAGCAAACTTTGGCATGAGCGGTTTGGTCACTTAAACTATCGCTCTCTTCAAACTCTATGTAAGGAAAATATGGTGATGGGTCTTTGTATGGTATCTTGCCAAGATGGTGTTTTCTCTAGATGTGTACTCGGAAAACATCATCAGGATATTTTTGACAAACATGCCTCTTTGCACGCTTCAGCCCCTTTGCAACTTGTGCACAATGATTTATGTGGTCCACGTCCTGTTGTTTCTTTCTATGGTTGCAAGTAATTCTTAACCTTCATTGATGATTTTTCCAGACGCACTTGGGTATATTTCTTAAAACTCAAGAGTGATGTTTTTAACATGTTCTTGGCCTTTAAGGCCTTTGTTGAGAAACAATCTGGACATCAAATTATTAAGTTAAGATCAAACAATGGAGGAGAATATTAACGTATTTATGTTTGCATTGAACAGAACGTTAAATGCAAAACATACACTATTCTCCTCACAACAAAATGGTGTAGTTGAAAGGAAGAATCACACCTTAAAAGAAATGGCTAATTGTATGCTTCAATCTAAAGGACTTGGTCTCAATTTTTGGGCAGAAGCCATTAACTGTGAAAATTACATATTAAATCGCACTCCTACTAAGGTTTTAAAGAATATAACTCCAGAAGAAGCTTGGAGCTCAATCAAACCAGATGTAAGTCACTTTCATGTTTTTGGAAGTGATGCTTGGGCCCATATTCCAGATGCGAAACATAAAGCCTTAGAACCTAAGAGTGAAAAATGCATTTTTGTTGGATATTCTGAAGAAGTCAAAGGATATAGACTTCTTCAACCAAAATCAAAAAATATAATCATTAGAAGAGATGTAAAATTTGATGAAAATATATTGGCCTGTGAGCCTAGTTCAGCGGGTGTGCCACCTTTGGCCTACGAGCCTGATTCGGCATATGTGCCACCTCTCTCTCTATCTTCTATTTTTAATAGAATTCCTTATAGTTCAGATGATGACAGCGAGGATGAAAATCCTCCTCCACCTATTGAAATTGTTCCTTATAATCCACTGCTTCCAAGATGGGTCTGGTCTACTTAGGATGCAGCAGGTTCTCTTGTAGGTGACCCTGCCGATCGACGACGTACATGTTCTCAGTTTGAAAGAGCCTCTTCCTTATTGGCTCAAGATCTAGAAAATCCTGATGTAGAAACCTTTGAAGAAGCCTCTGGTCATCCAGATTGGGATGAAGCTATGAATGAACAATATCACTCCTTATTGGCGAATGATACTTGATATCTTGTTCCTCTTCCAAAAGGAAGAAAACTTGTTAGAAGCAAATGGGTTTACAAAACAGAGTTTGGGCCAGATGAAAAAGTGGATAGACATAAAGCTCATCTTGTCGCTAAAGGATTTTCACAAGTTGAAGGCATTGACTATACTAAAACCTTCTCCCCTGTTGCCAAAATTAATTCTATCTACCTTGTTCTTTCCCTTGCTACCTCCTTTAAATGGGAAGTCCATCAGATGGATGTTAAATCTGCCTTCTTACATGGAGATTTTCATGAAGAAATATACATGGAACAACCCCCTGGCTTTATCCAAAAAGTCTCCAGCCTTGTTTTTTGCCTTAGGAAGTCTCTCTATGGTCTCAAACAAGCTCCTCGGGTTTGGTATGCCAAAATGGATAGATTTCTATTAGATAATGGCTTTTCTAGGTGTCATTCTGACAACACTGTCTACACCAAGAAAGTGGGTAAGCCCTTCACCATCCTTGTTCTTTATGTTGATGATCTTATCCGTACTGGTAGTGATCCAAACCATATAAACCATGTGAAGTCTAGCCTCAAAAATAAGTTTGAAATGATAGACTTAAGACACTTGCATTATTTCCTTGGTCTTCAAGTCTTGCAATCCAAGGAAGACATTACCCTCTCTCAGTCCAAGTATGCCTATGATATTCTACACCACTTTCACATGGAAGACTGTAAGCCAACCCCTTCTCCCTTTCAATCTAGAGTCAAGCTTTCAGTTACTTGTACTACCCCTAAAGTTGATGCTACCTTGTATCGTCAATTTTTTGGTAAACTTCTGTATCTAACCCATACCCATCCTGAACTTTCCTTTGCCGTTGGTCTTGTCACTCGATTTATGCACCAACCTCATGAAAGTCACTGGAAAGTAGCTAAAAGAATACTTCGATATATTCGAGGTATAGTTCAGTTCAGGATTCATTACAGTGCAGGAGCATCTCCATTTTTTATTGGTTTCACTGATTCTATTTGGGCTGGTGACCCTGATGATCAAAAGTATACTGCAAGATATGTATTCACTCTTGGTTCAGGACCTATTACTTGGTCTTGTAAGAGAAAAAGTGCCATCTCTCTTTCTTCAGTAGAATCAGAGCATCATGGTGTAGTTGAAGCCAGCAAGGAAGCCATGTGGCTTCGTCAGATGCTGTATGAATTTGGTCTTCATTAGCAGCATCCAACTACACTTTGGTGTGATAATCAGAGTGTCATTAAGCTATGTAAGGATCTAGTTCACCATCAGCGTATGAAACACATTGAACTCCACATACACTTCATCAAAAAGTTCATTCATGATCGTGTTCTTGAAGTGCAGTACTGTCCAACCAATGATCAAGTAGCCAATATCTTTACAAAGGCTCTCACAGAAGCGAAGTTTACCAAACTTTGATGCATGCTTGGAGTTCAAGCAAGTTTTCAGTAAGGGGGGATAGGCTCTAATGCGTCATTCTTTCTCCTATTGTTTCACATTTGTAAATCATTCAATCCTATCCTAATTTTTTCTTAAGGGGGTATGTTAGGATATTTCGACACATAGGAAATAGGCTCCTTTTGAGTCATCTTTGTAAATCCTTCAATCCTATCCCAAGTTGTTCTTAAGGGGGTATGTTAGGATATTCCAACACATAGGAAATAGTTAAGAATAACTTAGTCTAGTGTAGGGTTAGGTAAAGTGTGTTTCTTTACCATGTACATTTGTAACTTATAATCCGACGGTGAAGATTTGTAGTGATCCGACGATTATCTATCACCTCGGTATTAACAACACTTGATCCATGGCTTGGCACCCGATTGGTCCATAATCTCTATTTAAAGAGCATGAAGGGTCATTTTTCCAGTAACCGTTTATGAGAGAAACATTTGTAACTTTTCTTTTTATATTAATAAATTGCCTAAAGTGGCCGCTTTGGTTCAGGCCGTGGAATGTTTCCCTCTTTGAGGGTTTTAACCATGTGATTATACTAGTGTAGTGATTTGTGATCTGTTTGTGAGAGGTGACCTTTGGTTCTTGATCTATGGAACTTACCCTGTAAATTCCTACAAAATGGTACAGGAAATTGATGATAGAAGGTGACACTCGCCTAATGATCGAGGCACTTAAAAAACTCAACCAAGGCTCTATCAGTGAAAATATTAGCCATTGATAGAGAACAACTACCTCGGTACAGAATATTGGAAATATCCTCACCGATTTTGATTACTTAATCCCATCCCACATTAGAAGAGAGGGTAACAGGGCAACAAAATTTTTGGCGAATTTGGGCTACCAAAACGTAGGAAGGGGATTTGAAATGACATGGCCCCTAGGGGAAAATATATAGTATAGGGATAATTTGGAATGAATATTGGAAAAATACGCTAGTGATAGCATTCGTAACCACCAAGATTGGAATCAAATACCCCCGATTGGGGTGAGAGTCGAAGATATGGTATTGGTGGGATTTGTGCCATGGCAGAGGAGTTATGGGATAGGTGTAGAAAATATACAAACAATATGTATATCAATGGATTCAATCTGATCAAGAAATGTACTAAAGAAATATACTGAATCCTTCTACAAGTCAATTGCATAAAATAAATACGATCGCCAATCACAACAAGTAAAGAAAGAATCAAATCAAACTACAACACAGATATTTTACCGGGGAAAACTTGCTGCTCAAAACCCCTCATCTTCTATTGTATATTCACCAAGTGTTGGAACAAGGTCTCCTAGCCTCATTTTTGTCCAATTTTATAATATTTTGCAATATTTAGTCTAGCGCAGGGGGTTTGGGATGGGTCAAAAACCCCAATCATTGTAATGGGTCAAAAGGGTAGACCAAGGGTCCGCAAACCACAGTTTTTGGACCATAGTATAGCGCAGGCTAGCATGATATAAATAGATGAGTAAATTGAGTCTAGAGGTAAGAAATGATAGAGATAGAATTGAATTACGAACTGTGAATCTATTGCGTCAATTGTCTGGGTAAGGGCTCCAGCTGGTGATCAGGAGATCAAGTCCTTTGTAGAAAAATGCTCAAAAATGAAGTTGCTCAGAATTGCTTTGAAACAGATCGACTGGAAAGAGCTCAGCGATATGATCCCAACGCCGTGAACGGCACGCAAATCCGTTGCCGTATGCAGAAGATATTCAGCTTTAAAGATTTGCTAGTTTCAATTAAAAAATGCCAAAATTGACTTTATGAAATATTTTTATTAAAAAAAGAATATTCCATAGAATATTCTAGGAATGTTTCGTGGAATATTCCACAGAATATTTTGTAGAATATTCCAGGCCCAGCCAATTAAAAGGTGCCACGTGGCCAGCCCGGAGGCCGCCACGTGGCCCAAAGGTGGATTGGAATGGCGTTTCAAAAATTTGTTATGGACGCGACAGGATTGGATCCTGGGTCGATGGGATGATAACAAAAAGGCCCGACCGTTGGGGCAAGTCGGTGATTCTTGTTAACCAATGCAACACATATATATTTAAGTGTTTGAATTGTTTGGGTGGGGCCCGAAAGGGGGCCAGCCCCCTCAGCATACAACCGCAGGCCAGAACCGTGGCACAAACTCATCGACGCGCAACGGAAGGTCATGGTCCCGTGTATGTAGCATGCGGTGCGGAGGTATTAAAATATATGGTTTAAAAACCTTAACCAACGCCGTGTTAACGTAAAGTCCGTTCAACGACTTCCGAACGACGGGGACGCATGGGCCTTATCCAATAGCCCCCACAAATGGCGGTAAATTCGGCGGTCCGCCCCAAATTTAGCAACCGCTCCAAGTTTGTCGGTGTTATCTGGCAGTTAGCCAGATTTAGTGGAGTTTCTCTAGGCCAAACTGGCAGTTGGAGTAAAAGAGCCATAACTTTGGCTAGGAGAGGCCTTTTGATACGAAATTGTTTTTTGATTTTGGGTGTAGAAAGCATTCTGAAGCTGTTGGAAGTGTTTTCAGAGCCATCAGGGCGCTCTAACAGATAATTTACCAGCGTTTTTGGTCGTGGAGCCACCAGGGCCTAAGGGAAGAAGAGCTGTTTTGGACTACCTTCATCCAATGGAGGTGTTTTTTTAGTCATTTTATATTGATTTGAGCCTTCTGAATCTTAATTTGTAGTGTATTTTTCCATTTGAGGCTTCTATACAGTTGTATTCAAATTTTGAGCATTTAATAAAAAAAGGGAAAAGCCTAATTAGAGGCTTTTGGACCTAGCGGAGGTAGCCCAAGAGAGGGGTGAACCGCTTAAACAATTATTTGTTGTCATACTGTATAATTTTGCTGCATATTTTCAGATTCTGCTCCTTTAAACAATAAATTTTTATAAGCAAGCTTTTCCCAAGCAGGTTTAAACAATGAAAAAAACTTGTTAGTTCATCTTCAAACCACTACACTTAATTTGCAGAATATGTATACTTGCCTATTCACACATTAAAGCTGGATAAATGAATACTTTGCTCTTAAAACAAATACTTTCATTGATCGGATCTCAGTGATTACATTTTATTTCTTTAGGCAGAGTTTGTAGAAGGGCCAGGTAGCCTCCGGATTCATCCTTTATTTGAAAGGTGAAATATCCGGTGAATGCCCCTACAGTCAATCTCTGTATGAGAAATACTTTGTTCTCACAATATCAGACCAGCTGGTTGTGTGCATGGAGACCTTGAGTCTTGTTGTGTGCAGACCCCGCTGGCTGTGTGTGCGGGCCGATAAGTAGTCTGTAAGTGGAATATGGTTATAATTGCATTAGAATATTGTTTTTTGATGTCTAAGCATCTCTGTGTTGCGTATGTTTCTTAAAGGTATCTTTGCGGTTATAATTGTTAATGATACACACGTGGATGCGATGTTATGAATGCATAGATCTGGTTTAAGTAATTGCTTTGGTTAATTGTTATCTTCTTTGCATGGAATATTCTATTAAATATATTGTTACAACTCTAGGTTAAGGGCTTTTTCAGCGCAAGACTAATAGATCTGAAGGTGTCCCCTTTTATTAACCTTCTCTCTCTGGGTGCAGAATCCTGGTTCCAACACCCTCCCATACTACTTCGGGTGAGACCTTGGTCTGCTTTGTAGGCCATTGCCGAAAGGGCCAGTAGTATAGGGGTTGTTGGCAAACCTTAACGCCAAACCTAGGTCAAGACCCCTTGAGCCAAAAAATGGTTCCGTTTCCGGGACCAAGATAATTTTGAGAGATATATCGGGTAATGCCACAGAGACATTGGCAGCCACTAAAACCTGAGTTAGAAGATTGGTTTGAAAAACAGATTCAATAATTTTCCCTAAAAGAGAATCGAAGTGAAAGAATGTCTGCAAAGGATTGGAATAATGAGTATATCTTCACGGAAGTGCATGAAATCTTCTTTGTGTCCTCTGCACATGAGTTACAAGAGTGTTTAGCTCGATTGGAGGAGTTTAATACTTGCTGGAAAGACGATCAGATCACGGAGTGGACCCCTGAGTTAGTTCGAAAATTAGAGAATATTGACAATATGATTACCAAGACTGTGGATCATTGGTTTGATAGTATACTGGGTAGATTCGTGATAGAATTCGCTGTTGATGACTTTGTGTCATATTCAGAAGCCAAACAAATATTTTTCAAAGGATTTAGAGGTAAGTTCCTAAAACCTTGCCGCTGTTGATTAAAATGCTATTGAGTGAAAAAGGTATCTTGTGTGGCCACACCGAGTGAATGACCTCCGAACAGAGTGGAAGTACAACGCGAAGTGGTAAATACTAACGGATTAATCAGGAAGGAGACAGATTGATATAGAGCCCAGTAAGGGAGTTTTCGGAGCATAACCACAAAGGGGATCTGCAAAGGGAAACCACACCCCCAGCCACATCGGCATCAAATCCTCACAGGGGTAAGAACTGTCCAACACCTCCCTTCGTCGTCCTCAGAAGACGAGATGGCCACACAAATGAAGCTGCCTACCTTCAAGGGTGTAGGGGATGAGGACATGGATCGATTTTGTTTTGTAGCTGAATCTGTATGGACTGCACAAAACGTGAACAATGATGCTATCAAACGATCGCAGCTATCCATAGAATTTGAGGGAAGGGCATTGGACTGGTTCATGGGATACATTGGTAAAAATGTGAATGCATGCATAAAAGATATTAAGGATGCCATAAAACAACAATTTCGGAAGCCTAAGTCGTATGCTTAACGTGTGGTAGAACTAAAATAATTTAAGCAAGGACCTATAGAATCTGTCTGGGAAGCTGACCAATGGTTAAAAAAGGTTATCAGTGATGGGGGATTTGTCTACAAAGATAAGCAACATAAAGAGTGGTTCATTGCTATGCTATTACCACACTTGCATGGGCCCATGCGACATCAAAAGATCAGATCTCAAGAGGAAGCATTGTAAATAGCCATGAAGTTAGAAGCTGCGCCTAGGGACGATACACAATGCGCAACTCTTCAAATCCAGAACTAATTGGAGGCAATGCACTTAGAAATTCAAAGTTTGCGAAATGACCATGGTAAGGAAGCCAACCCAGAAATTTGGTGCATATGTTGCAAGGCACCGGGTCACTCTAAAGATCAATGTCCAATCCTATCAGAATACATGCAGGCTGTGGGTCTGAGCCTGCTGTGAGCCATGGAAATGGCTGGCCCCAACAGTCCGATGCTATGGTGTGCAGACTATTGGGTGGCAGGAAGACACAACATGGATCATTATCTGCGATTGGGTGCTTATGTACCAAAATTAACACAACAGTGGTGCAGATTATGCTCATCGGTAGCCCATGATGAACAAAAATTCTGAACCCTTAACCTTATGGTAGATAGGGGCAACTTATATAAAGTTCAGGTTGATCCCTCATCACCGTTGTCTCCTTCAGGACGGGGGATCCCCCACGTGAGGAAGGGGAGGAGGAAGAGGGGTAAGTGTCGGTCGAGGACGCAGACAACTGATCTGTTATAAATATGGAGATGTGGGACATTTCGCATGAGATTTCCCGAGCCTAGCATGCAATCTTGCATATATTGCTGAAAGTTCGACCATGTCATTGAAGACTGCCTGGTGCTAATAGAAAAAATGCAAGAAAAAAACAAACACCTACGCAGAATGTGAAAGAGTTAAGGTGAAACCTCGGGACGATGGGCCAAGTAACAATGTAATCACACGCAGTGGCATCTCCATAGGAGGGGCTAAGGAAAAGGTGGAAGCCAAGCCATTAATCCGAAAGGCTGAGGACAAAGCAGAATGTTTAAACCTGAAAAGAGAAAAGGAAACCTTCATCGAAACACGAAAGGAGGTAACTAAAGATGAAATACCAACCAAGGGGGCAGTAGATCCAAGGGAGGAAGAGGCAGTCAAACCATACCTCTAGGCTTGTATGAAGCTGCTACGCAACCAGAAGGCTATAGAAAATCTCTAATCCATAATAGACAACTGCGCAGAAATAATTGATGCACAACCCGAAGTAAAGACATTGAATAAGATATACAAAAAGAAAAATAGGACGGGTCGAGATATGCGCATGACTATGCAGATTGGGGAATATGAAATGGACCAAGTTATCCTTGACTTAGGTTCAGATGCTAATGTTTTACCTAAGAAAACTTGGCAGCGAATGGGAGAACCTTGGCTAGAATGGTCAACTATTCAACTACGGATGGATAATCAACAAAATATTATCCCATTAGGAAGACTGACGAAGGTATTAGTAGATATTGCAGGCGTCAGAGTCCATGCAGATATTGAGGTAATCCAGACAGTAGAAGACACAGACCCTTACCCTGCACTCCTAGGTCTGGATTGGGCTATTGACATGGGAGGTATTATTAATTTAAAGAGGAGACGTATGACCTTCGAAAAAGAGAGCACAAGGGTGATTGTTCTGCTGGATCCAATGGAAGGAGAATGATATACAGAATCGATTCAAGAAGAAGAAGATGTTGATCAGATATACAAACTGACTACCCAAGATAGTGAGTGCTTATCCGACTCAGACAAAGAAATTAAAAACCGGCAAAACCGACTGCATGACGTATCCATGCTAAAATGTCTTAAAATCACGAAGATATTTCGATGTATTTCTTCAGAGGTAAGAGAACTACCCCATTTTTATGACTCTAGTAATGTTGAAGATTTCCTGGTAGCAATTGAGGCAAATGTTCCTAAGGAATAATGGGTTTGGGCCCTAGAATTTTCCATGCGCACAACTCTTGCATGCTAGTGGGAAAACCATAAAATAAAATTCTGGGACTGGGAAGAATGTTGCAGGATGCTGATTTTGCGATTCCACAGACCAACTAACCCACCAATAGAACTCTTCTCGGGGCAAGTGGATCCGCGTAGGCATGTGACTTGTTGGTTAGAAGAAGCGGATAAGGACACAACGAATGAATGGGTCCATAGGTTTGTTCACTCACTGGGACCAATCCTATCCTCCTAGTACTTGGACACAAAACTACATCAACGTACCAGGCATTGGAGTATGATGGTCGAGGACTTCGTACGAACGTTTGGACTAGTAGGAGGTACTAAGAAATTCGATGAAGCCTTGCAGGACATCGATGCTCTGGTCTTCGATGGAACCCATCTTGGGCTAGAATGTGTTGCACCAGCTTGGGATGCACAGCTACAGGATGTCATAAATTGTAGAAATTTGTCAATAGAAGCGTGTGATGAAGACCCCCGGAACATTAGCATTGAAGATTCAGAAGGGGAACGGGCTGTTGTAGGCCCATTGCTACAAATGATTGATGTCACCAAACATCTGAAACTGAAAGAAACTAATATTGGTTTGGAGGAACATCCCAAGATGGCTAAGATCGAGGACATATAGGACGACGAAATGGTGGGAAAAGTCACGGAGCTGCTAACTAAATACCAGGACCTATTTCCAACCAAGTTCTTGGAACTTAAAGGAATCTTCGACGATATGGGAGTTATGAGGATAACATTGAAGCCAAATGCGCGGCCATTCAAACAACGGCCTATCACCTAAACCTGAAATACAAGCAAAAGGTTAAGGAGGAACTCGAGAAAATGGTGGCCACAGGTATCATTGAACCAGTCAAGCAGTCTGAATGGGTAAGCCCCATGGTAGTCCAAAAGAAGAAAACTAAAGGAGAAATAAGGATTTGCATCGACCTACGTAAGCTAAACGACGCATGCGTCCATGATCAGTTCCCCACACCGTTCTTCGATGAAATCCTGGATAATGTAGGAGGTCAGGAGGCTTATTCGTTTACTGATGGATTTTCAGGGTACCATCAGATATGTATTGCACCTAAATATCATAGCAAGACAATTTTCGCGACAAAGTGGGGCTCCTTTCAGTATACTTTCATGTCCTTCGGGTTAAAGAATGAGCCTGCCATATTTTCGCGAGTTGTTGTGGTAGTGTTCAAGGAATTCATGCACAAGTTCTTGGAAGTTTATTTTGATGATTGGACGGTGTTCAGGTTAGTCAAAAACCATGTATCAAACTTGCGCATGATGCTGAATGCTTGCAGAAAACACCAGATCTCACTGAACATCATGAAATGCATATTCTGTGTCCCATTCGGAATTCTCTTAGGAGACGTGGTTTGTTAGCAAGGGCTGATGATGGACCTAGCCAAGATCATGATTATCATTAATTTGGTAGTTCCGACCACAGAGAAATAGCTACGCTCGATCCTGGGTCACACAGGTTATTACAAAAAGTTCATACAGGGGTATGCTTTGATCACTGCTCCGATGGAAAAGCTACTAAAGAAAGATGTGTCGTTCTTCTGGGATGACAAATTTTAGAAAAGTTTCGAGCTGCTAAAAGAAAAAATGGTGACTGAACATATTTTGATATTTCCTGATTGGCCAAAGACCTTCCATGTCCATGTGGCTGCATCAGGGATTGCCTTGGGGGATGTCCTGGCATAGCCTAGGGAAGGGGATATAGATCACCCGGTGGCCTTCACTAGCAGGAAGATGTCTAGCGTGGAGCATAATTATTCTACCACGAAACGGGAAGGGTTGGAAATGGTATCTGCCCTACAAAAATACAGGCACTATTTACTAGGAGGTCATTTCAAGATGTTCACAGCTCATTCAACCTTAAAATACCTGGTCAATAAGCCGGTATTGGGGGGAAAATCTGTCGGTGGTTGTTGCTTTTTCAGGAGTATGACTTTGAAATTATTGTAAAGCCAGGAAGGTTGAACATTGGACCAGACCACTTGTCTAGAATTGAGAATGGGGAAGAGCCAACTAACTTGGATGAAGGGTTGCCTGATGCATAATTGTTCGCTATCAAGGTGAGTGATGAGAACTTTTCTGATATTATCCACTTCTTGACTATAGGTACAGCCCCAGATGGGTATTTGGTGCCATAGAAGAAAGAGTTGGTCACCCACGCAGCTGAATTCACTATCATCGCAGGTCAGCTCTATAATTTGGGGGCGAATGAGGTACTGTAGAGGTATTTTCTCAACCATGAAAGGCTGAATATTCTAGTTGAGGCTCACGGAGGAGTCGTGGGGGTCATTACGCAGGTAAAGCCACTGTGCAGAAGATATTGCGGGTCAGGATCTGGTGGCCCACACTGCACATAGATGTGTGTCATTATTGTCGGGCCCGTGACACATGCCAATGAACTGGGAAGCCCTCACTATGGGATGAGATGCCCCTGCAGCCGCAGATGGCCTTGCAAGCATTTGAAAAATGGGCCGTCGACTTTGTAGGTCCCATTAACCCCCCAAGTAAGAAGATATGTGCTTGGTATATCATTATGGCCACAGATTACGTTACCAGGTGGGGAGAAGCTAAATATGTCAAGGACTGCACTACAGATATGGCGGTGCACTTTATCTTTGAGAATATCCTGACTAGGTTTGGATGCCCAAAAATCCTGATGACTGATACAGGGGCACAGTTCATTAACGAAACAATTAAAGCTCTGACAGAGGAATTCTAGATCCAGCACAACAAAAGCACCCGGTATCATCTACAGGAAAATGGAGCTGTGGAAGCATTCAATAAAATTTTGGAACAAGTGCTCACCAAATTTTGTAATGCACAACGGAGCAATTGGGATGTGCACATCCCCTCAGTACTCTCATGGGCATATAGAACTACGCGTAAAAATCTCACGGGACAAACACCCTTTCGCATGGTTTACAGGAATGAAGCTATTATGCCTATGGAATGCATTGTTCCCAGTTTGTGCATCTCGAACTTCACTAATATGGCAGATCCAGACATCATGGAGGAACGATTTGCATAGCTGATAGCATTGGAAGAAGACCAACTCGTAGCCCACTTCCACCAATAGGTTCAGAAGGCACGGGAGAAAGCATGGCATGATAGACATATTCAGAAAAAGGTCTTTTTGGAGGGAGAATTGGTTCTGCTATATGATAGCCAGTTTGCGAAACACCCTGGGAAGTTCTACCAGCACTGGTTAGGTCCCTATATGGTAAAGGAAATCACTGACAGAGGAACTGTCTTATTAGCTACATTACGCAGCAATCATATGCCAGGATATGTTAACGGAAGTCGGTTGAAGCCCTATCAGGACTCCTTCGTGCTGATCAAATGACTATATGGTTGGAGTAGCTGTGTAATAAACATCACGTGCAAATATGGTGCACAAGGATGGATGCACAGGGAAGATGCGTAGGGGGTGCAATATCTGCGCAGGTGGGATACATAGTGGGAAAAAATAATTGTTGGAATGAGGTGGGTTCTTGGGAAACCGCGCTTTCCGTTTGAGGGAGCGAGTAACAGGTACTTATTATGGTGACTTACGAGGACTTTTTATGGTTTCTGTAATAATGAAGGGAATTTAAGGATCTATGAGCTAGTTTTCCCTCGAGACGGCTATAACATGGGGACTGTTCAGTCTACGGGGTTCACATATTGGTCTAGATTGTTACCCTTCGACCACTCTGATATATATCGTCTTCTTGATGTCCGCATGACTACGTGAACTACACCATCTGATAGTAGCACCGTTGAGTTTATATTCCAAGCCAGGATGCCTGCTACCAACCCCATTGGCCCCCCACTTGAAACGATGTTTGAAGATGAGGTATATGATGAAGTCTGAGGAGTAACCCCTGTAGTGGAGGAAGTCATTTCCACCCCAGTCATGTGAAAAGGCAAATAAAAGGTAAAATAGGCACAGTGGGTGGGTGGAAAGCCTCGCACTTCCCCCGGGATTTGGCACTCCCCTAGGAAATTTCCTAAGAATAAATCACTTGTCACCCCTCTGAACCCCATGGCGCTCACAGCGGAAGGTATATAAGTGAATCCACTAACCTGGTTACCACCTTATGTTCAGCCGCGCAGAACAGTGTCATGTATGCCCAATGTGGATGTTGTCTGTTCCTGTCTTCAGATGTCGTTGGTCCCCAAAGAAGTGCCTCGGCTGGGGAATATGGTTGGCCACCTCCCCCACATCACGTTTGATGATCATGACTTGGGAAACTTGGATGATTTTCCTTCACTATCTCCACACCTATACTTGGAACAGGTCATCGAAGATGGTGTTCCCAGAGTAGAGCCAATGGTTTGGGTCAAGGGACTAGTCGACGTCAGAATTTTGAACTTATTGCGCCTTCCTCACTTCGGTCACTACAACATGACCAGATTAGTCATTTTCCAATTGCTAGCACTTGTTCACGATGGTTGCTTATGGCTCTGAGGCCGCATACTGATTGATGCTGCTATCATTCATTGCATTACTAGCCTTCTTATGCATGGACCTAATTCACGAGATGTCATGGGTAAGAAATTCGAGCATCACCTCGCTAAAATTCTCTGAGATAAGTACAAGGTCAATCGTAACAAGTGGGGCTTCCTGAAAGATACAATCAATGACCGAGGAATGCGCCTGGGTACTCAAATCCTTGCTTGCAAAATGATGTGGAAATGTCAGGCAGAAACCACCCCTGGTCATGTAATTCAAGCCGCGGGCCAGTGTGAAAAGGGTGTCTGCTATCACTGGTCCCCGTACTTGGTGGAAAAATTCCTCGACAATGTGCTTGAGGCTCAGGAGCATGGAAAAACATTCTACTACTCATGGTTGATCTTGGTGATTGTAGTAGTTGCCTAGGAAACCCCGGAAGAAGCAATTCTCCCCCTTCTAGATCCTGACATGTGAAAAGGGGCACGATTTTCCAACCTCTGGGACTCTAAGGACCCCTAATGGATTGAGGAAAATAAGACCTTCTGGATACTCTACGATGGTGCTATATCCGTAGCCATTGATTCCCAACTACGCCTATCCCCAACCGTCTACGACGAGCATAAGCACATCGCTGAATTTCGGGTAACATTGCACAATGTGAAAATTCTGGCCCATAAGGAATACACTTGGCATAATCTTCCATATATGACTACCGAGGTTGAAATTGAGCAGGTCATAGCTACTTGGCCGATGGAGTGGAAGGTCACCATCCTGCCCACCGCCCTAGATGCAGCAAGTACATCTAGCCACCATGCAGTATCCAAACCAACCGTTTCTCTTACCTCAGAAACGACGTCGGTGATTCCTACCATCACCCCGTAGGTGACCCCCATAAGTACTACCATGTAGATTGAGCCAAACTCCCCATCGGACCAGAACATAAATGATGAATAAAATGAAAGTACGTCTATCCTATGGAGTCTCAAATGGCCCTATGGACTGTCTCAAGGGCCTCGCAAGAAGCGTAAAGCCACTAATACTGGCACCAACATGGAAGTTACCCTAATGGAGGATGATCTTGAAAAGATTGCTGATGTTGTCACCACTGTGGCTACTGATCAATGGATTACTTGGGAAGACCAGCACAAGGATGCTATGGAAGTTTTGCAAACAAAACTGCGGGCCCTCCGGCTCAAAGCAGACACCCTTCAAGTGAGCATAGATCAAGCGAGGCAGAATCAAGTGAGTGAGGCTAAGGCGAGGCAGTTGGGCCAGCCGAGTCCTGTTACAGCCCTAACAACCACTATGGACAACTGACTCTGCCAGCTCCCAGGTGCTGCCCTTTCAATGGAACTTGCTAAACTATGCAACCAAGTCTAGGAATGCCCAGTCAGCCTTGATGTTAGTCGGTTGACCAGCGCGCACCTACGTGAGCTATTTACCACCATCACCAGTGAATTGTAGCACCGAGAACTCTGCGCACAACAACACCTTAGCAAGGCCGAATAAAATATTGTGACCCAAGTTGCTAAAGCTGCCCAGATCTAGGTTGCACATATCGCCACTATCACACAACAAGTTACCTTGGAACAGCTGATCAACCGTCTCTACGAAGATATGCCATAAGTGATTCCTGCTTCTGCTGAGCCACAAGCCAAGGTCAAAATATTGGTCGATGCCTTGAAGGTGTCCTAGACTGAGGTATCGACTGCCAGTGTCGAATTCAAACTTTGGATTTCATCGTTGCAGGCCAAGCTCTAGCCTGAAACCCCCTAGAGGTACGTGCCCAGCGAGCTACACTAATTACAGAAGCCACAACTACTATCACAACGTAGATCAGTCAGGGTGTCACTCTGCTCAAGAACGCTATGGAAATTTGGTCCCAGGTGTAGCACGATCCTCTCCTCCGTGAGATTGATCACGAGATGACTCAGAAGGAACAGGACTTTGAGTAGCTGGAAGCTATGATGTCCAGTCTCATTCCAGCTCAGCGCTTTGCATGGCTTCAAACCAGCCACACGCTTCGCAGTGGCATTGTTGCACTCCAACGCAAGAAGGAGGTCCTCAGCGACCATCTAACACCATGGTCGGAGGACGCACTCAAGATTTCATGGGACATACATGGTGTGCTGCGATAGTTGAACCAGGCTCTTGACAGTGTCACTGCTGCCACGGAAGGACCAACATCTTAGAAATTGGTAGAGATCGCGCAGACTATCGCCGGGTAGAGCCTTCATGTGTTGCCTCTGCTTACTGCCACAATGGACCAGCTCAAAGACAGGATGAAAACTCCACCTGCACTGTGACTTGGGATGAGTCATAAGATTGTGTTGGGGGACTGTTGGAAAAGGGTCTCCTAGCCTCATTTTTGTCCAATTTTGTAATATTTTGCAATATTTAGTCTAGCGTAGGGGGTTTGGGATGGGTCAAAAACCCCAATCATTGTAATGGGTCAAAAGGGTAGACCAAGGGTACGCAAACCATGGTTTACGGACCATAAGATAGCACAATCTAGCATGATATAAATAGATGAGTAAATTGAGTCTAGAGGTAAGAAAGGATAGAGATAGAGTTGAATTACGAACTGTGAATTTGTTGCATTGATTGTCTGGGTAAGGGCTTTTGTTGGCTGTGTGCGCAGAGACCCTGAGTCCTACTGTGTGCGGACCCCGATGGATGTGTGCACGGGCCGATAAGTAGTCTGTAAGTGGAATATGGTTATAATTGCATAGAAGAATATTTTATGATGTCTAAGCATCTCTGTGTTGTGTCTGTTGCTTAAAGGTATCTTTGCGGTTATGATTGTTAATGATACGCACGTGGATGCGATGTTCTGAATGCATAGATCTGGTTTAATTAATTGCTTTGGTTAATTGTTATCTTCTTCACATGAATTATTCTATTAAATATATTGTTATGGGTCTTGGGTTAAGAGCTTATTCAGCGCAGGACTGATAGATCTTAAGGTGCCCCCTTTTATTAACCTTCTCTCTCTCTGGGTGCGGAAACCTAGTTCCAACACCCTCCCATACTACTTCGGGTGAGACCTTGAACTGCTCTACAAGACATTTTCGAAAGGGCCAGTAGTATAGGGGTTTTTTGGAAAACCTTAACGCTGAACCTGGGTCAGGACCCCTCGATCCAACACCAAGGAATCATGAAACAATTACAATGCATTTTTCTCACAAGAGTCTCCTGCACTCTCACAACTGTCTCACACTGACGTGGACAAAATCGACCAACACTTAGCCAATTTACTTCCTCTAATCAGCATGCCTGCCTTGCACAATTCATGTGGAATGCAATCCCTATTATTTAGGAAATTTAGCCTTCCAAAATCGTGAAATTCTCATGGGCAATCCTATGGTTGTCTTACTACATGCGGGCAACCTACTAATGATACAAATGATAGTTAACATCCCTTTAAACTTTGTCTCAATTGGGTCTCCACTGGAATTGACATGGATGCAGCTATTAATAGTAAATCATCAATTGCATGGCAGATCACTGCATGTGAATTAAATCTGATTTAATTCACTTGATCTCTCACTAGTGCAACAAACAATTACAACTAGTTCAACTGAATTTAACTCGACTAATTGAGTTAACTGATTTCTCATGCATTAAAATAATGCACTAACTGCAACTCAAACTTCACAACTAATAGAATCACTCAACATGCCTCACCAACCACCCTCAACTCGAAATTCATGAGCTAATTGAGTTTATTACACTCAGTTAACTATTACAAGTGTTTATGAGATAAGATTACATTTTATTGTCTAGTTTAATTAAGGGAAAATTAAATTAGACACACATTTATTGTTGAGTTTTCAACAATCCCTCTCAACAAGAAAGGGATTATCTACCACCCCGATCCTATCTCTATGGTATTTGAATTTTCTCCTTGCAAGCGCCTTCGTCAAAATATCTGCATCCTGATCTTCCATGGGAATGTACTGAAGTAAAATAATGTGCCTTTGAACACAATCTCTGGGATGGTGGTACCAGATGTCTATGTGTTTGTGCCTATCATGGAATACTGGATTAACAAAGAGTTTAATGCAACTCTGGCTATCACAATGTATCACTATCGGATCCATCTGAGAAACAAACAAACCAACTAGAATCTTCCTCATCCAGATGGCCTCACATGCAGCCTAAATTACTGCCATGTACTCTACCTCGACTGAACTGAGTGCCACAGATCTCTGCTTCCTGCTGTACCAAGAAACTGTTGTTGATCCTATGCTAATGATCCCTCCTGATGTTCTCTTTTTTTTTATGGATTGTCTGCACAATCTGCATCGGTGAAGCCTTGAAGCTTCACTCCCTCTTTCTATATGTACCATAATCCATACTCTGTAGTGCCCCTGATATATCTCAAGACATGCTTCCATGCCTTCCAAAAGAGCTTGATCGGCTTAAACATAGCTTGAATCAGTTGGTTAACTGCATAGCAAATGTCTGGTCTGGTGTTCACCAAGTACATCAATGAACCCACTAGCTGCCTGTAAATAGTAGCGTCCACTACCTCACCTAAAGCAGCATCCCCCTTCCTCCAGTTTCCTGGAAGAGGAGTCTCCATGGGTTTACAGTTCTCCATGTGAAACTTACTCAGAATCTCATTGGCATACTTTCCTTGAGAAAAAAAAATCTCACCATCCCACTGCCATATTTCCAAACCAAGGAAATAGTGAATGAGTCCATGTCCTTCATCTCAAACTCTCTTGCAAGATCCTCCTTGTAAGAAATTATGAGTTTCTCATCACCTGTCAAAATTAGATCATCAACATAAAGTACGATAATCAATAGCTTACCATCAACCACAATTTGGTACATGTTCGCATCCGCTTCACTTTTGGCGAAGCCCAACCTGGTGAAATAGCTATCAATTCCAGTGTACCAAGCATGAGGTGCTTGCTTCAACCCATATAGTGCTCTCTTGAATTTGCACACATGCGAATCACAGTCAAATATCTCAAAAAAATTTGGTTGCTCTATGTACACTTCTTCCTCAATAACTCCATTGAGAAACAAAGTCTTCACATCCATCTAATGTATATGCCACCCCATCTGCGCTGAGAGTGCAAGGATAGATATAATAGATGAGTATCTCGCAACTGGTCTGAAAGTCTCCTCATATTCAATCCCCTCAACTTTTGAGAATCCCCGAGCTACAAATCTAGCCTTGTACTTCTCCACACTCCCATCTGCCGTCTGCTTCACCTTATAGATCCATCTAGATCCAACCACTAATTTTCTGACTGGTCTTCAAACAACTTCCCATGCACTGTTCTTGACGATGGAGTCATACTCCTTAACCATAGCGTAACCCCAAATTGGCTGTTGCACTGCTTCCTCAAAGGAGGTTGGTTTTGTCACAATACACTTTCTCATAAGAGCCATGTATCAAGTAAACTTGTCTAGAAAATGTCTCTGTCTGCGTAGTGAAGTAGGTGCTCCTACATGATCTGCCGCATCAAGTCTCAATCTATCAACTTCCGTGGTGCACCTTCTATCATTTTTGTTGGATGGCTCTGCATGATTGTTTTATGCCACTCCATGATCCTTCACATGTGGCTGCTCCACATCTCGAGTTTCATTCTTTGTGTTACACAGCAATTTGTCACCGTCCCTACCATTCCCCATCCCGCACATTGGAGGGCTCATTCTGTGACCTGTGAGCAGAGACAATGCTTGAAAATACTTTCATTGCATCCCTCTGAAGATGAGCTTTCATTGCCCTAAAGACATCTCCTTTCAAAAACCCTAAAAACAGCTCTTTTTTCATTGGTGCGGTTCCATAGTTCAGCCCTCTCGCCAAGGGGGCAAATCCTCCAAAGAGGGCGCGCCAATTGGCGCTCTGTCATAGAGCTGCACCCGCGCCAACCATATTAAGAGGTGTTTTTAAAAAATAAATGGCGGAAGTTTCGTCCTAAAAAATTCCTGGACTAATATCTATCTTGAGTTGGGAGGTTTGGCTACAGATTTCCATAGAGAGGAAGTGGTTTGCCACCTCTCATGGAAGTTTCCTTAATGATAGGGCCAATCCCATAATTATAGGGATCCCAACTCCCCTTCCTCCATCTATAAAAGCTTGCCCATTTCCATTACAAGCTAGTTCCAGAATCTCCAATTTCCCAAGAGCTTTCACATCCTTATGCTGTAAGAGCCTTCTTGATTCCCTTAAGGCCAAATCCAAGCAAGGAGACTATTGCCAAGGATCCGGAGAGAGAGGCTTGTCCCATCCTTGACAGGATTTATCGAGACATGTTGTGCTGATGACCCGCTAAAGGAGAATGTTGCGTCGAAGCTATGGTTGTATTCTTCTTTTGACTCTTTAATGATAAGCGACTATCGGTTATGGTTCAACTCTTGTTCTTGATTATGTTCATGAGTTATGTCCTCTTAGACTGACATATAGTTGTATGTACTGGATTTTATGCTTGCATTTGTGTTGTTTCTTGCATGTGCAGGTGTCTGATCATGAATATCATGAGGATTGTGATCTGCCAGGGCAAAGGAACGGGAGCACCACCTCTTCTACAAACGACAGCGTTGGATTCTAGGTAAGCCCTCCTCGCAAGTCGGTTTATTTACAGTTAGGAACCTGCACTGTAGCGTGTTTGATTGTTGCTAGACCCGATCTGGGCTAGTAGGGATCGCCTCTGTCCGCAGAGGGGATTTACCTCTTCAACAATTTGGCGACTCCGCTGGGGACTCGGCTTGTTGTTTGATTTTTAAGCCATAGACGGAGCCAGAAGTATGGCCAGATAGCCTTCGAAACGCTTTTGCTCTGCATTAGTGGAGTAGATCAACGCTGCTTCAGTCGATCTCCGGTTTAGTTTACAGACTGAACAACTTGGAGTATTTGTCTTCTCTTTCCGGTCAATTTCTTGGTCTTGCTTTCTTGGTCAGCTCTTTGGGTTGGTTTTTCTGTTTGTTTGGCTTTGTTTTAGGCTTGTTATCACTTGTCTCTGTCTGATATTTCTTGTTTTTCATTTTCCATAGTAAACTCGACTGGCACGCTTTTCAGTGTGACAGTCGCGCCCATTGGCGCAGGTTGCCTGTGTATCACCCGCGCCATTGCCTTTCTGGCGCTAATTTCAAGCTCACAGTCGCGCCAATCCTGTGAGCTATTAGGGTTTGCTGTGTTTCGTGCTTTCTAGGACTGACTTGTGATTTTCATCTTGTTTTTTTCGGCTGTTTGAGTGCATTGGAGCCTAGTTTGACTGATTGTAACCTCTATCCTTTGGTTGTTTGCCTATTTCTTTCGATTTTGCATCCGAGCCCTAGGGCATCTAGGTGCTTTTGTGAGTCGAGCCTCCCGTGGGAGTTTTTTGTTTCATTCGTTCAGTCGACTTTGGGATTGCTTCCTTGCATTCGTTTGATAGTTGTCTATCTTATTGTATTGCGTTTTTGAGTGACTGATTTTGTTTTCATTCGAATTTCTCTTTGCTTCATTTTGGGTCTAGATTACACAGCTCATTAGTGTCTTTGGGACTTTTCTTGGTTTTGAGAGACCTTTGGTCGATTTGAGATCTGATTGCTTGTGCCATTGAGTGAAATCTGCTTGTTTTTGCTCTCTTATTATCATTTCTCAGATTGCTTCTTATTTGTTTTCAGTTTGTTTAGTGTATCTAGCTATCAAACATTGACAATAAAAAAAATCTCTTTTGCTTTGGGTTGATTAGTGAAAATTAAAATCTTTTCAGTGTTATTAGTAATTAGTAACTTTAGAGAAAATTTTTTAGTTTCATTAATTGCATTAGAAATATCACTGATTGTCTTCTGATCATTTTGTTTGCGTAAAAATCTCTCAACTCTTCTGTAGCTAGTTTTCATCGAACGAAATGACGTACTGTGGCATGTAGTTTTGCATTTAGGAGATTTTCGAGACATCACATTCGTTAGGGCCTGAAAACTGAAACGTAATTGAAGATCAAATTTAAAATTCACTCAATTTACACTAAGGCAACATTGAAATCTAACGAAACACATTTAGAGGTCTAGGCTAGAGACGTGTTCCGGCGTCTTAAAACCTAGCAGCTATCGTTCGCCTCTTGGCTTTAGACAGCGCTAGTACGGACTTGTGCTCCCCGTACCGTAGCGTATATAAAGGGAGACCCCTCTAGGTTTCAATCCTTTATCCATAGGAATCCAAGTCTGCCGCCCTATACCCGTGATACACCGAACACGGCATTCGGGGAGATTGCCTGCACGTACGGAAAGTCCTTGGTTGATTTCTCTTTCATTATTGGAACCAAGGTGTATATTGCAATTCATGGTTATCTAGTACACCTTTTTGCCTAGTATCCCTGAGCAGTCATTTGATCTTTTCTGACTCCCTAAATTTGAAAATATCACCAAGCACTTGTCCTTTCACGCTTGTGTCAAATCTGAAAGAGATAGAGTCACCTTTTCGACCGTTTCTCGACTCTTAAAACATGAAATGGTGAAGTTTCTTATTTTTCAATGTGATAAAAATTAATCACCCATGATTACACGCCCTGTTAGATTTTTTTTGTTGACCGTTTGATCGTGTGTCTTGACTCTTTTTCAGCGCGTGTGTGTGTTTGATCTTTTTCTCTTGTCATTGCTGCCACAGTGGCAGAACCCTCGGTTTCATCTACTGGTATTCCTTACACGGACGATTCATCACAGTTGTCCCAATCCTCTGCTGAACCACAACAGCCCATTTTTTTCGAGTTTCCTGACGGGGGACCGGTTCTTTCTGAGCAACCCTTTGGGGGACCAGTTGAGTTCAATTGGCCCTTTTCTGACCCTGTGTCTGAATTGAGATTAGGAGCTGATTTCCTTTCTCTTACATCAGGTTCGCCTTTTATAGCTGCTGTGTTTCCTCCTAGCCCTCGCTGTCTATTGCGAGATCTAGCAGCAGGCTCAACCATGAGTGATTCTGGTGGGGAAATTCCAACGTTCGGTGAAGACTATCAGCTCTTCCCACGAAGATTGTTTCCAGGAGACAACTCTGAATTGGCTGATATGTCAACAGCCAGTCCCTCATTACCACCGGGATACAGGTCCTTCAGTCAGATCATTTCCGCTGCAGCCTCTATGGGAGTGTAAGCTCCTTCTCCGAGGCCAGCTACTCCTTCGCCGGGGGTGTCTCCTCAGACACCTGTCACTTCTGTACCCACTCGGCCCACTGTCTGTGTGGCCGCCTCTATACCCGCTGTCACGACACCCTCTGTGAGGGCTATGCCGCCTCCTGAAGACGTTTATTTAGCAACTGCTATACCGTAGAACATTTCTTCGGAGGAGTATCGGTTGTTTCTACAACAGCCGAACCCCGAGGTTGGACCATCCTCCCAAGATCCCAACTGCTCTTATTTTTCGCACTATGCACAGGATGGTACGCCCGTGTATGCTTTTCCAGGTCAGTATGATGAGCACGGGGACATTTTGCGTCTACCTGCTCCTGAGGCTCATCTCCATGCTCAAGGTTTACCTTATATCCAGGATTATAACCCGCAAGGGCAACCTTTCCAAGGCCAACCTTCGAGCCAACCTGGCTATCCTTATGACCCACAGGGGTAGCCCATGCAAGGCTATCCTGCGGGCCAGCAAGGGCCATCGTACAGTCCGCAAGGACAGTATTACAACCCTTCTGGTCAACCTGTGCAGCCTCAGCCGGGGTACCAACCTGGACCCGTCTATGGTCCTAGGGGGCAGATCCAACCTTCTCAGCGTATGCAACCGCAGTATCCTGTTGTTTCCAACGTTGCATATCAGCCAGGGCCATCCTATGGTCCTGCTCCAGGTCAAACCGGCTACCAGCAACCATCTGGCCTTATTCCTCCACCAGGCCAACCGGCTCATCTGGTACAACCTGGTGTTCCGCCTCCAGGCCAACCGGCCCATCCGACACAACCTGGGGCTCCTTCACAGCCAAGTCAACCTGCGCAACCGACACAACCTGTCTATCCGGGTCAACCTTTTCACTCAGGGCAGCCCGCTCAGCCGGGTCAACCTGTTCATTCATGACAGCCTGCTCATTCAATTAACCCTGCCCAGCAGCCGACTTATTTGATGCCGCAGCCAAATCAACAGTTGCGCCCTAATTATCAGGCTCTGCAGAGTTCCACCTATCAACAGCCGACTCATCCTCAGGGCAGTTATTATCCTCATGGTAAATCTCAACCGAATTATAACCACCCCCGAGGCTCTTAGTATTATCCTCATCAACTCGGTTATACCTATACTCAGCAGCCAAATCCAAATGCTGCTTATTCTGGGCCGACACATAATCAGGGTCCGTATTCTGGTTATCAAGCCCCACACATTGGTTACCAGTAGCCAAATTAGTCTGGTTATACGACCTACACCCCCTACAGTCAGAATCCTACGGGACAGAACCCATGGGGGCAAGGATATTCCCAACCAGCATGGAGTACAGGTACCGGTCCTCATCCCGGGCATGGCACGCCGGTCAATCCACCGTTGCCGTTCCTGGCTACCTTAGAATTGCCAGATGTTTCAAAATTGACCAATGATCCGATTTTGCATAATCCTTATTTGCCTCTGGTTCCTACCAAGATACCAGGTGATTGCCCCAAGTTTGAGGGTAAAGCTGGGGAGGACCCCCAAGCGCATGTGATGACGTACCATCTTTGGTGTTCGTCTAACTCTTGGGTCGATGATTCCATTCGTCTACGCCTCTTCCAGCGCACTTTGACTGGAGTTGCTGCTAAGTGGTGCATCGAGTTGTCCTGTGGTATCTTTTAGGATTTCAATTTCTTAGCCATGGCTTTTTTGACACATTTTTAGTTATCGGTTCGTTATGAAGCCGGGACGCACCTCCTGACTTCTTTAAAGTAGGACAAAGCCACTCACATCTCTGATCACATTCATGAGTGGTGGCACTGTCGTAGACTGATCAAGTTTCATATACCTGATCAGATACTAACTCACTGGTTCACCACCTCCTTCGTGAACAAAATCGCCCAAGATATTGCGATGGGAGCGTGTGTGACGGAAGAACAACCCATTGCGCATGCCCAATATCTGGATCTTGTATATTCTCAGTCCGGCACGCTTTATGATATCTTTCTTGATGCTCCACGATCCGGAACCTCTAAGTCTCCACCTACCCCTGCAGTGGATGGTGTCATTGGTTCCGTGTCTCAGAATTCGAAGAAATCTTCGAATGGGAAGCAGAAGTCTAACTCATCCAACAATTTTGCTCCTCCCACCCCTACCGATTCTGGCAAAACCACAGAGTTTAACGCTGTTCAGGCCAATCCTACGGAGAAAACCTCCAAGGGGAAAAAGGAGGGCAAAGGTAAATCCAAATCCGACGTCCCAAAGCCAGAATCCAAATCTCGTATGGAGGATGGTTCGCAATGTAAACCGAAGTATCCCTGCCTCATTTGTGAAGGAGACCATTATACTAAGGATTGTCCACGAAAATCCAAATTTAGTCAAATTTTCAAAGGCTCCAAAGGGACTCCGATAGTTCTAAAAGAGCCATTCCCGTCTCAACAGACCCAGATGGTTGAACAGCCGTCACCATCTGCACCATTTGGGTCCCAAGTTTTTATGATGCATGGTGCTGCACCTATCTCTGTCGCTACGTGGTCGAAGTATTACAACGAATCGCAGCAAGCACCGGGGAAGGCAGTCGCGCATGGACCACCTCCCCCACCTGTCTCTGGTTCATTGGAAATCGAGAAGCCTACTCTTGAACCTGTTGTGAAGCCACCTTCTAAAGGTGTTTTACGAAGATCTTCTTATAATCCGAATGCCCGTGCCGCTCAACACTACAATATTGTTGAGGATTTGGCACAGGCGCCTTTTTCTATGTCTGCACTAGAAGTTCTTCAAAGTTGTCCTTCACAACGGAAGGCTTTATTGTCTGCAATCGGTGGCATTGACCCCGCTGATTCGAGCCTTATTGTTACACTAAAAACTGTTATCCTGACATTTTGCTATGAGTATGAGCTCATTATTACTCATACTTCCTCCCTTTGCAAGTCTAACATATTAGTTCCTCATGTCAAGCTTTCAAAATCAGAGAAAAGTTCCTAAAAATCCCCTAAACATTGGTATCGCACTTTCTCTATTCATTGCCTGCGGTCCTGCACCTAAAGTTCAGCTTGCCTGCGGAACCATACCACATGTTCTTTGTGTTATGGGTGCAGACCTCTATAAAACTCAAAAAGGCGAGAAAGTAAAGATAAAAATTTGATTTCAGATGAATTATAGAAGATTCTAGATGGGAATTTTCGGGAATGGATACGCTTTGAGAAGGTTCATGCATCCCTCACTTGATGGAGCTAACCCCTTGATGTAAGGAGCTAATCCCTTTGAAGGAGGATTCTATCCCTTCATATTTGGAACAGAAAACCTCCTCTTTTCCACTATAAAAAGAGGCCTTGGGTAGCCTCAAAGAGAGTTCAAGCTTGAATATATTTGAAGTTAAATGCTGTTGAGATTCAGACTTAGTTAACTAAGACTTTCTGTGAGGTTAAATCACTCACTTCTATCCATCTTGGTTCAAAGAGTGCAATGCTTGTCAAAGTAGAAGATATTCCTGCTTCGGACCCCAGGACGACCTGCACGACATCAAGGCACAAGTTGTAAAGGTTTTCTTTTATTTGAAGTTAATACAAATATACTCATTTCTCTCATTAAACTGTCTATTCATGGTTTATTTCATAAATTCCTTGATCATTATGATGAGTATGATTTATAATAATGTCTATACAGGTGCTATGTAATCTTTTTGCTTGTTTGTGACTGCAGATTCACAAGGAATGTTCTTTCAAGTGCACGGGAAGGACTTCAACGAGATCAAGCAAGCGCTGGACATAAGGTAGGCCTTACACCTATATAACATTTTTATGAATCTTGTATGCTTAGAGAGAGATTAGTATAATTGGCTGTTTGTTGCTAGTTACTTTTAGTACTAGAGAGATCGGTCTTGTCCGCAAGACGGATTAATCTACACAACAAAATGGCGACCATACTGGGGAAGAACTTGTTGTTTTTGGTTCTCTTTTATTTTTGATTTGAGGAAACATTTTTTCCTGGTTTTTGATTGATACATATTTGTTTGGGTAATTTAGATTTTCCCTGTTTTTGAAAATTTAGAAACATTTTAAGTTTTTCTATAATTTTTCCTAGGACTGCACTCTGGATTATTTTGATAGTGCGGGCAGGTTCGCACTTTCTGTTAAGAATACAGTGCGGGACCGCACCTGTTAATACTGGTTGCCTGCGGACCCTGTAAAATTTTTAGAAAACCTCTATATTTCTTTCTCTAGTTTATTTTTTAGCTCTTTGGTTTCTGCCCAGATTGATTATTGTTTCTGTCAAAAATTTTTTGTAAATGAACTCCAACAGTATTGATGTTTTGATGATTTTCTAAAAGATTTTTCATTTTGGATTATTTTTTCACTTGGCCTTTGTAGCGATTCGAAGCTTTGACAGTTTGAAGTATCTAAGATTACATTGATCTCTTTTTGTCTTTTTGAATCCAACCTGATTGTGAAAACATCCTTTATTGAGAAATTGAGCCTTTTGTTTCTTTGCGAATCTTCGAAAAAACTTGGTTGAAAGTTTTGAATTTCATTTTTATAAAAAAACATATTTTGAGTGTTTTTGATCTGTTTGTTATTCCAAACAAATAGACTCTTAGTTTGCTGAACAACTAAGGAAAACATTCTTCAAAAAATCTTAAAGCTTTTACTCAATTTAGATTGTTTAAAATCATAGTTCTCAAGATTAGATTTTGTAGTTTTAATTTTTATAGCTTTCTTTTGGAGGAAAATTGTTTTGTAGCTTCAAGTTTCGAAAGAAAAAGGATTTTGTTATGAGCTTGATATATATCATCATTGAAAAGACATAATATTTTCTTTCAATCATTCTTCATGTTTAAAGAAGTAATTGTTTATTAAAATAATTGCATTCTCCAACTCTTTCTTAGATAGAAGTTCATTGAAAGAAAAAGAATTGATTATCATTCTAGGTGCATTTTAGTGTTTTTTGGAAATCGAGTCTTCACATCATCCAAAGTTTCACTTCCGCACCCATTGACTTAAGAAACAACTCATAAAAGTAACGCTTAATTAAAATTCATTTAGTAATCTTTTATTTCTAGGGCTCTTATCACCAACATAGCTTAGGCTAGTATCTTGGAGTAGGGAGTAATTAACTCTCCAAGATAGCTAAAACAAACAAGTAGACAAATCTTGTGGTAGGAAGAAATTCCAATTGTTGCATGTATGCTCTGAGAAGCTCCTCCTAAAGGAGTCAAGCACGAGATCATATCTGAACTAGTGGGGTAATCAATCCTTCCTCATTGGGAACGATAGAAGATATACAAGTATTAACAACGGTAAACCTCGGATAGACCATTGTCGAGGAGCCAGGGGTCACTTGTTGGTAAACCTTGGATTATTTCAAGAAGCCTTCAAGGGGATTGAGCTTTGTTACTCTGCCCTTGCATGTGTGTCGGATCGTAGACTGTTCCCCTAGGTATATTTGTTTCAGTTGGTAACCTTAGTGGCCATAATCTATAGGATTCTTTCCTAAGGTGACGGTGGAGGGAAGATCCCACTGTACCTGGAACAGATGTCGGCTAGACTCACTTGGACTCTCCGGAGGGTTATCTTCACTTGAGATGGTATAGTGGAGAAACTTGCACCGGTCTGTTTCATTAAGCAAGTTGTCGGGGTAACTGTTCCAACCGCCCTTTTCGTGTTAAAACTCTACTAAGTTGGATTTCATCACCAACTAGTGTTTTTAGTACGGAAAGTTACTATTTGTGTGTGGTTTGAACTCTTAGATTTTTAAGCGAATGATTCAATTTTTTGTTTCTTAGAGACTTTAGGTGTTTTCCTTGAAATTTTTCTTTGTTTGCGTGTGATTAGATAATTTTTAATTGTGGCGGAATTGCCAAGACAATCCCGGAGAATACAAGGGAAACCCCCTGAATATTCACCAAGTCAACTTGAAGGGCTTCGTGCTCTGGTAGCATCCAGGAGTAGTAGAATTAGATCAACAGAAATTGGAAGTTCATCTATAGTTATACATCCTGATCATCAAATACCTACAACAGAATACATTCAAGAACCGATTTCAGTTTCTGAAGTTACTGAAAGTATTTCTCCTTCTGGCGAATTATCTGACGAACCTAAAATCTTTGAACCTGAAACTGAATCTTCTGTTTTGGAAACATCCTCGGGATTTATTACACCAACTTCTAGCGATCCAGGTTCACCTAGGGTAAGAAATATCATTACAGACAATCTTCCCTCTGGACTTATTTCTATTGAAGAACTTACTAATCCAGACGAAGACATATCTCTTCCCGACTCCCCTCAATCGTTAAATCTTAGGGAGCATGAATATATTTTCTACAGCCCCATTCGAACTAATCCTTGGTATCTCTCTTTAACGAAATTTTTAGATAATCTAGGTCTTACTTTTTATCCACCTCGAATTCCATTTCATCCTACACCCAGAGGTTATTATCCGTCATCTTTTATGGCTGGAGAGTCATCCATGTTTTCTCAAACGCCGGAATCATTTTTACATGGTGGTCCTTCCGTTCCTTCGGGATATCATTCTTTGTCTAGTACTTTCTTGGGAGCAACTCCTCAACCCATCGAAAACGTGTTATCATCTGGTCTTGATGGACTTAAAATTGAAACGTCGAACGCAGATCAAATCTTTATGATGTCTGGTAATATTCAAAATCCTCAAACTCAAGGCAGCCAGTTTCCTTCTGGGGGACAACCTCAGGGAAATCTGTTACCACTTGGGGGGCAACCTCAAGGTAGTCAGTTACCACCCGGGGCACAACCTCAAGGTAGCTTTTTCCCAGGACAAACTGTGGAATCATATTATTTTGGGGGACAACCCCAAGGGCAGTACATACCTCAGGGTTATCAACCTCAAGGACAATACATTCCTCAAGGTCAACCCCAAGCACAATATGCTCCTCAGGGTCCTTATCAACCCCAGCTTCAGTACGCGCCTCAGGGTTATCAACCTCAAGGTCAGTACCCAATTCAAGGTTTCCAACAGCCTTCTGGTCAACCATCTATTCAAGGAGCCAGAAATTTACCACTTACTAATCAACCCTACGTTCAACCAGGTTTTGGTCCTTACGTTCAACCTTCTATGGGACAATACCCCGGAACTATGGTGTGGGATCCGTCCCAATATCAACAGCCTTTGCAGCCTAATGTGCAGTTGCCTTATCAACCTGGACAGCCTTTGGTTTCTGGTCCAATCCAGCAACCTGTTCAGCCAGCTATTCAAACTCTTGCACCTAGTTCAGTTCAACAGTCTGGGCCTAGTGCACCCCAGACTCCGACTCAAACTGCTGTAACTACTGCAACGTCTGTTCAACCTGTCACACCTGTTTCTGGAGTATCTGTAGCACCGACTTCTTCTATCCCTGTATTCGTGCAAATCCCGCAAGTCTCTATACCTCAGTCAGGACCTTCCATTCAGACTACAGTTCAGATGCCTGTAGGACAAGCTGGTACAAGTACAGTTGTTACAATTCAACCTCAATTTACATATCAACTGTACCAGGGACAACCGCAATTCGGTCCCTATGTACAGAACCCGAACTATCAGTATCAACCGTACCCTGGTTATACTTATCAACAACCTCAGTATGGTCCGGTTCATCCTGGTTTTCCGGGAGGTTAAACAATACCTAATGCAAATCTGATTCCTAGTTATCCTGGGTATCCGCCTCCTGGATCTGCTTTGGCTTCTCAAGGTTTTCGTGACCCTAACCGTCAATTACCGTTTATCGCAACTTTGGACTTACCTGATTTGACGCGCCTTATGAATGATCCCATTTTTTATTATCAAAACTGGCCGCCAATGCCTCATAAGTTGCCCAGTGATATACCAAAATTTGAAGGTAATTCAGGAGAGGATCCATCGAATCATGTTATGACTTATCACCTTTGGTGTGCATCTAATTCAATTATTGATGATTCGATTCGTTTACGTCTTTTTCAGAGAACTCTCATAGGCTTTGCAGCCAAATGGTACATTGAGTTGCCACGAGCTCGTTTCATAACTTTAGTCAATTAGCAATTGCTTTCTTGACTCATTTTCAGTTGCCTGTCAGATACGACAATGGCACGGAATTATTGTCTTCGCTAAAACAATCTACGTCAACGTATATTTCTGATCATATTCATGAATGGCGACGTAGGAGGCGTTTGGTGAAAGTTTATATTCCAGATCAAATTTTGGCAGAATGGTTTGTTAAATCATTGTTACCCAAGATCATTGTTAAATCAGTACCTTGACCTCGTATATACACAGTCAGGTACTTTACATGAGAAAATTCCTGATCTTCCAAAGCAAGGTCAAATAGCTGCAGCTCCTTCAGGGTCTCATGCCGCTGACGGTATGATTGGTACAGTCAATTCTAAAAGCAAGAAGAAATCTTCAAAGAATTCTTCTCCTATTATCACTTTACCAGATTCCCCGAAAGGAGAATCTTCCCCCGAATTTTCTGCCGATATTCACGTTGTAGAGACATCTACGACCAAATCGAAATCCGGTGGTAAAAAGAAAGGGAAGAATAAAAACAAAAAGAATTCGAAAGAGAAAACTGATAAAGATGAATCCAATGACGAAAAACGTAAACCTCGCTATCCTTGTTTCATTTGTGAACAAGATCATTTCACGAAAGAATGTCCATATCAAGCCGAAGTTACGAAATTCGTTAAAGGATCACAACAACCTGCTGTCTTGAAGGATCCTTTTCCCATTCAAGATAGTAAGATGATTGGTTCTTCCTCGACTACTTTTGAAGAGCCTATTATGATGATGTCTCATGTAAGGGTTGTGACGTGATCGCAAGATTACGGTTCTAAGAATCCTGTTGATGGTAAAGAAGCAGAATCTTCTAACACAAACACATCAACTACACCTCCTCCTGTTTCTGGTCCACTACAGATCGAGAAACAAAATACAGACTTAATAATCAAACCGCCTGCTAAAGGTGTTCTTCGTAAATCAGCTTTCAATCCACATGCGAGAGCTGCTCAGAATTACAACATTGTTGAAGACTTAGCTATTTCTCCTTCAGCAATGTCGGCTTTGGAAGTGCTGCAATCGTGTCCAGCACAACGTAAATTATTATTGTTTGCCATAGGAGCTGTCGATCTTCAGGATTCTAACCTTATAATCTTCGATTTAGAAAATAGTACACCTCACCTACCTCACCAAATGGCTTTCCAGATTCCAGTGTTAGTAAAAAACAGACCAATCTTTCGGACCGTAATTGATGAGGGAGCTTCAACGTGTATTATGTCGATTCAGTGTTGGAAATCGCTTGGTTCTCCTACACTTAACCAATCTCCAACAATTCTAAAGGCTTTTGATGGTCGAGGTTTTCAACCTTTTGGTATTTTGTAGGATTTACCCATAGGGGTCGAAGGTAAAATCGTTAATCTAGATGTGGAAGTGGTTGATGCCCCTCTAGATTACAACCTTCTTCTGGGTCGTAGTTGGTCCTATGCTATGACTGTTGTTGTTTCTTCGGTCTTTCGACTAATAAAATTTCCATATCAAGGAAATATCGTGACAATACATCAGTTAACTTATTTCTCGTCTGACCCAGCCTCTACAGAAACAATCCAACATGTTGGTAAAATGGCTATCCCTTATAAGGATGTTGGAGTGGGTTTGATTAAAGATTCTGGTTTACTAGGAAATTTTTCCTTTCCTCCTCCTAACGTATCGCCTTCTACTGCAAATATTCACATGATTTCGTTAGACACTGTTATGTTTGATGATCCTTGGATCGTACCTTCCGAATCCGAGATTGATTCATTTGATGGCATGATGCCTTTGAGTCCATTTGAAATTGCGTATCAGGCTGTGCAGTCACTTTCCAACCCCTCTTCAACCGAAACTGATCCAATGAATGGGATCCATGAGAAATCTCTTTCTATATCTAGTTCAGTTACAACGACAGTTCCTGAACTTGTTCATACAGATGAGCAAATTCGTGAGTTTTTGTCTGTTGATGATTTACCATGGGAAGATCTACATCATCGATCTTCATTTTTACCTGAGCTAGATCATTTTGAAAATGATTTCGCTTCAATTTTTACTGTTGAATATGTTAAAGAACCGCAGAATCCTTTGCAAAATCCTGATTCTGAGTTAAATTTGGAAAATATATCTCGAACGGTTCCCATTGACATTTCAGTAAAACCAGGAATAATTGAAAACATTCATATAGGTGCTTGTTGTACTGAAGATGAAGTTAAAGCGTATAAAGCCCTATTTCAAGAATTCCGTGACGTGTTTGCCTGGTCTTATGAAGAAATGCCAGGAATTGATCCATCGATCATTGTTCATGAGATTAAGACTTACCCGGATGCTAAACCTGTTTGTCAACGATTACGTCAAATTCATCCTAGAAAAGCTGCTGCTATAAAAGCAGAAGTTGAAAAATTACTTCGCGCAGGATTCATTTATCCAATTCCCTTAACGGATTGGGTATCGAATATTGTTCCTGTGACTAAAAAACAAGGAACGATAAGAGTATGTATCGATTATAGAGATATTAATCGAGCGTGTCCAAAAGATAATTATCCAACTCCCTATATCGATCAAATAATCGATGATTGCGCTGGCAGTGAATTGTTTTCCTTCATGGATGGCTTTTCCGGCTACAATCAAATAAACATACTCCCTGCTGATCAACCGAAAACAGCTTTTATTTGTCCATGGGGAACGTTTGCTTATTGTAAACTACCTTTTGGATTAAAAAACGCTGGAGAAACTTTTCAACGGGCTATGTCTTATGCATTTCATGACATTAAGCACATTTTCCAGCCATATCTCAATGATTTACCTGCTCATTCATTACGTAGGGCCGACCATATCACTCATTTACGAGCAATTTTTATGCGATGTAGGCATTATCGGATAAGGCTGAATCCGCATAAATGTGTTTTCTGCATAGAATCGGGTCGATTACTAGGATTTTTTGTCTCGAAAGCAGGCATTCGCGTCGATCCATCGAAGGTCGAAGCCATTGTTAAATTGCCTCCTCCTTCGAATTTACGCCAACTCCAAAGTTTGCAGGGGAAAGCAAACTTTTTACGTAGGTTTATTCCTAACTATGCCGAGCTTACAAAGGGTTTTACCCGGTTGTTGAAACAGAACATTCCATTCTTTTGGGATGAGATCGCTGATCGATCTTTTGATGCACTTAAACATGCGTTGACCCATGCACCGTTATTGCATCCTCCCAATTACAACCAAGATTACATTTTGTACCTCGCTGCTTCTCATTCCACCATTGGGATGGTACTAGTTCAGGAAGATGAATCTCACAATGAACATGTGATTTATTATCTTAGTCGGAATTTGCATCCGACTGAAATTAAATACACACATGCGGAGAAATTGGCCTTGGTAGCTGTTCAAGCTGTCCAACGTTTTAGACATTACATCTTGTTACGTAAAACCACGGTAATTTCTAATTGCAACCCCATGATGTATATTTTGACCAAACAATTGTTAGGGGGCAAATATTCCAAATGGATAGTTATCCTGCAGGAATTTGACTTGGAATTTGAAAAATCCAAGGCAAAGAAATCTTTGGTATTTGCGGAACTGATGTGCGATTTCCCCTCTACTGATACTGAAACAGTGGCAGAAGATTCCATTGCGGACGAATCTTTGTTTCTCATCAGTACACTTGATCCATGGTATGGAGATATTATCGTTTATCTCCAAACCCAATCTTTTCGGCCTGACATCTCACGAACTCAGCGATGGAAAATACGCTTCCAATCCCAACAGTATAATATCATTGGTGATACACTTTATCGTCGTGGAGCGGATTCTGTTTTTCGACGTTGTCTAACTCATGAAGAAGCTGAAAAGGTGTTAAATGACTGCCATTCTAGAGCATGTGGCGGTCATATGTCTGGGTATGCCACAGCCCAAAAGATATTGCGTGCAGGTTATTTCTGGCCAACGTTGTTCAAAGATTGCATTTATGCGGTTCGGAAATGCCACAACTGTCAAATTTTTTATCGAAAAATGCGCGCGCCACCCGCTCCTCTTCACCCTATAATTGTTGTTGGTCCTTTCGCGAAATGGGGTATCGATTTTATTACATGTAACCCTCACTCGGCCGGGGGGCATGCCTATATTATCTTAGCAGTAGATTATTTTACAAAATGGGCCGAGGCGATGCCTACATTTTCGGCTGACGGCAAGACTGCTGCAACTTTCGTATTTAATCACATAATTGCTAGGTTCGGTGTTCCTCAAGCTATTATTACATATCATGGAAGTCATTTTCGGAATGTCATGATGACTGAACTGACAGACCAACTTGGCTTGCGCCACGATAGTTCCACTCCGTATTATCCGCAAGCCAATGGTCTTGTTGAAGCCATTAACAAAGTTTTAGTCACCATGATCAAACGAATCATTGGTATTCACAAGAAGAACTGGCATTCCATGTTATTTTCAGCACTTTGGGCATATCGAACCTCAGTCAAAACATCAACGGGTTTCACTCCTTTTCAACTAGTTTACGGTTTGGAAGCTGTGTTGCCGATTGAATGCAAAATACCGTCACTAAAATTAGCCGTAGAATTACTTCCAGCTACGTCTGAAGAGGAGAAATGTTTCTTGTACTTAGCCCAATTAGATGAGAATCGACGAAATGCTGCAATAGCAAACGAGGCTCATGTTAAAAGGATAAAAGCTCAGTTTGATAGAAGTGTGACCCCTCGAAATTTTTCAGAAGGAGACCTAGTTTTACTTTATGATCAAGCTAACGACAAGCTAGGAGCTGGGAAATTCGTGCCTATGTGGCGTGGTCCTTACATTGTTAAACGAAAGTTAGCAAAAGGGGCCTATGAGTTGATAGATTTTGACGGTGTCCCTTTGGATAAACCCAGAAATGGGCTCTATCTAAAGCGATATTATGCTTAAATGTGGTGTGGAGATTTTGTTAGTTTAGATTTCTTTAATGCTGGTGTGTTTTAGATTAGAAAAGTGTGCCTAGTTTAGAGAGTGTTTTTATCACTATCCCTGCTTATCTGAGTTTTACTCTTGATATTGCAGATGTCGATGTCTCTTCAAACCTACATTGGTTTTGCTGATGGTGCTTGTCGTAGTACACGGAACATTTCTTCCGCAGCTTGGGTTATCTATTCACCCTTTGACGAGTTAGTATCCATGCATGGGGTAAGCCTTGGTCAAAAAACAAATAACATTGCCGAGTATAGTGCAGTGATTGAGTTATTATCTGAGTCCATATCATTTGGAATTCGGAGTTTGATTGTAAGGTTGGATTCTGAACTTGTTGTATTACAGCTTAACAGGGTTTATACCAGTAGAAATCCGGTGTTATTACGGTTATTTTTGAGAGTTCGTCTCTTGGAACGTGAGTTTGATTACATTGAATATCAGCATATTCCAAGACATTTAAATACATTAGCAGATTCAATTGCTTCTAGTATGATAAATAGACATTTGCAATAATCAAAACAGTAAATCAAATGCATTCATATATGTACACAGATAGCCGGAAAATAGTGATATATCATAGTATAGGAGTGTTTTCAAAAAATATACATCGTCTTCGATCATAGGTTGGAAACACCTTATGATCGGCAAAAAATGATAACTCAAAAGTCAAAATATGAGTCTACACGATCATCCCATCACTGATGATGATCACGATAAGAAACCACTACTCGGGCTACCCTGCATAGGAACCTCCTAAAAGGTCCTGGAACTCCAATCACATATCTCTGCAACCTGAGAGGAATGTCATCTATGCTCGTCTCTGGAATATCTAGAGTTAAATGCTCTAGATGATGCTCTAAATCATTCAAAATCTCCGCTGATTGGCCTGCTGGGGCTGGTGCGGCTGCAACTGGATGTCTTCTCTCGTAAGGTTGGAGATGGGCTGGTCTTTGTGGACCCACATCTGTTTTCAAAAAACTTTTGGTTATTAGTTTTCAAAGACGATAAAAAATTAAAAAAAAAACAATTAGAATTTAGCAAACGTTGAAAAATGATTGTACCTAACTCATCCCACTGTTCACCTGCTGGGAGAACCATCTCTCGGTCGCCGCGGAAATCTATCCCGGCGTATGGAAAATCCTCTATCACAAAAAGTTGGCGATCCAGCCAACGAAAATATGAAGGAGGAAATCGGAAAATCTCAGTACCCTCGATAGCATTACAAGCCATCAATGCGGACCAACGAACCATCCTCGGTTCTCAAAGTCGACCGGCATCAACAGAAATACTCTGTGGAGCTAACATGGGGATCCTCTCTAGAGCAAAAGAAACAAAAATGGATCCATATCCAAAGTTATTCAGTTTCCCATTTTTTGCTCTGGTTAGTTGGCCTTTTACATTAGCCAACACAGCTTCACATCAGTTAAAGATGGTGTCGCGAAAACAGTCCACGGCAATACGCATTTGGGAACCAGTAGCTACATGAAGTGCAACACTCCCACACAGTTTGGTAACAGTAAAAGCAATAACTTTCAATTCAGGACGGATGATGTGTTTTATGTCAATCCGTTTGTCCCGAGGATTTTCCTGGTCATTGCAGAATTCTAGTTGGAGACTAGCAACAGACTGGCCACTTGGCCTAGTCCCAAACAAAGAAACTTGTTCGCCCCTCTTGGACAAACCAGTCAAGAAATATATATCCTCCAGCTCAATTTCGAGCCGGTGGCCACCAATGAAGAAGCACTGGTCCTCCACATTCCATCTGTTCACCAACCATGTCAAGAGTTCTACTTGTGCCCTCATGCCTGAGATGGCCCAAAATTTGTACAAGCCACATGCTTTTAATGCCTGTTGTGTGGGAAAATGAAGTATTACGGCTTCATCCACTTCCTCATGCTCACGTTCTCGCCAGATCAGCATCTTGTCAATCCTACAATATATAAAAAGGCAAGTTAGAATAGTCTTATTTGAAAATTTTTGGCAAACAAATGAGAAATGGATGTTTCAAAATCAACCGCGCGGGTACCGCACCCACGCTTTATACACAGAGCGTAGATTCGCACGCGTAATGTGTGCCGGGTGCGGAACCCACGAATTTTTCCTTATAGGAAAAAGTCGAGGTCCGCAGGTAACGTGTGTCCCACCTGCGGACCCTGCGGGCGAACTTTTAAACCATTTTTTGCCCCAAAAATGCAAACTAAAGCCTAAAAACAAATTTGAAATGGATGAAAAACAAGATTGAGAGGTTGTGGATTACCTGGGACTGACGGTTCTCGATTCCAACGGACGGATTTTCCAGAATCTTCACAGGAACTTTCTTACCCAAAAGATTTTTACTTTTCACTCTGGAACTGAACGGTAAAAATGAAATTGAAAAAGTCCTTTTTATAAGTTTTTTCAAATAGATGAATTTTTAATTTATTTATTTTTCACTTTAAAAAGGGTATTTTTGAAAGAATTTTTACTTATCTTAAACAGGTATGTATAATGTTTCAAGTTTTTGTGCAGAAACTGGATTTTTCAGGAGAATTGATCGTTTTTCAACAAAGAGCATACTTTTATCACTTTTTCGGACTCTTCAAAAATTTTACGAAAAAGTGAAACATTGGAGTCAATTTTGGTTATTTTCAAGACTCGTTAAACTCATGAAAATCCCGAGATTATTTTGCTACTTTTCATTCTCGTAAAACATATAAAAATGCCGAGTTCTTTCCATCTTTTCCTGCTCGTAAATTAAATTGAAAGTCGGCCATATGAGTACATTTTTATCCCTTTTTCGAACTCATTCAAACTTACAGAAAAAGCGAAACCATGGAGTTCTCTTTTAAGCCCTTTTCAGACTCTCTAAACATGAAAATATTGCCGAGTACTTGACTATTTGAACTCGTTAAAGTAAATGAACAGTCGTCCCTTCAGTATAAGTTTACCCCTTTTACGGACTGAAATGGAATATTTACGAAAAAGGTATGCGTTGACTAATTACGGTCAATAGAGTTCTCTCCCGCATTATTTTATCGTTTTTTCAGGCTCGAGAGACTAAATTTATGAAAAAGTACACCCACGGAGTTTTCTTAAGTTTTTCTTCTGACTCCCTAAAACTGAAAAACACCGAGTTTCTCCTATACTGGACTCGTTAAAACTTAACAGTAAAGGACCTGTTCAATTTTCAACAGGAACGAACCACTCCTTCTTAGGGTTCGAATATCAAACTAAGTTGGACTCATCCGAAGGATGAGCTTATAATCAAGCAAATGTTATCCTCCTCAAGCTTGTCAAAAATAAAGAGGTACTTGCCAGAAATGGTGGGCGAAAAAGAGAGAAAAATGGGCGTGTTTGTTATATTTTAAATTTTTCGAAAATTCAGTCAACCACTCTTGAACACGACACTTTCGTTCACCTGGGTTGGGAAATCATTTACCTAACAATTAATCAAACCACTTGTCTTCAGCCGGTTTTTGGGTATTAGCTTTGGGTCAATTGTTACCAAGCCATCTGCAGTGTCGTTATGTGTTCAAGAGAACAGTTCAAATAAACCATTCATCTGCAAAATATCTGTCATCCATTTTTGACCATCCCTGAGTCAGTCCTTGCCAATATATTTTCAAGACTTGATCTATGATTTCGTGTTGTGGGCTTGCCTACGACAGATCACTTTCTATCGACATCAGCACATTATCTAGGAAGTTGATCCAGAAATCATCAGTACCTTGAAATCTGCATGCCTCAATGGCAGGTTTCTTGCCTTCGACGACAAGTTGCATCATTGACCTTCGATCGAATGATTCCGTGACATGTTCGACTTCGGCTCATTCATTCACATTTCATGGATTGTACTGAGTACTTTAAGAGCCATTGACATTACTGGTGGTTTCTCTCACACTTGTTAACAGTTCACATCATTGACTGGTAATCAAATGGTTTCTACCATGTTCGACTTCAACACATTTATTCACATGGATAGAATCGTACTAGTTCGAGATGCGGAAATCAAGACCCTGGATCTAGTTTCCACCATCCAGGCTGCGAGGAATTTTATTATTATACAGTAGACTATTCATTACAGATGGTTGCGCCCATGCTGTGTCTACGCTATTGATGTAATATTAAAATCATTCTTGTATCAGAACGATTTGAGTTAGTTTCTAGTTAGTTTTAATCTGAGTATGGGAATGCCTACCTCAGTGATGACATATATATGTATATATTTTGCATTGAATGTTTTTACAGGTTCCGAATGGGGTGTCCACGGGATGATCTTTGAAATGATAAAGTACTGCACTCTTCATATATGACAGACTTCAGCTTCATCTATTCCAGACTTTGCACTTTAGGGGGCAATTTGTTACACTAAAAACTGTCATCCTGACATTTTACTATGAGTATGAGCTCATTATTACTCATACTTCCTCCCTTTGCAAGTCTAACATATCAGCTCCTCATGTCAAGCTTTCAAAATCAGAGAAAAGTTCCTAAAAATCCCCTAAACATTGGTATCGCACTTTCTCTATTCATTGCCTGCGGTCCCGCACCTAAAGTTCAGCTTGCCTGCGGAACCATACCGCACGTTCTTTGTGTTATGGGTGCGGACCTCTGTAAAACTCAAAAAGGCGAGAAAGTAAAGATAAAAAGTTGATTTCAGATGAATTCTAGAAGATTCTAGATAGGAATTTTCGGGAATGGATACGCTTTGAGAAGGTTCATGCATCCCTCACTTGATGGAGCTAACCCCTTGATGTAAGGAGCTAATCCCTTTGAAGGAGGATTCTATCCCTTCATATTTGGAACAGAAAACCTTCTCTTTTCCACTATAAAAAGAGGCCTTGGGTAGCCTCAAAGAGAGTTCAAGCTTTAAGATATTTGAAGTTAAATGTTGTTGAGATTTAGACTTAGTTAACTAAGACTTTCTGTGAGGTTAATCACTCACCTCTATCCGTCTTGGTTCAAAGAGTGCAATGCTTGTCAAAGTAGAAGAGATTCCTGCTTCGGACCCCAAGAGGACCTGCACGACATCAAGGCACAGGTTGTAAAGGTTTTCTTTTATTTGAAGTTAATACAAATATACTCATTTCTCTCATTAAATTGTCTATTCATGGTTTATTTCATAAATTCCTTGATCATTATGATGAGTAAGATTTATAATAATGTCTATACAGGTGCTATGTAATCTTTTTGCTTGTTTGTGACTGCAGATTCACGAGGAACGTTCTTTCAAGTGCACGGGAAGGACTTCAACGAGATCAAGCAAGCGCTGGACATAAGGTAGGCCTTACACCTATATAGCATTTTTATGAATCTTGTATGCTTAGAGAGAGATTAGTATAATTGGTTGTTTGTTGCTAGTTACGTTTAGTACTAAAGAGATCGGTCTTGTCCGCAAGACGGATTAATCTACACAACACTTATCACCTTCGATTTAGAGAATTTCACCCCCCGACTTCCACATCAAATCACTCTGGTTATTCAGGTCGGGATTAACGGTCTTAACATCCATAGGGCCGTTGTGGATGAAGGTGCCTCTACCTGCGTCATGTCGTCCGCTTGCTGGAAGGCCATCGGCTCTCTGGCCCTCGCATCCTCCCCCAATGCCCTAGAGGCATTTGATGGTCGGGAATCCAAACCCCTGGGTGTTCTCGAGAGTTTAGCAATCACTTTACAAGGGAAGACTGTCAACGTAGAAGTAGAAGTGGTTGACGCCAGGCTCAACTACAATATACTTCTTGGCCGCAGCTAGACTCATGCCATGCTATGTGTGCCATCCATTGTTTTTCGATTTCTTAAGTTCCCTCACGAGGGCAAAATCGTCACGGTGGATCAGTTGTCCTTCTTCACCTCCACCTCCGAGAACAACGTACCATACGTGGATCAAATCCCAAATCCCCCTGACAGTGTAGGACCCGGTCTCTTCAAAGTTCCCGTCCTCATGGGTATCTTCCCCGCACCACCCCCGTTCACTGCTCAAGTTAACATGATTCCCAGGTCTGATGACCCCTGGCTCATTCCTACGCCTGAGCAGTTGTTTGAGTTTGGAGAATCAATGCCCTTGACTCCAGTAGAGATTATCTATTGTGAAATTGTTGCTGCATCTTATCCTCCACCTCCTCAGCATGCTCCTTTGAGCATGGCTCTAGATGTTTACTCTCAATCCCCTTGGCTTGGTCAGGCCAATTCACCTGATCCTCTCAAAGAGACTTTTCCTTCCGATGAAGCCATCATTGAAACTATGTCTCTCGAGGAGCTGCCTTGGGGCGATGGACATCATCGCTCCTCTTTTATGCCTAGCTTGGGGGCAATGTCAGACTATCTGGAGCGTTATGCATCTCAGGTTCCTACTCCTCCTCTCCAAATGCCCATTTTGATGCATGAGGTTTTTTCGGAGGGAAACCTGAGTAATATCACTCAAACCATCCCGATCAACATCTCCGTTAAACCGGGGATCGTTGAGAATATACACGTGGGAGTCACTTGTTCTCCCGATGAGATTCAAGTCTATACTGATCTTTTTAAATAATTCAGAGATGTGTTCGCCTGGCCCTACGAGGAAATGTCGGGGATTGATCCCAGTATCATAGTGCATGAGATTCCAACCTATCCTGGTGCGAAGCCCGTGCGCCAATGCTTACACCCCATGCATCCTCGCAAAGCCGTTGCAATTAAGGCAGAAGTTAAAAAAATTCTGAACACGGGCTTTATTTATCCCATCCCCCTCATAGAATGGGTGTCCAACGTTGTCCCTGTCGATAAAAATCAGGGTAATATTAGGGTCTGTGTTGATTATCGCGACATCAATCGCGCCTGTCCAAAGGATAACTATCCCACTCCGTTCATAGACCAGATTATCGACGAATGTGCCGGAAGTGAGATTTATTTTTTAATGGACGGTTTCTCGGGGTATAATCAGATCAATATTGCACCTGAGGATCAACACAAGACTACTTTCATCTGTCTGTGGGGTACTTTCGCGTATAAAAAGCTCCCGTTCGGCTTGAAGAACGCTGGAGCCAATTTTCAGCGTGCGATGTCTTACGCTTTCCATGACATTCGCCAGATCGTTCAACCTTATCTGGACGACTTGCCAGCTCATTCAGCTAGGCGAGAGGATCACCCTGAACACCTCTGCCACATTTTCCTTCGCTGTAGGTGCTACAATATTAGGCTTAATCCTCATAAATGTGTCTTTGACGTGGATTATGGCCGTCTTTTGGGATTTATAGTCTCCAAAGATGGAATTCGCCTCGACCCTTTAAAAATCGAGGCTATCATTAATCTCCCATCTCCTTCCTCTTTATATCAGTTTCAGAGTCTGCAAGGAAAAGAAAACTTCCTTCGACGCTTTATCCCGAACTACGCAGAGTTGGCTAAAGGATTCACGCGCTTATTAAAGCAGAACGTTCCCTTCCATTGGGACGAAATTTCTCAGCAGTCCTTTGAGAAGCTAAAGACGTTATTGGTTAATGCTCCTTTACTTCGTCCTCCTGATTATCACCGCGATTTCACTTTGTATCTTGCCGCCGCGTTTAGCACCATTGCTATGGTTCTGGTGCATGATGATGATGATGGTAATGAACATGTTGTTTATTATCTATCACGAAACCTTCTCGATACCGAAACACATTATGCTGATGTCGAGAAGTTGGCGTTAGTTGCAGTACACGTTGTGCAACGGTTTCGCCACTGCATCCTGTTGCGTACGATAACGGTGGTTTCGGATTGCAACCCCATGACATATATTCTCTCTCGACAATTTCTGGGGGGAAAATACTCCAAATGGATTGTTATCCTACAGGAGTTTGACTTAGAATTTACTACTGCTAAGTAAACCAAATCAATTGTTTTCGCGGATCTTATATGCTCACTCCGATAGACTCCACTCCTTCACACTCCAAGGATCATATCCCAAACGAAACTCTTTTCCTCATCAGTAATCGCGACCCTTGGTATGGTGACATAATTGTGTATCTTCAGACCTCCACATTTTGGTCTGAGTTGACTAAGGATGCCCGACGTCGAATTCGGCATCAGGTTCAACCCTACCGCATCGTAAAAGATACCTTATACCGCGTTGGAGTAGATTCGGTGCTCCGTCGGTGCCTAACCTTGGAAGAGGCTGAAAGGGTCCTAAATGACTGCCACAGTGGCGCCTGTGGTGGACATATGTTCGGATATGCTACTGCCCAGAAAATTCTGCGAGCAGGTTACTTCTAGCCGTCCATATTCAAAGACTGTATCGTTGCAGTCCGTAAATGTCACGCGTGCCAGGTGTTTCAGCGCAAGATGCGCGCGCCGCCTCTCCCTTTGCATCCTGTTATTACCGTTGACCCTTTTGCAAAATGGGGTGTGGATTTTATGATGTGTAACCCTCACTCGGCCAGGGGGCATGCGTATATAATTTTCATTGTCGACTACTTCACCAAGTGGGCCGAAGCGATGCCTACACTTGCTGCCGACGGTAAGACGGCTGCTCAATTCATCTTCAACCATATCGTTGCACGTTTCGGGGTCCCGCAAGCCATCGTTACTGACCATGGTACTCATTTCCGAGATTATATGATGGCTGAGCTGACTTCAACGTTGGGCTTACGTCACGATAGCTCAATGCCATATTACCCTCAGGCAAATGGCCAGGTTGAAGCGATGAACAAATTTTTGGTCACTATGCTTCAACGAACAGTTGGTATTCACAAATCCAATTGGCACCTCCAACTGTTCTCAGCTCTATGGGCATACCGGACGTCTGCAAAGAGTGCAACCGGGTTCACACCATTTCAATTGGTGTATGGTCTGGAAGCAACTCTTCTGGTTGAATGCGAGATTCCTTCTTTGAAATTAGCTATAGAACTACTACCCGGTACTTCTGCCGAGGAAGAGCATCTTTTGTATCTGGAAGGGTTAGATGAAACCCTCCGTTTAGCTGCTTTAGTCATTGAAGCAAAAAAGAAGCGGGTCAAAGCTCACTTTGATCAAACAGTTTCTCCACGTTCCTTTATCGAAGGAGACCTCGTCCTCCTATACGATCAAGTGCATGAAAAGCTTGGGGCTGGTAAGTTCCAACCTATGTCGCATGGGCCCTACATAGTAAAACGTGTTTTGAAGAATGGGGCTTATGAGCTGATAGATTATGAAGGAATTCCGCTGGCGCAGCCCAGAAATGGGTTGTACCTCAAAAAATACTACGCCTAAAATAATTTTTGGTGTAGTGTGTGTACATAGGTGTGTGTTTTTCATTTGTGTGCATGTGTGGTGTGGTTTTCAATGTAAACGTCTTTCTGCTGATCGGGTCTTCTTGATTGTGCAGATGTCCATCCATCCATTTGTTGGTTTCGCGGATGGTGCCTCCCGCAGTACCAGGAATCTATCTTCGGCGGCCTGGGTAATCTACGATCCTGCTGGTGAGTTGGTCAACCTGCAAGGTGGGTGTCTGGGACGTACTACAAATAACATCGCGAAATATAGTGCTGTGTTAGAATTATTAACCGAGGCTGTAAACCTCGGTATCCGTGAATTACTTGTGTATCTAGATTCGCAACTTGTAGTATTACAACTGAACGAACACTATTCAGTAAGAAACCCATCCATTTTACGTCTGTATCTGCATATTCGTTTACTAGAAAGAAATTTTGACTATATTACATATCAACATATACCCAGGCATATGAATGCGTTAACTGATGCAGTAGCTAATTTGGTTTTAGATAGACATTTGCGCAATGTAAATCATCATCACATGTAAAAGGAAAATCCATCCAGAAATAGATATGTATATATATAGATATCGAATGTTTGCATAGTGTGCATCACATTAAATCAAAAATATACATGTTCATCTTAGTACATCTGGAGACGACATGTCTCTCAAAAATATGCATGATAAAAACCCTAGGAGTCTAATCCACATGGTGCTCATGATAACAAGTGACTGCACGCACTAAGCGTCTCAGAATTCGGTGGAGGCGACTGGGCACTCCCACCGTGTGTCTCTGGTACGCCATCGGTACATCCGCCAGCCGGGCGTAGTCTGGGATCCCTCGGGCTATACCCTCGAGATTATGGATCAAGTCCCCCCCTTCTGCCCCCTCTGCCTGAGGATCAGGTGCGGGAAGAGTCCTCCGCGCGATAGGAGACATTTCAGTTGGTCTCTCTGGGCCCACGTCTGCATACATATAAAATGTGTCAGGAAGAACATGTATTAAATTTTTTTTATAAAACATAAAAATGAAAAAGAGAAGAGGTCATACCCATCTCCTCGTCCCAATCATCTCCCTCTGGCAGTGGGAGATATGGATCACCAGTGAAATCGGTTCCTACATATGGCCAGTCTTCCACTACGATCAACTGACGCCGCAACCACCCGAAAAAATCCGGCCTCCAGGACATCTATTGGCCTCCTCCAGCTCTGGGCATCAATGCTGCCCAGCGAGCCATCCTTGGCTCTCATGGAATCGGCTCAGCTACTATGGCCCCTTGGCCCTGGAAGATTGGTAATCGTTCTAGAATGAACGATACCAGGATGGAACCGTAGCCGAACTGTTTCAGTTTGGCCTTCTTACACTTCGTGAGCTATCTTTTCATGTTTATTGTCACTGCTGTGGCCCAATCGAACAATAGGGGAGTCATACACTCTGAGGCTAGCAAAAGTTGGGCCTTTGTTGCCTCGTGCGGTGCTTGCAATCCCGCAGCCCGCGTGATGGTATGTAGCACTAATCTGAGCACTAAATCAGGAATGGCATGCATGTCTACCTTTCCACTTCTTGATCCCAGTCGTGCCCTTGGGCACACTCGTGCCATCACTTGCTCCATCTTCTCACCAGACGGTCTGCTCCCTGTCAATATGGGCACCGGACCTCTGCGCGATAATCCGGTTATGAAGTATATGTTAGATACCTCCAGTTCTAATACCTGGGCCCGAAACTTGAACACTTGTTCATGTTCATCCCATATGCTGATCAGGTACTGTAGAAGCTCGGGCTGGGCTCGTAAGAAAGGTGTCAGGAAGAATTTTTTAAGCCCACATTTCCTGAGGGCATTCATGCAAGTTTCACTCTCTATGGCCTATTCATCCTCTTCACCGTTCTCCCTCTCTTTCCACTCAATGACCATTTTGATTGTTTGCCTACACTAACATGGTCAAAAAACTTCAATTAGACCTCTGCTATCTTTAAAAAATCATGCAATTCATTCATTTTATGGAAATATCAAGCGGAAAATTAGATTGTGCCGCTGGCGCGGGCCCTTTGGAAATAAAATTCCATTGGCGCGGGTCTGTGCCGGATACTCGCGCCAATGGGCGAAGCCCTAAAATTTAAAAAATTCCTCATAAAAAGTCTAATATACAATTAAAATTTATGAGAAACGGATTGAAATGGAGTGCAAAGAAGCGCCTCTTACCTGGAACTGACAGAACTCTGAATGATAGCCCGGATCGGTCGTAATCACTGTCAGAAGTTTGCACACCAAAATGGACCACTGCTGCTCTTTGGTGAGGTAAATAGTAAAAAGTAATTCTATTTTTACCATTTGACATATTTATAACTTTTTAAACTCAAAATAGATTTTGAAGGTTATTTTTCTGAATATTTTAATATATTTTGTCAAAAATGGGTTTTACACTCACTTTTTGTGTAGCAACAGGTCTTTTATGCGACCTAAATGGTGAAACGAGTTGTATTTTATACTTTTTCGGACTCGGTAAATACACGAAAAATTCACTGTGGAGTCATCTTTCAGCTCTTTTTTGACTCTCCAAATATGAAAAGATTGTCGAGGCCCTTGTCGTTTCGATCTCGTTAAAGTGGACACGAATCGACATCTACCCAGTATACGTTTACCCCTTTTTCGGGCTGGGATAGATTATTTATGAAAAAGGAATACCCTAGCCTATCACGACTAGGAGGTTTTCTCGGATATTGTTTTCTACCTTTTCGGGTCCGAGGAACTATCTACGAAAAGGGACCACTGGAGTTTACTTTTCTGCTGTCTTTTCAAACTCTCTAAATATGAAAAGACGTCGAGTTCTTCCTTTGTCAGACTCGTTAAACCTTGATGACATTGGGTTCAGTCGAAATGACGTTCTCCGAGTTCCTCCTTCCTAGGGCTCGTTAAATGTACTAGGATGGATTCGCCCGAAGGGCAGACTTACATTACAAGCATATGTTATCCCCTTCAAGCTTGTTATCAAAAATAATTGGGGTACTCACCAGAAATGGTGGGGGAAAATGGAACCAGCATCATTGTCATGTTGGCAGTATGTCGCTCTTAAACATGGCACTTGTCTGCATTCGTGTCGGGTTGGGGACATCTCATCTCGTTCTTCACTTGCCTCCGTGGATTTGGATAATCCCTTTTGGCCTCTCATCTACTCATTGCCTCGTCACCATGACCTCTGATCCGTTGATGTCAAATACTGCCAAAACCACTGTTGTGCCGTTATATGTTCAAGAGAAGTTGACCTCTGCAAGTATCAACCTCCCTCTGATTCTCATATGATCTTAACTCACAAAAAACATCATGTTCCTTTGTCTCGTGTCGATGATGCGGGAAACATTATGGCCCACCTTTGATCAAGGTCACTTCCTATCGACTTCAGCTCATTATCCGAGAAGCTGATCTAGGGACTCCCTTCTGGTACCTTGGAGCCTGCATGCCTTAATGGCAGGTTCGTCGCATTCGACGCGGGGTTTTCATCATTGGCCTCCGATCAAATGATTCTACGGGTGTTCAACACTAGCTCATTGATTCACATGCCATAGATTGTACCTATAGTACCTTGAGGGCCATTGTCATTATTGGTGGTTCCTCTCGCGTCTGTTAACAGCTCTCATCATTGGCTGGTAATAAGGCGATGTTCTTGCATGTTCGACTTCAGCTCACATATTCGCATGCTTGAACTTGTACTCTGTTTGGGTCGAGATGGAGCGTAAGACCCTGGATTATGTCTGTTGTAATCCAGGCTGCGATTTTGTGGATTATTATGATTGATTGCATGACTCACTCACTGGATGGTTGCAACCATACCTGAGTCTATTTATCGATCCTCATTGGATGGCTGCGTCCACACCTTGGATCTAGATTATTGTATACTCTGTTATGGATGGTTGCGCCCATACCACACATATATATCATCTGAGACATCAGTTGTAATTCGCTCCGCCGGTTTTCCGATGGCAGTGTTTTCAGTCGGCATGTTCTCGTAAAGCATTTCACCCCTCTCTCTCTCTCTCGGGCCTCATGCTTTAGGGGGCATCTGTTACACAGCAATTTTTCATCGTCCCTACCATTCCCCATCCCGCACATTGGAGGGCTTGTTCCGTGACCCGTGAGTAGAGACAAGACTTGAAAATAATTTCATTGCATCCCTCTGAAGATGAGCTTTCATTGCCCTGAAGACATCTCCCTGCAAAAAACCCTAAAAATAGCTCTTTCTCCATTGGCGCGGTTCCACAGTTCAGCCCTCGCGCCAAGGGGGCAAATCCTCCAAAGAGGGCGCGCCAATTGGCGCTCTGTCATAGAGCCGCACTCGCGCCTACCATATTAAGAGGTGTTTTTAAAAAATAAATGGCGGAAGTTTCGTCCTAACAAATTCCTGGACTGCTATCTATCTTGAGTTGGGAGGTTTGGCTACGGATTTCCATAGAGAGGAAGTGGTTTTGCCACCTCTCATGGAATCTTCCTTGATGATAGGGCCAATACCATGATTATAGGGATCCCAACTCCCCTTCCTCCATCTATAAAAGCTTACCCATCTCCATGGCAAGCTAGTTCCGGAATCTCCCGATTTCCAAAGAGCTTTCACATCCTTATGTTTAACATGAGAACCTTCTTGATTCCCTTAAGGCCAAATCCAAGCAAGGAGACTGTTACCCGAGGATGCGAAAGAGAGGCCTGTCCCATCCTTGATAGGCTTTATCGAGACATGTGCTACTGATGACCCGCCAAAGGAGAATTTGGCGTCGAAGCTTTGGTTGTATTCTTCTTTTTGACTCATTAATATTAAGCGACTATTGGTTATGGTTCCACTCTTGTTCTTGATCATGTTCATGAGTTATATCCTCTTCGACTGATATATAGTTGTATGTACTGGATTTTATGCTTGCGTTTGTGTTGTTTCTTGCATGTGCAGGTGTCCGATCACGGAGATCGTGAGGATTGTGATCTGCCAGGGCAAAGGAACGGGAGCACCACCTCTTCTACAAACGACAGCGTTGGATTCCAGGTAAGCCCTCCTTGCAAGTCGGTTTATTTACAATTAGGAACCTGCACTGTAGCGTGTTTGATTGTTGCTAGACCCGATCTGGGCTAGTAGGGATCGCCTCTGTCCGCAGAGGGGATTTACCTCCTCAACACTTTGGGACCAAGAGTTCCTCCTCTGCATGCAAATCCAGCTACCTCTTAAGGGACAATAGCATGGTTGTCTCCTCATCAAATTTTATATCTCGTCTCACAACATTCACCTATTGTTTGGAAAATACACCCGATAGTTGTGGGGAGTATCAGTGTACCCCAAAAATATCCAAACATCAGCTATTGGTTCGAGCTTCTTCCCAGAATATTTGGTCACATGGCAATAGATAGATGAGCCAAAAAAAAATATTAAAAATCAAGTTTTTTACCAGAAAAATCCTCTGCTGGTGTACTCATGCCAAGTATCCGATGAGGACTACGGTTTTGCACAAATACCGTTGTGTTGCATGATTCTCCCCACAGATGCAATGGTAGGTCCTGATCATACAACATTGCTCATACCACACCCGCAATTGTTCTGTTCTTTCTTTCAGAGACCTCATTATGTTGTGGGTTATGAGGCACAATCAACTCTCTCCAATTTTTTTCTTTTCTGTAGAAATTCTTGAATTCATTGGAGATTTATTCACCATCATTGTCACTCCTAAGAGCCTTCACATGCTTCCCTGTGTCTTTCTCCACTAGTGCTTTGAACTCACAAAATTTTGAAAACGTCTGATCTTTCTTCTGCATGAAGTAGATCCAACACTTTCTAGAAAAATCATCAACAAAGATCACATGTATGAGTGAACTCTCTCAAGGATATACGTTGCTCAGTTCTCCTTCTCGTGAAAAGTGGCCTTTGCATACTTCCCCATGGTACATCCCTTGCATGTGTCTATCTGCGCAAGAGTACCCTTGGGAAGTCCCTTATAAATCTGTTGCATGAACTTCAAGGCTCCGTGGTGTAGATGGCCCAATCTCCTGTGCCATAGCTCACCCTCATCTCAACTCATCAGTTTGTCTTCCTTACCCATCAATGTTGTGAAACCATATACATCATGTTTATAGAGATTCTTCACACAAATCCCAATCTTCTTGGCTTATATTATGGACTTGTGTCGAAGGAAATATTTCCCTTCTCTGAAAACCACATCATAACCTCTATCATCCAAAATTGCGACTAAAACTAAATTCTTTTTCAAGCCTGGTACATGCATTGCATATTTTAATAAGAAGGGTTTACCTGACTGTCTCTAGAAGGTAACTGTACCAATCCCGGTAGCACTGTACCACCTGCCATCACCCATTTCAATATGCATCTGGAGGTCCTTCTCCTCCTAGCTACTGAAAAGTTCTTTATCTCTCGTCATGTGGAAAGATGCACCACTATCCAAGTACCACATTGATCCCATCGCACTTGGCACCATACATGCGATGAGCGAGAATTCCAACTCAAATTGTGAGGCCAAAGCCTCACTAGATGAAAATCCTGAAGCCATCTTGTTCTTCTTCTTTTGTGGAAAATTAGTGGCATAATGTCCATGCTCGTGACAGTGAAAACACTTCACTCTTGACATGTCGAAATTCTTGCCTTCTTTTCCGAACTCAGATTTGGAATACGATTTCTTTCCCTTCCCCTTCTTCGCCTTACCATCCAAGGCACAATTTTCTTCATCATCTGTCTTAGATGAAGATCCATCCCTAGTATTCCACCTGAATTCTTCTTGCATCAAATCCGACCAAATTCATTCCCAATCTGGCAGCTTCTCCCTCCCATTGGCAGAGTCCTGATAACTATGCCAACTCTTGGGAAGGCATACAAGAGCTAGGCTCACCAAGTCATCATCTGCGATAGTAATTTCGATGCTCCCAAGCTCATCTCGACATTGGACAAACTTTTTTAAATATTTAAGAATAGTGTCGCGTTTCTCCATTTTGATTTTCCTAATCTTGTCCTTCAGTGCCAATTTTCTATGATCACTGCTAATCTGAAATAGATCTGTCAAAGCCTTCCACATTGCATATGGAGTCTCTTTTCCATGGAGACTTGAGACAATGTGGTTTCATACTCCCTCCAATAAGATCCTCCTCGCGTTTGAAACCTTATTTTGCCAATCATCAAGAAGAGAGGCATCTACTGGAGGGGGTTTGGGAATGTCATTATCAATGAATTATTTCAACCTGTTGTCCTCCATAACTGCCTCCATCCTATCATTCTATGCAATATAATTGGAACTACCCTCGAGTGCATACTCCAATCTCAATCCATTGAAATTCATCTTGATCCTGATCCGCTTGTCACACCAAAGAATGCTTTTGCAAATTCGAATGATATTCAATCACAAACTCAATTTATTCTCCACTATAGTGATTTCCTACGCTCCGATACCATGTAGAAATTATACAAACAATATGTATATTAATGGATTCAATCTGATGAAGCAATGTACTAAAGAAAGATATTGAATCCTTCTACAAATCAATTGCAGAAAATAAACACGATCGCCAATCACAAAAAGTAAATAAAGAAGCAGATCAAACCACAACACAGATATTTTCCCGGGGAAAGCTTGTTGCTCAAAACCCCTCTATCTTCTATTGTGTTGGGTGTGGAGCCTGATTATCTTGTTTATTTTGTATCACAGCGTTGGACCCCTGTACCTTAGCCGCCCGTAATTAAACGCTACCTGGGGGGTCCAAGGGGGGCAGCTGCGACTTTATGGAGCCCCCCCTTGGCGGGGGGTTTTGGGGTCAGCGCCCCTGAAGCTAAAAATAGATGTAAAATTTCCTTGTAAAAGTATAGTAATTTCTAGTCAATCTGGGCCGTTCATTAGGCGGATGATCTGACGGTAGAAATTATGTTTAGTTTATGGTTTTTTTCCCTAGAAGGCAACCCCTCGCTTGTATGAGGGTATTTTATTGCAGCTGTGTATTGTATGTGTATTCTCGGAGCGAGAAACAGATAGGGAGACTATGAGAGAGAACAAAGGATATTACAGCGGATTTTTTGTAGGTTGTGTCTCTTCATTTTGCTGGATAATAGAAAGGAAGGACTGGTTGTTCGTGGTGGACGTAGCCCAAACTGTGTGAACCACGTATATCTGTGTCTCTCTGGTTTTATGTGTTTTGTGTGCTTGTGTTTTCTGCATATTTTATGTGTTTCATTGCTCTGTAATATTTAATTTTCTAGCATATTTTATATTCACCAAAGAATCATGAAACAATTACAATGCACTCTTATCACAAGAGTTTCCTGCACTCTCACATTTGTGTCACACTGACCCGGAAAAAATCAACCAACATTTTGCCAATTTCCTACCTATAACAAGCTTTCCTTGCTTGTGCAATTCATGTGGAATGTAATCCCTATTCTTTAGGAAATTCAACCTTCCAAAACTGTGCAATTCTCATGGGAAATCTTATGGTTGTCTTACTGCATACGGGCAACCTACTATTGATACAATTGATAGTTAACATCCCTTTAACCTTTATCTCAACTGGGTCTCCACTGGAACTAACATGCATGCAGCTATTAATAGTAAATCATCAGTTGCTTGGCATATCACTGCATGTGAATTAAATCTGATTTAATTCAATTGATCTCTCACTAGTGCAACAAACAGTTACAACTAGTTCAACTAACTTTAACTCAATTAATTGAGTTAACTGATTTCTCATGCATTAAACTAATGCAATAACTACAACTTGAAATCCATAACTAATAAAATCACTTTGCATGCCTCACCAACCACCCTCAAATTGAAATCATGAGCTGACTGATTTTATCACACTCAGTTAACTATTACAAGTGATTATGAGATAAGATTGCATTTTATTGTCCAATTTAATTAAGGGAAAATTAAATTAGACACACATTTCTTGTTGAATTTTCAACAACAGGTTGGTGGGTGGCCGGATGGAGGAACTCACACATACTCACCCATGCATAAGGTGGTAAGGAGTGTTATTTTAATTAAGGTGTGGCATTGGCATCCATTAGAAGGCATGCCATCGAGGTTTTATGAAAATAATCTCGTATGGCTTGCCCCTGTTGAAACCAATCCTTTGGAAACCTCTAGGGTGGTAGTGAAGGTGACTTAGCAGGTCATGAACCCAGGTGTGGAAGGAATCATCTCTCATGCTGTAAGAAACAGTTGCGGGTATGTCCAATTCCTTTATGTTTTAAATACCCTTATCCATGTGTTCATTTGGTACTTCATAATATGATGGACGATTGTATTTGAGATGGAATTATCGGATAGTGATGAGATATCCTAGGAAAAATGGGAGGAAAGAGACATTTATTTTATTGGGTTGTCTGAGTATTTTTTAATTCTCTCTACCCATTATGGAATTATGCTCTCCCTGATGTTCATGCATTCTTGGAATGAGCTATGGATTTCATTTTGTATATTTTTCATGGAGTATTTTGTTCAGTCTTTAGTTTCGCTGATAAACCATTTTCTTGGCATGATATGGGGTAGTTTTAGGAAGTTAAACCTGGAATTGGTTACTGTCCCTGGTTAAAGAAATTTTTGTGATATTTAGGATGTTATTGGTGGCTTGTTTCATTGATCCCATGACAATGAGCTGGGAAAACATTTGTATAATTTTCCTAACACTTATTGCCCTATTGTATATTATTGTCTCATGTCCACAAGGCCGAATATTCATCGAATTTGTTGGGACCCTACACTAGGTCATCTTCTTGTGTGTCAGTCTCTAATTAAGGCGAGGTCCTTGGTGGCAACAGTCTCGTCATTTGAGTATCTTTATCTATCTCATCTTTGTGGTCTAATGGATTATCGTATAGCATGACCCTCCTCGAGCAGAAGGAACAAAGCATAGGAAGGTTGTGGTCGAAGTCAGGGTTGAGGAAAAGGGTGTGGTAGACGTTAGTCCTAACCACAACAAACCAGGGGTCAAGGTCGTTGAAATACAATTGAGTTAATTCAGGAGGCATCTCAGACCTATCATTCCAATACGAAACCTCAAATTCACTAGTTAATATCAGGGTGGGAGACTGACCTAAAGCAACAAGCCAAGAGCATAGAGTTGGAGATGGACGAATGGAAGGATCTCATCCCAGATCCAGGCCATTCCAGATGTCGATACACCCAGTTTCATCATATATTGTATCTATATTGGATGATGGAAATTTTTTTGGCAAAATATTTGACTACCTCTATTGCAGAAACATCCAAGCCAAAAATAAATTTCAGGAAATCCATAAGGAATTTCAACTTTTCAAGCTGCATGTGAGGCTATCTAGATGAGGAAGATCCTGGTCGGTTTGTTCGGTTCTCATTTAGATCCTACCATGATTCGTTGTGATAATTAGAGTTGCATTAAACTCTTGATTAATCATGTGTTTCATGATATATCTAAGCATATAGATATCTGGTATCATCATATCAGAGATTGTGTGTAGCGGAAGATCATGTTGCTTCAGTACATTCCTACGGAAGATCAAGATGCAGATATTCTGACGAAGGCGCTCACCAGGAGAAAATTTGAATACCATAGAGACAAGATCGGGGTGAAGGATAATCCCTTTCTTGTTGAGAGGGAGTGTTGAGATTCAACAAGAGGATGATCCTAGTGAAAATTAAGCACCTTCACTAGGTGGGGCCTGCAGGCTATTTTTAGCTGTATTTCTATTTTTAGAATGGTGAGCATATTCTAAAATTAGTAGGATGTTGATTCTAGATGGTTGATAAAATTCTATCTTTAGATGAGTTTCTATTTTTAGAACATGGGCGAAGTCTATTTATAGGTCGCATGTCTAAAAATAGAATGCATATCAATTATTATTAACCCTTAATGATAATCAGACAATAAATAATAAATTATTCTCTTGGAGTACTTGATTTCAGTTAACTGATGTGGAAAACCAGTTAGCTAAAGGAATTACGAGTTGCAAGGTTGGTTGGTGACTCATGCATGATGGACTTCGTTGTGACTGGGTGTGACACAGTTGTAAGAGAGTTGGAAGAGTAGTTATGGGAGTTGTTATTTAGTTTAACTCAGTTAAGTGAGTTAAAATCAGTTGTGCTAGTTGTAACTAAAGATACACTAGTGAATGATGAGTGAATTAATTATTTAATTAATTCACAAGTAGTGTCTTACTTTCTACTGAAGAAATACAGCAGTTAACTACTTGCATGTCGAATCCAGTGGAGACCCAATGGAGAGATAAGTGAAAGGGTGTGTTTGACTATCAATTGTGACTATAGTGATGCATTCAATGCATATACACACACATTGGAGTTTCCAATGAGGATTGCATAGTCAAAGCAAGGAAATATTGACTTCATTCAGGGATCTTCTTCAGCAGGGATTGCGCAGTGGAGGCAGGATTTCAGGAGGCAGTAAATTTGTGCATGTGTGAACCAATTTTTGTATGACAGTGTGAGACGATTGTATATTGTACTGAGAGATCTATGAGCTGAGCTTTGTATGAGATTGTTTCATGATTCCATGATATACATAATATATGATAGTTGGGGTTTTTAGCTTCAAGCTTTCCTAGTAAAACATCTTGTTATGTGCGATTGATTTTTCTTCATATGTTTGCAATTGGCGATTTAATTTCTGCAAAGAATTGAGTAGAAGGATTTTGTATTTAACAGTGGGTTTAATTGTTAGATCACGGGAGTCCGGTAATATACATGCTTATTTTATAATTTCTACATGTGATGTTATACTTATTCCATGAAATTCAAGGATATTTTCTATCACGTTTTCTATGCTACCTATTAGTCTTCTTGCATATAGGTATCAATTTTTTTCAACATATAATGTACTTTTAAATTTAATACTTAGCTACAATTTTATTTAGAAATGTTATTTATATTTATGGTTTATATTCTCTATCTATTCATAGACATTAATGTGCATATAATAGAAGAAACTCATCCAAATATAAAGTGAAATCTAATAAAAATACTTATGACCATCTTAACTTTTACATTTTTTTACTATTGGTTAATATGATACTATTGGTTAATTCATATTAAGAAATATGAGTTCACTTATATATCAAATGTGAGGGTATTATTCCCTACTCAATGTTATTTTTTAATTCATAGATCCTATAATTATTATTTTTGTAAATAAAAATAAATAAAACAAGTATATTATAGTTTTATGCAATTTTAAACACAAAAAACACTTGTCCACATAAATATAATATCTAGGAACTAAATTCATTACATATTTAGCAATAACTAGTATTCAACTTATCCAATAATTGGGAAATATTCCATTCTTTATACTCATTCAAAAAAAAAGAATAACTTAAAAGACTCATCTTTGATAATGGTTAGCTTGGATCAAAGAGACGCCGATGTGAGAGATCATAACTTTCTTTTTCACATAAGGTAAAACTAGCAATTTACCCAAAAGGTGTAAAGATACACTAAAGAAATATAATATTTGGGAATATCATATCCTCGAGAATAGAGCCAAAAATAAACTTACAATTAAATTTTAGAATTCGAAACCAGCTAAATATTAAAAATAAAATAAAAAATAATAACACAAATAATCATAAATTTGTATTTATAAAATAAAAATAACTAAATAAATTTAATTACATTCAACACAACAATGACAAACAAATATTCATTTTTTACCAAAAATTTACATGCACACAACATTTGTAATAAAAAAAAACTCTAAATCTTACACCCTATTTAATTTTGAATATATAATTTATAATTTTTTTATTGTCCCGGCATGATGAACAACAAATAATGTCACAATGTGATGAAAAATAAATGATATGGAAATTGGACAAAAAAATGATGTCGTAATGTGACAAACAACAAATTCCATCACCCGTGTGACGAACAACAAATGACTTTGCAATGTGATGGACAATGAATGTTGTCACAATGCAATGAATAACAAACAACATTGAAATTTTATGACATCAAAATGTGATGAACAACAAATGTCATCACAATGTGATAAACAAGAAGTGTTTTGACATTGTGATGAACAAAAAACAACATTGTAAAGTGACTAATAACAAAAACCATCACCATGTGACAAAATATAAACAACATTGTAATATGATGAACCACAAATGTCTTTGTAATTGGAAAAAAAAGATGTCTCAATATGATAAACAAATATTGATATCATAATGTATTGAACAAAAACCATTGTCAACCATGTTTAACTATGTGAGCCATGATCAACCTTTGGTTGACCATAATTAGGCACGATCAAGAATAATCATCCATGGTTAAGAATTGTCAATTATGGAGAACATGGTCAACATGGTCAAGATACCCAACCATGGTCGACCAATGTCAACATGGTCATCATATGTTCAACATTATTAATTGAGGTTAATTATGGTCAAACATGCTCACCATGATACATGGTCAACTATAGCTTGTGTGTGCATCTTAGTTAGTCATAGTCAATCATAGGGAAATTCCAACATCCTTGGTCAACCATGTTCACCATAGTCAAACGCATGTTGACCATTGTCAGTCATGGTCAAACAAAATCAACCATATTCAGACATGGTCAACAACTACAACCATAATTGGGCGGACAGGCTCCGTCTATAATGCTGGCTCATACTCTCACGTGGACGCAAGTGGAGTAGAGGTATATGTCATCGGCTCTTTGTAGTCTAATGCAATGAGTACTAACAGTGACTCCAGCATCTTAGCCTCTAACAAACAAATTATGAACTAATTAGTTTGATCAGAGTCGATGATTCTTCTGATGCTGCAGCGGGAAGAAGTTGTGTTAACAGTACCACATGAAGGACATCGTTCTCTCGCACTGAACTGCTAAAAATCAGAGATACTTGTTACAGGTCAAAAAACGTCCTCATTAGCTCAGAGGAGAAGATAAATATGGAAGGAATACAAAGCCCTAAACTAAACCTACTTTTTCCAAGGTAACGCACCCCTATAACAACAAAAGAGCGTTATAATGCACCTGATCAGTGAAAAGGTCGCGTTAGTGGCTATGGCAACGCTCTGTTTAGACTAGAGGGCAGCGTTACCAGTGTTTTGAGTTTGAAACAGGAAAAACCCGCGGAGAATGATTTGAAATTCTAGCTTTTTCTCATAAGAGAGTCAGTACAAAATAGAAACTTCAAAGCACTAGTCTCTTATTAGGCCTTGCCAAAAACAACTGAACTCTTAAGGAAGGCAAAAGCATGGAATTTGAGGAAACATCTTGGTTTTTTATATTTAGAACTGGTGGAAGGAGAAAGGTAATGATTGCTCTCTCCATCTCCTATAAAATGGAGCTACAGACTCTTGGTTCATGGTCGAAGGATTGTCAAAGTTTTGAATACTTGTGAAGCAGAGCATTATTGTTGTAGTGTCAAGGTCAAAAATCAAAGAGGTTCATTGAGAACTTGTTGATCAAGACATCACCACATTGAGAGGTAGAGAGATTGGAAGGCTGAGGAGGGCTTGGTACAACCGACAGTTGTAATCCTCCTTTTTATAAATCAATAGAAGTGTATCTTTTTTGTCCACTCTATGCGTTGATATTGTTATTGTTCTTCAATTACTTATAAGCATGAGATGAATGGCTTAGATGTGCATAGTTTAGTTGTTTATCATATATTAACTTAATTGATAGGAAATGTATGTTGTGGTAGAGATTACACGGGTGATTTTATTGATCACAGGGTCGAGATTTGGCACTGGTGAAGGAGGATCCCTACTTCTCTACTTAGCACTCTCCAAGAGACTTAAAGATCATTAAAGAGGTAATCTTCCATCCTATTCCATCAAAGTTGTTTAAGTTGATATGAACATGTATGTATCTTCTTTGTGAACTATACAACTAATCTTACTGTCTGCCTCGGGCACTGGAAAGCCCTGAGAGGGATATTTGAGAACCAACAACCCAAGCATTTTACCCTATAGCGGAATTAGCGACTTCGTTGGGGGTTTTAAACCCAAGTTTCCGGATTTTTTTTCCTTCCTTCTTTCCTCTGTTCACATCCTTCTGACTAGCTTTTATGCCCAGTAAACATTTCAAAAGCTTGCAGAGTTCAGTCCTGTGCTCTTTTTGGCCATTTGAAGAACTTTACCTTGGCTAACACTGCCTTTTTCAGTATTCTAGAGCCTTATAACACAGCCTAGCTTTGATTGCAGTGTGTGAGTCTCTGCATTAACACTGGATCTGCTCAGAACCAGTGTGTTACTCAGCCAAAAAATTGTTGTTCACCCCTGTGTTGTGTTCCTTTTTGGTTGCAGATTTTTGGCCATCAGAACCATTTCTTGACTGAATCCCTGTGCTTGTTTACCAGCTAGCATCACTATTTTTTTGTTCTTGTTTAAAAATTTAGTGTTGAATGCATTTAATTTTTAGAAGATTTTTTTTTTAGTTTTTCTGCATCTAGCTAAATTAATTCTGAAAATTTCAGTTAAAATACTGTTAAGATGAGGTAAATAGATGTCTGAATCTTTAAGGTTGAACTTTTCTATTTGAATGTTAGTGCACGGATGTTGAAAAGAAACCTCTCCTTGTAGAAATACTCTTCATCAAATTGAATATTTAGAGCATATTTTTGCATGGTTTCTTGAGTCAAAGTCTCATTACAATTGATACGTCCACTCCCCCTCCGCAAGACTAATAATCAAGTACACTAAGAATCAAGTGATAATAAAATCAATAACATTACTTTTTCTGAGCTCACACCAACAGTAGTTCAGGCTAGGATCTTGGGTTAGGAAAAGTGAGAAAATCACCCAAGATCTCAAAACTTGAGACTAGAGTCATTAACGAGCGAAATCCTACTGCACTCATATTATCGGGACCACTCCTTTACTGGAGCTAAGCGCGAGACATCACTTGGGTGCACAAGAAGGTAGCCCGCCTTTGACTGCATCCGGTGGGCATTCTATATATTGGGGTTCCCTTCGGGGATGTCGAAACTAGATCTGGGATCTAGGTGTTCTGCCCATATAGCATGTTGTCCTAGACCGTGGACCCCCATGATGATGTCTGTGATTTGAGGTATCTTTAGTGGCCATAATTTTTAGGGACTTACACAAGGTGAATGGGACGGGCTGTCCTGGTACCTAAAATAGACGGACCTACTCTGTCTTCGGTCTTTAGGAGGGTACTCGTCTTCACGAGAGTGCTTACACCTATCATTTGAGGTTCGGGCGAAGCTCTAGAGTAACCGTAACAATACTTTCGACCAACCCTCTCTGTATACTATTGTGATACTGGATTTCATCACCAGAGAACGGTAGTACTCAGACAGGGCACCCTATTCTGGCTGCTTGCTGATTGATTTTAGAGAGTCCTTTTTTCTTTTTTCTTTTTTAGGTGTGTGGTTACTGTCACTGAGACTTTATAATACATCACAATTTATTAAAATTTGTTAAAAATAAATAGGTCACCGTGGCGTCATCTGACCCATGCCATCTGTCTCGACGACAACAAGGTCTACCTCCTCTGACTCTTGAGGAAGAACTGAACCTTGGTGAACCCGTGCCTTCTGCGGAAGAGCAATCTTCATTGACAAACCTTGATTTTCACATAGCCTCATATCATACGGAATCCCTGGAGGACCCTTTCATGGAAGGTGTCGTACCTCATTACAATCCTCCACTCACTGATCCGTCGACAACTATGCTAATTCAAATTACACCACGCCAAGACATGTCTTCGGCCGCAGAAACCTCCATTTCACAGCCGGCATCCACAAGGTCGATACCAATGGAAACCATCTGAGGTTCGCCATCATCCTCCCCGCCAGTTGTTAGTTCTATGCCATTACATGGTAACCCCAGTATTCAACTTATGCCTAGTCCCAACCCTACGGTCATCACAACTATAAGTAACTCGCCGAGTCCTTTGGGATCTACTCCTACCATGACCACGTTTGGACCTACGGTTTCTCCTCCCATGAGTGGGACTACTTTGGTTCCTTTTAGCAACCCTTTTGGTTGGAACCCTTTGTTGAGTTCAAACCCCTTAGCCACCATACCAGGGGGCAGTGTCACCAACACACAAACAACAGGGAACATTTCACTACCCCTACAATCGTTAGGAAAAACCGGACAACCTATTGTTAACACTATTCCCTTAAATGGTTTAAATATCGATGTAGGGTCTATGCCATTGTCGAACTATGCAAGTAGTAGCATGCCTCCGGGAAGCTCTATTGCATCTATATGGACTAACCCACCCCAACCTCCATCTGGAATGGGAGGGCACTTTTATACTGGGGGCAACCAACCATTCACCCCGCAATACAATATGCCTTATAAACAGCAACCATATATCCCTACCCCTCCACCTATAGGAAATTTTTACCAAAGTCCTACTTATCCTACTGGTAACACATTGATGGGTGGACCCTATGGTCCAAATAGTCAGCGAATACTTCCTTGGTTAGATTCGGGAGCAAACCCGCAATTGCCATTTTTGGCAGTTCTAGACATTCCCAACATCTATAAAATGACTAATGACCCCATCAATCACAACCCTCTTTGGCCTCTAGTACCACACAAGATTCCTCCTGACATCCCAAAGTTCGATGGGAAACAAGGGGAAGACCCAGCCACACACATCACCACCTTTAATTTATGATCTATATCTAATTCCATGGTGGATGATAGTGTCTGGCTTCGAATGTTTCCCCGCACCCTTACAGGAAATGCCGCCAAGTGGTATATTGAATTGCCACGCTGTTATACAGTAATTTGTCACCGTCCCTACCATTCCCCGTCCCGCACAATGGAGGACCCATTTTGTGACCTGTGAACATTTTCATTCCTTGAAAACATCATCATTGCATTCCTCTAAACGTGAGCTTCAATTTCCCTAAAGACATCTCCTTGCAAAAAACCATGAAAACATCTCCTCTTGCATTGGCGCGGGTAGACAGTTCAACACTCGCGCCAATGGGGAAAATCCTGCAAAGAGGCCGTGCCAACTGGCGCTCTATCCCAGAGTCGCAGTCGCGCCAGCCAATTTAAGGAGTGTTTTTTAAATAAATATGGCGGAAGTTGTGTTTCAACAAACTCAGAAACCATTGCCTATCTTGAGTTGGGAGGTTTGGCCACGGGAGTTCTATGGAAGGGAAGTGGTTTGCCACCTTTCATGGAACCTTCCTTGATGATAGGGCCAATCCCACAATAATAAGGATCCCAACTCCCTCCTTCCCCATCTATAAAAGCTTGCCTATTGCCATTGCAAGCTAGTCTTGAAGTGCCTAAGCTTTGAATCTCCAAATTCCCAAGAGCCTTTTGTGCCGTAAGAGCCCTCTTTCTTCCCTTAAGGCCAACTCAAGTAAGGAGACTATTGTCGAGAGACTCTGGAGAGGTTTGCCCTTTCCCTGGCAAGCTTTGCGAGACGTGAACGACTGGAGACCCATCCGAAGTAGACCACGACGTCAGAACATTGGTTGTAATATCTTTCGATCGTTATTTAATGAATGATTACGATTATGGTTCCACTCTGTTTTCGATTATGTTAATATGAGTAGTATCCTTTCTAACTGATATTTAGTTGCGTATGCTGGATTTTATGCTTGTATTCTGTTTGTTTCTCGTACTGCAAGTATCCATTCGAAGTGAGATCGTGAAGGATCGGATCCGCGAGGCCGAAACTCGGAACGCTCTCTTCTTCAGATCGTAGCATTGGATTCCAGGTAGGCCTCCATCTTTGGTCTTTTCATTTCATAACTAGGAACTTGCGTTGTAACATTTCGTGATTGTTGCTAGACCCCTGCTGGGCTAGAAGGGATCGCCTCTGTCCGCAGAGGGGATTTACCTCCTCAACAATTTGGCGACTCCGCTGGGGATCGTGTAGACTTCACTGTCTCGTTTGGATTGTCTCGTTTGATTGTTTTATGATTTTCCTTGCTTGATGAGCCTTCTGGGTTGGGTTCTTTTGCTGTTTTTTACTTCTTGGTTTGCTTAGTATACATTGATCTGCTTCTGGAGTAGTTCTTTTTTGTTTTTCGCTGAGAAACTAGACTGGTGCTCTTTTTAGCTCGACAGTCACGCCAATTGGTGCATGTTGCTCTTGTTTAGCCCACGCCAATTGCTTTCTGGCGCCAGTTGCAGCCTTACAGTCGCGCCACTCCTGTAAGGTTTTTGAGTTTCCTCAATTTTGAGCTCTCTGGGTTTGGTCAGTGCTTTTCTTCTTGATTTTCTGACTACCTGAGTATGTTGGAGTCCTGTTTGACTGGGAATTCGCCTCCGTCCTTTGGTTGTTTGCTTTTATCTATCGATTTCACATTTTGAGCCCTAGGGCATCTAGTGGCTTAGTGTATCGAGCCCTCCTTGGGAGTTTTGGTGTTTCGTTTGTCCGGTCGACTTTCTGATCGCTCCTCCGCATCCTCTTAGTAGTTGTTCATTGTTTTGTTGCGATTTTTGGGTGATTGTTCATTCCTTAATTCAAATTTCGTTTGGTCTTGCCTTGGGCCTAGATCACACGGTCCATTGGAGCCTTTAAGTATTTTCTTGGTTTTGAGAGACTTTGGTTGATTTGGGATCTGATTGCTTGTGTTGTTGAGTGAAATTTGTTTGTTTTTCTCTCTCAATATCGTTTCTCAAGTTGTTCCGTTTGTTTTCAGTTTGTTTAGTGCATATTAGCTATCAAACGTTGAAAATTACAAAAAAAAATCTCTTGTGCTTTTGGTTTAATTAGTGCAAATTGTAATCTTTTCGATTTTGCTAGTGATTAGTGATTTGAATGGAAAGTTTTCAATTTCATTAGTTGCATTAGAGATCTCATTGTTTGTCTTCCGATCATTTCATTTGTGTAAAATCTCTCAACTCTTCTGTAACTAGTTTTCATCGAACGAAATGTTGGACTGTGGCATGTAGCTTTGCATTTAAGAGTCTTTTAAGACATTACATACGATAGGGCCTGAAAATTGAAACTTAATTGAAGATCAACTTTAAAATCTATCTAATTAACCTAAGGCAGCATTGAAATCTAACGAAACATATTTAGAGGTCTAGGCTAGAGACGTGTTCCGGCGTCTTTAAACCTAGTAGTTGTCGTTTGCCTCTTGGCTTTAGACAGCGCTAGTACGGACTTGTGCTCCCCGTACCGTCGCGTATATAAAGGGAGACCCCACTAGGTTTCAATCCTTTATCCATAGGAAGCCGAGTCTGCCGCCCTATACCCGTGATACACCAAACACAGCATTCGGGGAGATTGCCTACACGTACGGAAAGTCCTTGGTTGATTTCTTTTTCATTATTAAAACCAAGGCGTATATTGCAGTTCACGGTTATTTGGTACACCCTTTTGCCTAGTATTCCTGAGTAGTCATTTCGATCTTTTCTGACTCTTTAAATTTGAAAAGGTCATCAAGCGCTTGTCCTTTCACGCTTGTTTCCAACCTGAAAGTGATAGAGTCACCTTTTGCATGTTTCTCGACTCTTAAAAGATGAAACAACGGAGTTTTGTTTCAATGTTTTAAAAATTAACTGCCCACGAAATATTCCTCGTTAAAGTTAGTTTTTTTAGGGTGTTGTTATGAAGATAATTTATGATGGCAACTTTTCTGGAGTTCACCAACCAAGGAATCCCCTCCGATGGGAATCCGGGTCCTTTTCCTCCTTTTGGGAATGTTGGTGCTCCTTATATGGCAATGTTGTCCCTTCCTGGGTTAACTGTTGGGTTGCCTGTTTGGTTGTTTTCAACCTCTGTGGTCCCGAATGTCTCGGCTTCTGTTCAATCAGTTCCTCCACCTGAACAATATCATGTTGATTCCAAGGTGGACCTCTCCCCTTCTTTTCCTGTTTCTGTGTCCTCCTCTTCTACTTCGCCTGGTGAAAGTCTGGATTCAAGTAACCAGGTGGCTAAGAAGAAGAAGAAGAAGACAAAGAAGAAGAAGTCTGGTAAAAGAGAGGCTAAAGCTGCCACTACTGTTTCTGACACACCTCCTCTTGATAAACCTTCCAACCCTCCACGGAAAGTCAAGTTCCCTTGCATGTTGTGCACGGGAGATCATCTTCTTTGAGATTGCCCTGGCATTCCCAAGGTACTCGAAGTATGGTCCAATGGTCGCCCGCCGTTGCCTTTGACTTCCGGGAGTCAGGTTGGGGGCACGTCTTCAACTGCTGCTAGTAAGGCTCCTAAGAAGCAGAGTAAGATTACCAATCCCTGTAAGTTGTGTGAAGGGCACCATGCCATTCACCTTTGTCCATATATGGGTGAAGCCAAGCGAGTTTTGGACAACTCGACTGTTTCTACACCATGCCATTCACCTTTGTCCATATATGGGTGAAGCCAAGCGAGTTTTGGACAACTCGACTGTTTCTACACAATGCCTTCCGGTTGGTTATAAGCAGTTGTCTGCGAGTCCTCCACCAGCTGATTCTACGATTGGTCAAGAGTCATCCTTGGTCGATCATGCTCCCTCGGAAATTCAGATTCAGGAATCCATTCCCGACCAATCATTGGTCGTGGGATTGGTTGAGCTGGTCCCTTCTACGGTGCACCAGGTATTTTTCGGGGAGAGTGGATCTCACATCCCTCAGGTTCTTCTTGTTTCTTCGGATTCTTCAGACTTGGAGAGATATTCTCATGTCCCTATACCTCAAGAAGTTTCTCCTCCACCTCCCATGATGGAAATCTTGGAGGATACCCCTCCCACCTTCGAGAAGGAGGTCGTGGAGGATGCTCCTTATTCTTCCGTAACACCAGGGGAAGACCTTCGCATTTCGATGGTATCCCCTCCGAGTAGTTTGGTCGCTTCCTTTGATTGGAGTCGATTTACAGGATTTCGCCTTCCGTCTTATGTGCCTTTCGAGATCACAGTACAGGCTCTTGGTCTGATTGTACCCAGCACCATTATAGACGAAGGTGCCCCTGTTAGTATTCTATCCTCAACTACCTGAAAAGCTTTCGGCTCGCCACTGCTTGCGCCTGTTACACAGAATCTGTTGGAATTTAACAGAAGAACGAGTCAACCGTTAGGGATCCTTCCAACGTTACCTGTTACTTTGGGAGGTAAAACCGTCCATATGGACGTGATGGTTGTTCCAGGCCCCTTGGATTTCAATTTGTTCTTGGGGCGCGATTACACCTATGCCATGGGAGCGCTTATCTCCTCCCTCTTTCGTGTGGTCTGTTTTCCACATGAAGGACGGATCGTGACCATTGATCAGCTTTTGTTCTTTGGTCCTGATGTGGCGACTGGTCCGCCATCATCCCTTTCTGGTTTTTATCCACCTGTTGTATCTGCCCCACCGCAGATCAACTATGTGGCTGCCTACCCCGTGCCTGTGCTCAGTGATGATGCCGTCGTGCATCAAGTGCTGGGGGCATTGGGTCTTGACTTCCAAGATGTTTTCCTTTCATCGGATGGGCAACTCTTGGAAGCGGTGACTTCTTGTTCATTATGATGAGGTTGTCGGAGCAGAGTTCCTTGTCTTGTGTCAAGCTCCTTAAAAAATGAAACAAGGTTGTTGGAGCAGAGTTCCTTGTCTTGTGTCAAGCTCCTTAAAAAATGAAACAAGGTTGTCGGAGCATGGTTCCTTGTCTTGTGTCAAGCTCCTTAAAAAATGAAACAAGTTTTTCGGAGCATGGTTCTTTTCTTGTGTCAAGCTCCTTAAAAAATGAAACAAGCCGGTCGGAGCATAGTTCATTTTATTGTGTCAAGCTCCTTAAAAAATGCAACAAGGTTGTTGGAGCAGAGTTCCTTGTCTTGTGTCAAGCTCATTAAAAAAATGAAACAAGGTTGTCGGAGCAAAGTTCCTTGTCTTGTGCCAAGCTCCTTAAACCATGAAACAAGGTGTCCTGAGGATAGTTCTTTTAATGTGTCAACCTTGTTAAAATAATGAAACACGTTCTTGTTCAATTCGAGTTTTTGATAAGTTCTCTTAAAATCCCAGTCAAGTCTGTCTCTTGATCTCGTAACTTGAACATTCACTCCATCTGCCTTTCATATGGACTGAAGCTTGGGGGGCATATACCTCGAATTGAATCACCATGCTGGGGGCATGCTTACTTTTTCAAGCATAGTTTGTTTCCGTTTCAAGCTTGTGTAAAAATGAAACCGGCTTCAAGCATAGTTTATCTTTGTTTCAAGCTTGTGTAAAAATGAAACCAACTTCAAGCAGAGTTTCCTGATTTCAAGCTTGTGTAAAAATGAAACCTTGCCCATTTTACCTCTTGTGATTGCCATTTTATCAGCCTGTTTTGCCAGATGAGCCTTGGTTCTCACTCCATCGTCACTATCTGCTTGGCCGATCATATGCCTTCACTTGGTTGTTTTACCTGTTCCTGAGGAACCGCTGCGATGAGTGGTCTTGTTAGCCAGCCTCCTAACCTTTACTTGTTTTGAGCAGTTCCATCATTACCGGAACCAGTTGCTACCCTTTATACCACTCGTTCCTCCAGGTGGAGTCATCTTTCAGCTCTTTTCTGACTCTCTAAACATGAAAAGATTGCCGAGGCCCTTGTCGTTTCGATCTCGTTAAAATGGACACGAATCGACATTCACCCAGTATACGTTTAACCCTTTTTCGGGCTGGGATGGATTGATTATGAAAAAGGAATACCCTAGCCTATCGCGACTAGGAGGTTTTCCCGGATATTGTTTTCTACCTTTTCGGATCTGGGGAACTATTTACGAAAAGGGACCTGTGGAGTTTTCTTTTCCGCTGTCTTTTCAAACTCTCTAAACATGAAAAGACGCCGAGTTCCTCCTTTGTCAGACTCGTTAAACCCTGATGACATTGGATTTCGTCGAAATGACGTTCTCCGAGTTTCTCCTTCCTAGGACTCGTTAAATGCACTAGGATGGATTCGCCCGAAGGGCGGACTTATATCACAAGCATATGCTATCCCCTTCAAGCTTGTTATCAAAATAATTGGGGTACTCGCCAGAAATGGTGGGGGAAAATGGAACCATCGTCGTTGTCGTCGGCAGTATGTCGCTCTTGAACATGGCACTTGTCTGCATTCGTGTCGGGTTGGGGACATCTCATCTCGTTTCTTCACTTTGCCTCCGTGGGTTTGGATAATCTCTTTTGACCTCTCATCTGCTCATTGCCTTGTCACCATGACCTCTGATCCATTGATTTCAAATACTGCCAAGTCCACTGTCGTGCCATTTATGTGTTCAAGAGAAGTTGGCCTCTGCAAATATCAACCTTCCTCTGATTCTCATGCGATCCTGATTCACAACCAAAACATCATGTTCCTCTGTCTCGTGTCGATGATGTGGGAAACATTATGGCCCACCTTCGATCAAGGTCACTTCCTGTTGACTTCAGCTCATTATCCAGGAAGTTGATCTAGAGACTCCTTTATCATACCTTGGAGCCTGCATGCCTCAATGGCAGGTTCGTCGCATTCGACGTGAGGTTTTCATCATTGGCCTCTGATCGAGTGATTCTGCGGGTGTTCGACACCAGCTCATTGATTCGCACACCATAGATTGTACCTGTAGTACCTTAAGGGCCATTGTCATTATTGGTGGTTCCTCTCGCGTCTGTTAACAGCTCTCATCATTGGCTGGTAATCAGACGAAGTTCTTGCATGTTCGACTTCAGCTCACATATTCGCATGCTTGAACTTGTACTTTGTTCGGGTTGAGACGGAGCGCAAGACCCTGGATTGTGTCTGTTGTAATCCAGGTTGCGATTATGGATTATTATCATTATGTACATGACTCACTGATTGGATGGATGCGACCATACCTAAGTCTATTTATTGATCCTCGCTGGATGGCTACGACCATACGCTGGATCCGGATTATAGTGTACTCTGTTTCGGATGGCTACGCCCATACCGCATATACATCATGTACTTGAGATATCAGTTGTATTTTTCTACGCAAGTTTTTCGACGGCGGAGCTTCAGTTGGACACGTTCTCGTAAAGCATTTCACCCCTCTCTCTCTCGGGCCTCATACTTTAGGGGGCATCTGTTATACAGTAATTTGTCACCGTCCCTACCATTCCCCGTCCCGCATAATGGAGGACCCATTTTGTGACCTGTGAACAATGTCATGCCTTGAAAACATCATCAATACATTCCTCTAAGCATGAGCTTCAATTGCCCTAAAGACATCTCCTTGCAAAAAATCATAAAAACATCTCCTTTTGCATTAGCGCGAGCAGACAGTTCACCACTCGCGCCAATGGGGAAAATCCTACAAAGAGGCCACGCCAACTGGCGCTCTGTCCCAGAGCAGTAGTCGCGCCAGCCAATTTAAGGAGTTTTTTTAAAATAAATATGGCGGAAGTTGTGTTTCAACAAACTCAAAAACCATTGCCTATCTTGAGTTGGGAGGTTTGGCTGCGGGAGTTCTATGGAAGGGAAGTGGTTTTGCCACCTCCCATGGAACCTTCCTTGGTGATAGGGCCAATCCCACGATAATAGGGATCCCAACTCCCTCCTTCCCCATCTATAAAAGCCTGCTCAATTCCATGGCAAGCTAGTCTTGAAGTGCCTAAGATTTGAATCTCCAAATTCCCAAGAGCCTTTGTGCTGTAAGAGCCCTCTTTCTTCCCTTAAGGCCGACTCAAGTAAGGAGACTATCGTCGAGAGACTCTGGAGAGGTTTTCCCTTTCCCTGGTGAGCTTTGCGAGACGTGAACGACTAGAGACCCATCCGAAGGAGACCACGACGTCAGAACATTGGTTGTAATCTCTTTCGATCGTTATTTAATGAATGATTATGATTATGGTTCCACTCTGTTTTCGATTATGTTAATATGAGTAGTATCCTTTCTGACTGATATTTAGTTGCGTATGCTAGATTTTATGCTTGTATCTGTTTGTTTCTTGCATGTGCAGGTGTCCATCCATGGAGATCGTGGAGGATCGTGATCTGCCGAGGCTGAGGAACGAGAACGCTCTCTTCTTCAGATCGTAGCATTGGATTCCAGGTAGGCCTCCATCTTTGGTCTTTTCATTCGTAACTAGGAACTTGCGTTGTAACATTTCGTGATTGTTGCTAGACCCCTGCTGGGCTAGTAGGGATCGCCTCTGTCCGCAGAGGGGATTTACCTCCTCAACACACGCGCCGCCATAAACACTTTTGGCACTTTAGCGATGGAGTTTCTAAAGAATTTCCAGTTACCAATCAGATTTGAAACCGGAATCGAATTGTTAACCTTGCTGTGCCAAGACACCGCCACCCACATCTCCGATCACATTCATGAATGGAGGTGTAGGAGGAGGCTATTCAAAGTGCCAATCCCAGATCATCTTCTATCTATATGGTTCTGTAAGTCTCTCTTACCCCACATCTCTAAAGACATTGGCCTATTTGGTGCGGTTACAGAAGATCAATGCGTTCATCGTGCCCAACATTTGGATTTAATCTATTCACAATCTGGCATGCTATATGATTTACTCCCCAATGCCCCTGGTAACCCAAATTCTCCCGCTACTCAGAAAACCGGAGCCCACGTCGACGGTCTCGTTGGCACAATCTCTGGCGTAGCCACAAAACAGTCTCGGGGGCAAACCTCCCAGCCATCCTCAGCTGCCACTACCCCTAACCAAACGACTAATCTTCCTACCACTGAGGTAAATTCTGTGCAAACTTCACAAAAACCTAGTGGAAAGAACAAGAAGAACAAGAAAAAGACATCTTCTTCAGAAGATTAGTCGGACAATCAGAATAATCCTAATCAGAAAAACGCTACCAAAAACTATAAAGGGAAGGATAAACCCATGAAATTTCCTTGCAAGATCTGTGCGGAGGACCACTTGACATACAAATGTCCTCAGCTGCAGGAATGCACCGATTTTATCGCAAACAAGGATTCTGGGCAAACACCTGCCATTCTTCATAATCCTTTCCCTAATCAACAACAGCAACACTAACACATGGTTAACAACCTGCCACAACCCCAGCAAAAGGGAAATGGTGGTTCACATCCTTCCGGTGAAGCAAAATCCACCATTTATGGCATTGAAAGTGTTGAACTTCAAACACGAGCCAAGCTTTATGGAAATCCTACCATAGATGCTCAATAACCTGGTACTAGTTCAACTCCACCGCCGACCAACGATCTGCATATCGAATGGCCTACTGTTGATCCCGTGATTCGTCCACCCAAAGGGACACTTCGACGCATGAATCATAACACCTCTGCACGTGCAGCCCAAAAATAGAACATTGTAGAAGATTTGGCGCAGGCACCGTCAGCTATGTCTACTCTCGAAGTATTGCAAACTTTTCCAGCACAAAGTAAAGTCTTGCTTTCAGCCATTGGTGGAATGGACCCCCAGGATTCCATGCTAGCTATCTTTGATATGGAAAAATATCATACTCGCCTCTCACACCAACTCACATTCCAAGTGCAGGTTTTTTCGAAAGGGAGACCAATCCATTGCACTGTCATAGACGAAGGTGCTTCGACTTGCGTTATGTCACAAGCTTGCTGGCTCGCTTTAGGTTCTCGTACCTTGTCACCGCCATCGAATTCCCTCAAAGCTTTCGATGGCCACACTTTCCTCCCAAAAGGATACCTTGCTAGCTTTCCCATCACTCTGAGTGGGAAAACGTTAACCGTGGACGTTGAAGTCGTAGATCGCCCTCTCGACTATAATCTATTGCTCGGTCGCAGTTGGTCTTATACCATGACCGCCATTGTTTCTTCGGTCTTTCGACTCATCCTATTTCCATTGGATGGGAAAATAGTCACAGTGGATCAGTTATCCTTCTGCACCCCTGATTATACCACGTTACCAAGTAGCACTGTACCCCTAATAGGAGGCTTTCCTAACTCTTATGTCAGTATTGGTACCGGTCTTCTGAAGGCATCTTCCCTACTGGGTTGTTTTTCTCTACTGCCGCCAGAGATCCCAAATACGGTTGCAATGATGTCCACCACTTTGGATGGCTCTATCGACCCATGGATCCTCCTGGCACCTTCAGACATTGATTCCTACGGAGATCAGATGCCGCTCTCACCAGTCGAGTTGGCCTACCAAGCCATCCAAATTACATCTGAACCCTCCACTGCTATGGTTTCAACCAAAGGTACAAACCTCCCACCCATCACAGTTCTCTCTAAGGATCTCCTCAATGAAGTCTTTCCTACAGACAAAGCTATTCGAGAGATCATTTCTCTAGAAGAACGACCTTGGGGAGAGTTTCATCATCGCGCTTCGATGATCGACTCGGACGTGATAAATACTGAAATCCCATCCTTTGGCCCACTTGAAATGGTTCCCTCCTCTTACATGACTGTTCAAAATATCGATTCAGAAGGGAACATGGGTAATCTTTCTAAGAAAATTCTCATTGATATCTCAGTCAAAACAGGTATTGTGGAAAATATTCAGATTGGAGCAGATTGCAATCCTAAGGAAATTACGCGCTTCACATCCCTTTTCAAAGAATTCTGCGATGTGTTCACTTGGTCTTATGATGAAATGCCTGCCATAGATCCATCTATAGTCAAGCACGAAATCAATATTTATGACAATGCCAAACCAATTCAGCAGCGACTCAGGCCTGTCCACCCGCACAAAGCGGTCGCCATCAAAATTGAGGTAGAAAAACTTTTAAACGTTGGTTTCATCTATCCCGTTACTTTGATAGAATGGATTTCCAATCTGGTTCCCGTAGATAAGAAACAAGGCACCATCCGAGTTTGTGTTGACTATCGCGATCTGAACGCCGCTTGTCCCAAAGACAATTATCCTACGCCATTCATAGATCAGATTCTCGACGATTGCGCCGGATGCAAATCTTTTTCCTTCATGGATGGATTCTCAGGCTATAACCAGATTGTGATTAAAAAAGAAGACCAGCATAAAACTGCCTTTATCTGTCCGTGGGGAACATTTGCATATCGTAAACCCCCATTCGGTCTGGAGAATACTGGAGCAAATTTTCAGCGAGCTATGGACTATGCTTTCCATGACATTCAAAATATTGTACAGGCTTACTTGGATGACCTCCCGACCCATTCCAAGAAACGACCTGATCACCTTGCTCATCTGAAAGAAATTTTTTCTAGGTGTAGATTCTACAATATACGTCTGAATCCTCATAAGTGTGTATTCATGGTCGAGTCCAGGCATCTATTAGGTTTCATTGTCTCCAAGCACGGGATTAGGGTTGATCCTGATAAGGTTAAAGAAATTGTTTCTGAGCATTCTTTTTACGGTATTTTTCTTGCTCGTTAATCCGAAAAACCTCGAGTTCTCTTCTTCGGACTCGTTAAACTTATATGAAGTCGATTTCGAGTGTTATTTTTATGGTATTTTTCTTGCTTGTTAATCCAAAAAACCTGGAGTTCTCTTCTTCGGACTCGTTAAAACTGATATGAAGAAGCACTGAGCTTTATTTTTTGGGACTTTTTTCTAGCTCATAAAACTGAAAAAACCCCGAGTTGCCTTTTTCGGGTTCGTTAAACTACCACGACAGAGAGTAAGGAGCCATTCTTTTTCCTCTTTTTCAAAGCTCATTAAACAGAAAAAGTGACCGAGTTTTCTCTGCGTGACTCGTTAAAATTTCATGGAGAGCACCGAGTTTTTCTTTGTTGGACTTGTTAAAAAATTTCACAAAGAGTACTGAGTTTACTTCATCTCCTCGTACTCATAACAAAATATAGAAAACGTCCATAGAACATAGATTTCTCACTTTTCCGGCTTCGATGGACTAACTCATGAAAAATGAACTGTTTCGGGCTTACTATTCTCCCTTTGTCGTGCTCGGTTATTAAGACATGACAAAGGTACCCCATGGAGTTGTCTTTTACGACATTTTTCCGACTCTCTAAACATGAAAAATTCACCGAGTTTACTCATCTAGACTCGTTAAACCTAATCAGATGGGGAATGGAGTTGTCTTTTATGACATTTTTCAGACTCTCTAAATATGAAAAATTCACTGAGTTTACTCGTCTGGACTCGTTAAACCTAATCAGACGGGGAAAAATTTGGACAAAATGGATACTACCTCTGTTACATTTCAGAAAGGTCGATTTGGCAACAAAAATCTTGAACATGGCACTCCCCAGAAAACTCTTTCACAGTTAGCCGAACCCTACCATCTATGAGTATTAGCCTTCATCTCCCAGTGTTCCTACATCGGTAAAATCCTAACAAACTCTTTGGTGCTCATTAAGCCTCAGCTTCCTAGTACCCCGTTACAATGCCTTATATTGTTCAAGCAAATCTCTCTATCTATTGCTCCTCTTATTAACAAAACCGCTCATTATGCCAGAAATTATTTGTCATCAGTTATCCCCATTTTCTCTTCATTATCTCCATAAAAAACAAAATCATTTGGTTTCTATTTCGTGTTGACTGATGTAGGACGCCTCAGTGCCTACCTTTCAACATATCTCTTCCTATCGACTTCAACATATTATCTAGGAAGTTGATCCAGAAACCCATCAGTACCAAGATACTTGCAGAAATCAGTGGCAGGTAATCTTGTTTTTGATTAGGAGTCTTCATCATTGGCTCCTGATCGAATGATTCTATGAGTGTTCGACTTCAACTCTTTTTATTCACACCCACTAGATTGTACTGTGCATCTTAGGGACCATCATCATTATCGGTGGCCACCTTCACGTCTATTAACAGTTTTCATTATCGACTGGTAATCAGACGATTTCTCACATGTTCGACGACAGCTCCTTCATTCACATGTTGAGAAATATGTAGTTTAAGTGAAATGACGGTCAAGACCTTGGTGCAAAGTTCACATCATTAAAGCTATGTTCCCTTCCCCAAGTTGCGATATTGTTTATGGAGATAGCTTCTTTAGCCTGATCCTGTTATGACAGACACTTCCACATAATGCTTATCAGTGGACAGATTCTTCATATCTCTGTTCTAGAGAAATCATGTTGATTAGCTACTAAGCATGGGAATGCCCGACTCAAGACAGATACTATATTTTTTGACATATGTTGTTGTTTCAGGTTTTCTTTAGTCTTTCAATCTCTTTATCTCTACTACACACATTATAAAGTATTTCGGCCATCGTCTTCGTCTCTGACCTCACACTTTAGGGGGCATCTATTACAGGTAAAAAAACCTCCTCATTAGCTCAGAGGAGAAGATAAATATGGAAGGAATACAAAGACCTAAACTAAACCTACTTCTGCCAAGGTAACACACCCCTATAATAGCAAAAGAGCGTTATAACAAACCTGATAAGTGAAAAGGTCGCATTAGTGGCTAGTGCAAGCCTCTGTTTAGACTAGAGGGCAGCGTTACCCATGTTTTGAGTTTGAAATATGGAAAACCCGCAGAGAATGATTTGAAATTCCAGCTTTTTCTCATAAGAGAGAGTACAAAATAGAAACTGCAAAGCACTAGTCTCTTATTGGGCCTTGCCAAAAACAACTAAACTCTCAAGGAAGGAAAAAGCATGGGAATTTGAGGAAACATCTTGGTTTTTTCTATTTAGAACTGGTGGAAGGAGAAAGGCAATGATTTCTCTCTCCATCTCCTATAAAATGGAGTTGCAGGCTCTTGGTTCATGGTCGAAGGATTGTCAAAGTTTTGAATACTTGTGAAGAAGAGCATTATTGTTGTAGTTTGAAGGTCAAAAATCAAAGAGGTTCATTGAGAACTTGTTGATCAAGACATCACCACATTGAGAGATAAAGAGATTGGAAGGCTGAGGAGGGCTTGGTACAACCGACGGTTGTAATCCTCCTTTTTATAAATCAATAGAACTATATCTGTTTTGTCCAATCTATGCGTTGATATTGTTATTGTTCTTCAATTACTTATATAGCATGAGATGATTGGCTTATATGTGCATAGTTTAGATGTTTATCATATATTAACTTAATTGATAGGAAATTTATGTTGTGGTAGAGATTACATGGGTGCTTTGATTGATCACAGGGTCGAGATTTGGAGTTGGTGAAGGAGGATCCCTACTTCACTGCTTAGCGCTCTCCAAGAGACTTAAAGATCATTAAAGAGGTAATCTTCCATCCTATTCCATCAAAGTTGTTTAAGTCGATATGAACATGTATGTATCTTCTTTGTGAACTATACAACTAATCTTACTGTCTGCCTCAGGCACCGGAAAGCCCTGAGAGGGATATTTGAGAACCAACAACCCAAGATTTACCCTATAGCAATACTGTGTCTGCGATGACTCCTCTTCCAAACTTGTCGTTGAACCTATGTAATTCCAACGACATTATCCTGGTCTCAAGCTCGACGTCATCAATGTTGATCTACCCTTTCGGTGGATCTAGAAATGAAACACGTGGCTCTCTCGATGAATAGGTAGTTAGATCAGATAATGGTAACATGGATTAATCCTGTCTTAACCCAAGTCCACCCATGGAGGAGGTTCCCTTAAATCACGGTGATGAAGCTGTCAAACCCGTGAACTTTATTTCCTCAATCAGAAATGAGGACGTGAACCCTAACCACGCATTCAGCAACCACGTGGATGGTAAATACCATGATGGTCAACGATTGGATGGTGAGAATAATATTTTGGGTCAAGGTCTTTTTCATAACCATGGAGGTTGTTATGATTCATTAAATAACAATAATTCGCAAATAGAGGAAATAGGAAAGCATGGCCTGTGTGGCTCTTTGAGTATGAATTTGAATTTAGCAAGCAGCAAGTTTGGGAGTGTGGAAGAGACAAATATTAATAATAATTTATATGATAAGGATAGAAATAATAATAGGAAGCCTTCATATGATGTGGAGAGAAATATTAATAGGAAGCCTTTATATCATGATTCCATTAACAAAAAGGTTGTTAACCTTTCCTCGTGGGAATTAAGTCATGATATCGGTAGGATTCTCAACAAAGGTTTGGGATTTTCTATTGCTCCTAAAGGTATTCCAAATGAGAGAATTTTTTGTAGCATTGAGGAGGGCATTCAAGGTTTACCTTTGGATGACAAAGAGGCTCTTAGACAGGAATTCTCCCTAATTCTAAGGAAATATAAACACCCTAAAAGTAACCTTAGCAAGGAGGAGATAGGCACTCTTAGAGCCCTTCGCAACAATGATGAAATTGTGGTCCTTAAGGTAGACAAGGGAGTGACTACTGTCGTTTTAGATAAGGTGGATTATATTAGAAAAATGAATGAGCATCTTGCTTTTAGCAGCTACAAGAAGTTGGAGTCCAACCCCTTGCCGAAGGTCTTAAGAGAAGTTAAGAAGGCAATCTCGAACTCTCATCTCGATGATAAGTTGAAGAAGAAATTGACCCCCTCCTTTGAGGTCATTCTGATAATTTATGTGCTTCCTAAGATTCATAAATATTGGGTCCCCCTTAGACCAATTGTCAATACCATTGGATCCCCCACCTATGAACTAGCGAAATATGTCGTAAAAATTCTCAAGCCTCTCGTTGGGAACACTGAATCCTTCATGAAGGACTCAAGTGACTTCGTTAAGCTTATTAAAGAAGAGAGGGTGGAGGAGAGTGACATCTTGGTAAAATTTGATGTGGTTTCATTGTTTACCAAAATCCTTTTAGATGAAGTAGTGAAGGTTATTAATGAGGTCACGGATCTTGAAACAACCAAGCTTGCTGAGATTTGTTTACGATCCACCTTCTTCAGCTTTGAAGGAGAGTTCTATGAGAAGGTATCTAGTGTCGCAATGGGATCACTAGTCTCACCTATTGTGGCCAACTTATTTATGGAAAACTTTTAAAAGAAAGCCCTAGCCTCCTTTCCCTTAAGTCCAACTTGGAGGAAAATATTTGTAGATGACACTAACATAAAGTGGTCGCATGGTAGGGAGAATCTTGAGAAATTCTTCAATCACCTCAACTCAATTTCCTCAGAAATTAAGTTTACCATGGAGATGGAAGAAAATAGGAGCATTCCTTTCTTGGATGTCCTGGTTACTAGAAAAGAAGATGGAACATTAGGGTATCAGGTTTTTAGGAAGAAAACCCATACTGACAACTACCATCATCTTGCTAAAAAAATTGGCGTCCTTAACACTCTTGCTGTAAGAGCCCTGAGGATATATAATGAAGAGTACCTGGAAGAAGAAATCTCTCACCTAACATCTGTTTTCTTGGGTATAGGGTAAAGGAAAGAGAAATAAGAAAATCCATAAATAGAGCAAAAGGTAATGTCGTATCCAATTGATGCTAGGATCCTCAAGAGAGTGGTGGAAGGGTTTTTTTGCCATACATTAAAGGTGTGACAGATAAGATTGCTAGTGTCTTGGGAAGGAGTGACATTTTTGCACAATTCTCAGTAGCATGAACCATTAGATAAAATATGCGCTTAGTTAAAGATAGCATTAGTCAAGGGTAGCTTAAAGGTGTTTACAAGATTGATTGCTCATGTGGGAAGAGTTATATTGGTGAAACTAGGCGCTCTCTTCAAAATCGTCTGAAAGAACATGGTGTCGATATTAAACATGAGCGATCTCGAACCTCGTCTCTCGCTGATCACTCCTTGAAAAAAAAGCATCACTTGCGTCTTGAGGATGCTAAAATCATTGCAAGGGAGGAACACTATCAGAGACGAAAGATTAGAGAAGCGGTGGAGATTATAAAACACCTACATAACATCAACAGGGAAAAAGGATTCGAGATTAGTGACAGTTGGTGACCTCTAATTAGACAAATTTTCTCTTTAGGCTCATCCTCATCCCAGGTATAATTTCATAGGTTTGCTTCTTCTCCTTATTAGTAATCAGTTTAGGGTCGTGTCAGTACAAAACACTTATTATTTCACTCACTCGTAATAATTATTTTTATTAATTAATTTTTATTCTATTAATAAAAACTAATTAATTAATAATTATTATCAATAAATGGAAGTAAATTCAAATAAAAATTCTAATAAAATTAATTTATAAAATAAAAATAAAAAATTTAAAAAAGAATTATTAGGATTTAATTTTCTTCATATTAATGTTACTTAATAAATTACCCTTAGATTAATAATCTGATAATACTATTTTAGGTAAAAATTCAGGTAATAAATTTAAAAACTCAAGGTTTATTTATATAAAAATTTTGGACATTAATTTAGAAAAATTTTAACAAATTATGAAATTAATATTAAAACTAAAAAAAATTGAAAACTTTTCAAAATAATAAATAAAACAAATTATGAAACTTAATAAAAAAATTTTAAATTAGGGTTATTATATTATAATTAAAATTAATTTAGTAGCACTTAGGGTTTATAATAAATTTTAAAAAAAAATTAATAAAAAATTTAAATATTATTATTATTTTTTTTTTTAAATATTTAGTGTTTAAATTAAAATTTGTTTTAAATAAATTAACAAAATCTGTTTTCAGCTCCTCTCATCATCATAATCCTTCACTATTTATACCTTGACCTTTTGCGACCTTCTTTCATTCTTCATTCATTTCTCGTCCTGAAGATGGATCCCCGTTGGGATTCGAAAAATCGACCAGTGTTTTATGATACTGTGGATAATCCAGATTCTGGAATTAACGACAACCTCAGAAGTTTGAGAACCATGTGTAACCTTGTTCACCCATGGTCAAAAAAGTTCAACCACACTGGCTAGTTCGAAATGCATCAACAAAATATGTTCATATGTGATTATTACCGAATTTTTTTATATAAAAGTTCAACCATAACCAACCATGGTCGACCATAGTCAACCTTGCTAACCCTCTTCAACCATTAATGTACATTAACACTAACATTATTGCACCATTTACACTTACATTAATGCAACATCATCCATGGTCAACCAAAATTGATAAATATTAATGTGACACCAACATAGATCCATGTTAACTCCGGATCTATCAAGCACTGATAGGGATCAAATATCTTAAGGTGTAAAACTTTTTAGGTTACAAAACTTGAAGAAATGTTTGCACATTGAGAGATTCGATCCCTCTCGTTACTTGATAGATTCATATTTAACATGTATCTATGTTTGTTATATATGTGTGTGTGTGTGTGTGTGTATGTGTGTGTGTGTCATGCGTCAACTCCATGCTAAGCATGGAAGGAATTACACATTTCCTTTCATCTTTAACAACAAACTAATAAAATGTTTTAATCATAAATTATTATTTTTTGTTTTGTTTCATTTGTTTTATAGACTATATATAGTCTCACTCTTTTTATAGATATAGGTAGATATTTACATAGACTTTTTTTTGTTATTAATAATTATTATAAATGTTACATCGCAATATCAATAGAAGGAATTACATATCTCCTTCATCTTAAGTAACACAACAATATTTAATGTTTTAACCAAAAAAAGTTTTTATTTTTATTTTTTATATATATAGTATTTCTCTCTTTATATCTCTTTATATACACACTTCTTCTACTTGGCTAAGAGCTCATCTTCCTTAGATGTAAGGAAACAGGTTAATATCCCAAGACCAAGAGGCATCTGGCAGGAGTGAAAGTCTACCCCCTTATGGACCACCAGTGGGTTATTCCAGATGGAGTGGTTTTCCTTAAATAACGGTGATGATTTAGCCTGCATTCACATATAGCAGTTTGATATGGTTGTCCTCATTGCTGGTTTGAAAACTGAGTTATGATAGGTTTTCCCACCATGTGAAAAATAAAAAATAAAAATAAAAATAAAAATCTAAAACTCTTTAAATATGCACTTCTCCTTCATCTTAATCAACACCCTAAGAAAGTATTTTAACCATTATAAATTTTTTATTTTCATTTACTTTTTATAATATACTAACAATCTCTCTCTTGCACACGCTCTCTTTATAGATAAAATAATATTTGCATTGACTATTTTTTGTATTATTATTAATTTTTTTAAATGTTATATCTCAATTCCATATTAAGCATTGAAGGAATTATAAATGCTACTCCATACGCTGAATTAAAAAGCATATAGTAAAATATTTTAAGCATATTGAAATATTTCATTAATAATCTACATACAAATTTATTTGTCACTGATATTTTTAAAAACTACATATCAACTTCATATTAAAAATTGAATAACTACACATCTAGTCTCAATGGAAAGTGATAATATAAGCAATATTTTAATTTCCCCCTCTATATAAGTTTGAAATGTTTCTTTATATATATATATATAATTTATTAATGTAAGTCTTTTAAAAATCACATGTCCCCTGTGTTATCACTCCACCGGATCTCTGAGGCTGAGAAGAGACCAGCAAAGGTAACCACAAACCAAGCTCTCGCCAAGTAGCTAGCCCTACTAGGTAGGAGAGGGCTCTCTCTAAGGGATCATAGCCAAGAGGGTTGTATCAACTATTTTTTAGGCTAGGTATAGTAGCACAGGGGTTCTGATTGGTTGATTTGGGTGTTGGATGAGTGAATTAGGTCAAAGAGGAAACTAGGTCAGGGCAAAAGGGCCAGCAATTGCAGACATATGATGGGGCAAGGTAGGTAGGTACTTTAACACTATAAGGAGCTTTTATGGAGTGGATTAGACTGGTGAGGTGCTAAAAAGAGAATGGCATAAATGAATTCTTTTTAAACTGAAGAAATGAAACACAAGTATAATTATTCTCCCAAAACAGAGCATCAAAAATGAATTATGCTTATCTCACTTAAGAATCAACCATATTATAAAAATGATATAATCATGGAAAGTACAAAACATTCACACATATATAAATAGAAGAATAAACTATGCTAAAATAAATTACCACGGGAATCCCACCAAAATAGCTGCAACTCTATCAATAAATTCTTGCCAAAAGTTTGATACAATAGTGTTTTGTGATCAATAAAACAACATACAACCCTTGCAATGAGAAAGGAGGTGGAAGTTATAGGAAAAAACTAATCCCCCCAGATTAGGGATCAAATCCCTGGCTTGAGGAACTAATCCCAAAAATACTGAACTGAAAACCCAAAGACTAGGGAGGTCAACAAACTCATTTCTAACTTTGGTGAAACTGATTCATCTTAGCCAAAAATCCACTTTACCTAATGTATTTTCCCTCTAGTAACTAAAAGTAACTTAATTAAATTTACATCATCAAATTACATGAGTAAAATTCATGAATTCTTTGACCAAACTGAGAAAATCAGGAAATTTTGGAAAAAATCAACAAACTGGCAAAAGCACAGCGCCTTTGGCAAGAGCGCAACGCCAAAAATAGGAGCACAGCGCCAACTTCAAGGATGAATTTGAGGGACTTCCTGAAGTCCAAATTGATCTCATGATAGCTCATTGGAAATCGACTCTTGTCTAGTTTCCCAAACTGCCCTTGGTTTCTAAAAATGATGAGTTTAAGGCCTCCAAAGTTCAATCTCCCAACACTGCTTCAAAGCGTAGCGCCAACCTGAAAATAGGGGCACAAAGGTGATTTTTTAGGTGTTTTTGGTCATTTCTCCTTGCGAGATTGTCTAATTTTTTAGTGCAAATAGTCAAAATTGAATGTACAGGGCCTTATGAATCCAATGGTGGTGTCCATTTTCATTTGGAGGATCCTAGAGAAAGCACAACGCCCTAGGCGTTGTGCTTTTGACAAGCTCACTGTGTTGAATTTCAATGAAAATTTGTCAAAATGCCCAAAATTTCAAAAAATTACCCAAAAAATTTCAAAATTGGTGGATAGAGTGTTGATGATGTGTGTCAAACAATCAGGGAGGCATCAAAAAGGATCTCAATTTTATCTTCCTCCTTTTGCTTGATTAGGGTTTCCTTGTGTTTTTTCTTCAACTGCTTGAGTTTGATGTTACAGATAATGTTTCTAGTAATGTACCTATTGTACATGTTTCTGAACACCTTATTATCTTTGTTTTCCTTGTGAAGGAGATTCTCAAGGTGGAGGTTTACCCTATCTAACCATGCCTCTCTATCATCTTCAACCTCCTTGGCAACCCTCTCCTCAAAAGTGAGGTTTTCAGCCTCAAGCTTCTGTTACTGTAAAGATCTCTTAAGACCTCTTGGTTTTGGTCTTGTCCTACTGGTTTGAATGTCATCATGGTCAAACTCATCAAGTGACATCATTGCCTTACCCTTTGTATCTTGTCTTTTTTCTTTGAGTAGCTCTAGCTCCATGAGTACTTGTTGATCTTTCAGCTGCTTGTTCTCTTGTTCAAGGAATGATATGACAAACTGAGCTCTAGCCATGTTATCCTGCAATTATTTGATCATGGCATCCTTCTCTTTGATGATTAGCTTTGAGGTCTCCTGATGATCTTGATTATCCAAATCCATCAACTCAAAGTATTTTTCTTCCTCATGAAGGTATTCATCTTCATGAACAATTGTCTCTTTCTGCTGCTCATCCTAGTGTACCTACTTTGCTGATGAAGAAGGCAAGGCCCATTCCACAATCTCCGGAGCAAACACTTGCCTAGGTCCCCTCTGATAGGTTTTGACCTGTTTTTCCTTTTTAGTCTTTTTCACTACAGCCCTGCTAGATGGCCCTATTTCTTTTTTAGGCACCGATACTAGTTGTGGAATTGGTCTAGCGGGCTGATATGGTGGAGTAATGAGGACATCATTCTCAATGAAGGTCTCCCAAGAAATGTTCAGCTAATTGAGATGATGAAGGACAATTTTCTTTATAAGAGAGTGATGAAAAAGGTTGTTCATTTGATGTTCTAGCTCTCTACTTTGCACTTTGTAAGCCATCTTGTCAATGCTCCTGTAAAAATAGTGAGGGATGTTGAGCAATTTTACCCTTGTGAAGTGCATGAGAAATCTGATGTGATATGAGTACAGTTGGGAGAATCTGCCCTCACAAGTGAAGTATTTCATGATGATCTTCATCATGGGAGAAAATTTTTCAAGTAGGTGGCTGAAAGGAAAAACCTTCTTGTTCTCATTTTTGTATCTTGGCTTGAGGAATGATTCATAGTGTTGGGCATCTATGTTTATGGTCTTGAACCATTTTTCACCCACATTGGGTACCCTGTGGCTGCTGCAATAATATCAGTGGAGATGGTAAAGGTCACCCCTGAAATGGTCACTTGATTGTCCTGAATATTTGAGATGAAAACTATGGTCAAAGCAGGGTGATATTGAACTCTCTGGACTAGCTCATAGAAATCAAGTCAACCCACATGTTTGAAGAAACTGACTATCATGTGTGAGGCCATTAACTCTCTAGTGTTGGATGGCTCAAGCCTCAAAATTCTCCCTCCCTTATGTGGTCTTCTTTCCTCTCTGTCCTCCTCTATGAAATATCTTTACTCCTCCATGTGTTTGTTTTGTTTTGGAGACCTTATGGAAGGGGAAGGAAAAGGGGGTAGGAAGTAGGTTTAAGGGGTGGGAATGAGTACAGGAAAAATTAGGGAAGTAGGGTAGGGTGTTAGGGAGCTTAGGGAAGTGGTAACGGATAGAAATACTTAGGGAAATGGGGTGGGGAAATTTATTACAGGGATAGTGAGGCTTCCTATGAAATTTGCAGCCTGGGATTATGGTTTTGGGAAATGAAGCTTTGGGAATAAGGAATAATGCTATGTAGGGATAGGGGAAATGTTTTCTGAGATGTGGGGGGAATAAATTGTGTCTAAGAGAAAAAAATTAGCATTTAGGAGTAAAATTAGGGTTTCTTAGCTTTAAAACATGAAATTATGCATGAGGAGGGTTATCATCAGAAATTGACTATCATGCAATGATAGGAGGGCATGAAATGATGTAACTTACTTGCTAGGAGTTGTAGATAACTTCACTTGTTGTTTGGACCGCTTGCATTGAGGTTTGATAGCTGTGGGAGCTTGTAGAAGAAATTTGTGACAGGAGCGCAATGCTCTACACAGGAGCGCAACACTCTTCACAGGAGTGCAGTGCCAAAATTCCAGGAGCGCAACGACTCCAATTTTTTTTTCCTTCTTCGCTTAAAATTCGATTTTTTGGCTAGGGGAAGTAAAATCTTGATGGATGAGAGTGAAAATGAGCCTCTCCTTGGTCTTTCATGGCCTTTATACCTTGATGAAATTTTCAAAATTTGTCTTGGGACCCACTTTCCTTTTTCACACTCAACTTAAACATTGCAATTTTTACCTTTCATTTGATTGTTTGAATTTGATCAGTTGGTGGATTTTTTGAACACTGATACTCTTAGAACTTTGAATTTCTTGGCAATTGGAACCTTGAGTTTGCAGCTAGCTTGGAACCATGAGTACTTATTACATATAAAAAGATGAAATTACATATTGAAATTGACATAAAATTTACAAATTAAGCTTTACATAATAAAAATATGTTTATTGTCACTCTCTTACTTGCTGGTCTTTTATTTATGAAGATGGTAGTTTGATGGACCTTGAAAACCCTAAGACCTAATGAAAACCCTGACTGAATGAACTTCATGATGAAATGACTGAAATGGTGATAAAAACTCATGATTGATGGACACTCAGCAAAGTGATGAAATAAGCCAGCAAGTAGTGAAATTTATGAAAAGAGTGAAACTTGACCTAAATTTGCACCAAGTGACCAAATTTTTGCATGATGACCTAATGGAATGACAAAATTTTCAGAATGGGACCCTTAACATGACATGAAAGAGTTAATTTGATCACTCATGGAAGGATGCAAATACTGACACTAAAAACTTGAACACAAAATGAAGTACACATCTCCTAGACACTAAACTATAATATCAATATTATTTTTAAATTCCATGTGTTAGTAATGGAGGAATTAGACATCTTCCTTACACACACACACCAATTTTTTATTTTTATTTATTTATTTATTTTATTTTCCTGAATAAGACTAACTCTATTAAGAGGTCATATGGTACAAAATGAGATTACAATCAACATAATCAAGAATGGGAAAACCGGAAATGATAAACTATCAACCTCAGTCTCGAGAAATAACCAGGAAATAAGCAAAATAACCAGGAAGCAGAACTAGGAAACAAAAAGAGATAGACATTGGAATCTACCCAGAGTGGGTCGAATCCTCCATACGACATTTTTTTTCCTTTCTTTTTGTTGACTTTGACCCATCCAGCCTGGTGTGGATGGGCAAGAACCAATTGTAGATTGTTGTTGACTGTGGGAGGAATCTCCTTATCCGAATCAGAGGAGGAGGACTCATGAGTGCATTTCTGAGTGCTCGTAGAAACTATGGGTCCCTCAGGGTCAGCCGAGGGCGTATATTTCGTCTGCGCTGCATTCTCCACATCTACTTCAATCTCCTCCTCATCCGAGCTTAAGGAATCAATGTAATCCATGGGGGGTGGATCGCATCGTTTCCAACTTTTGGATTTTGATTTGTGATTTATTTTCTTCGTTTGGGCAAGGAATGTGGTGCAGGAATTCTGAAGGTGCCATGTTTGGTGACAGTGGCGGCAGTGGAAGGCAGTGTTCTCATACTCCAGAGTTTGTGTCCACAGGAAACAACCAATTTTGAGATTAATTTGATCAGGTATACCTTTTCTTATGTCTATTTCATCACATATTCTACCATATGTGTATATTCCTTTCTCCCCTTAGAGGGATCTATTGCCAGAAAGTGCCCCAAGGTGTTTCCTATACCTTGGAAAACAGAAAAGTGCCATAGATGTGCGGGTAAGTTGGGAAGCTTGACCCAGATAGGAAGCTTGGTGATGACTGTCGTGGAGGGGTCGAAGTCTTGGAACCAGGGGATGAGGAATAGCCCTGTTGTACCCCAAAACCACGGACCTTCAGTTAGGGCCTTTTGATAATCTTCGCTGAAAACGAACACTACTATGAAGAAACCCTTCGAGAAGAAGATGACCTTACTGTTGTTGGTCCAATTGGAGTCAATCCATTGGTAGAGATTCATTGTGCGAGGCCAAATTCTGTTGAATCTACAGATGATGGTGGAGTCTGCATATTTTTTAAGCTGATCTTCAAGATCTAGATGAGAAATTTCTATGGAGGGAACTTCCTCCAGTTTATCAACCAGAAAAGGCTTGGGAGCCTCAGAAGGTTGAGCTGCTTTCTTGAGAGGCTGCACATGGATAGTATCCCTGTAGGAGAAACTTGGAGTAGAGGATGGTTTTCCAGCTACTCCCCCTCACAAACGTAGGGTTAAGACTATAGAAGTGTCTCTTTCAATGTTATAAAATGAAAGGGGAATAAATTCCTTTAGTTGTTTACCTCTGTATAGAAGTCTTTGAAGAGCTGATGGAATCCCCAACCTGATGGAATCCACAAAGAGCCAAACGGCCATAACGTTGGAAATCGAATGAAGAGAAATTAAAGACACGCAGAACATCGCTTTGAATATTTCTCTATACGCTGGGTTTTTTTTACTTAATTGTATATGTTTTCTCATCATTCGTAGAGCCAAAATTCTTTGGCGTTCCCTCACAACAATTTCAATGGAAACGAATATGAGATACCAACCCCAAAAAATCTGCAACGCACGAAACACAACAAAATTTCGCCTTCACAAACATCACCAACCAATTTTTTCTAAAATTAATCAATTTATTAAACTAAAATTTGGTGTAAAAAGTTTGAACAAATGTCACTTAATGGGAAAAATAATAGATTAACATATGTCAAAAGAAAATGAAAATGATAGACAATGCATAGTCTCACCAATTTAAAAAAAAACACCTTTTGAATAATTATGTTAAGCCACCATCCATGTACAATACATGGCTAAGATTTCTCTTATTGCCAACACATTTCTCAATTTCTCTCCCATCCCTAAGTTAATGATCCAATTTCAAATAAATATTAGATGAAATATTTCACAATCAAAATTAAAGTTTCTGTATACATGTCTAAAACATGAATCCAACAGTTTTCAAAGAGTATCTCGGAAGGAAACCCTAGTGGCAACAAAAGCCAGCCACAAAGTAGAGAGAAAACAAAGAAAATTTGGGCACGTAGGCTCGTCGAATTGAAACCCCAATGCACGCAGACCTGCAATGACCCAAAAGGGAGCTGAAATAACATAATAACTTGAAAATTGTCACACAGCACATCAAAAATAAATGAACACTAGGCTATGTTAACCCCCACTTAAAAATGGCATACCCCAGGGCAGAAAAACCCAACAGTTAAGAGAAAAATGAAAATACAAAATTTTTCAGGGTACAAGTCGCGCTACTAGCTCTAAAAAAAGACCTATAATAGGCCTCTAAAAAATAAAAATAAAAAATTGGGTCGTTATTCCCAGCAAGAAGCCATGGCGAAGTCCAAGCAGCGAACAGTGAAGTCGTCCATAGGAAAAATTAAAGAATCACAAACCAAAAACTGAAGTTGCATGGACAGAGGGAGTCGCAACAGAGAAGAAATGGGAGGCTCGAACCAAGGTTGGGTTGGAGTAGCTAGAATTAGTCGCCTCGACCCCGTTCCCTCAACTCCCTTCAACTCCCTCCAACTCTCATGTCTAATCAAAGTGATAATAGCTCAAGTCTCTTCAAAGATTTATTATTTCAATTAGCAAATTAATGCAATTAAGAGGTTATTATGTTCATTTTTCTTCTTTTCCCTCTTTTAACATTAAAATATATCATAGGGAAAATAGGTATGTAATAAAATGGTTTTTTTCTTAATTAGTTAGACTTGAATCTATATTATAAGTGCATAGATAAGCATCATACATAATCAATTACATTTGTGTAAGAAACAAAGAGTTGATTGGGGAACTTATCTCAAATGAAATTTATCACCAATGGTTAAGATTTAAAAACCTTTAGGTTTTATATATCTTTATATATGGCCTATTTCTTGGTTTTTTTTGTTTTACTACTTTTGAAAAATTATATATGATAAGGTGATATAAGCATTGAAATAAATTCAATGTAATTATGGTGCCCAGTACTTTGGATGCACAAAGGCCTTATTTCATTTTTATATATCCTATGATGATTTTTTTGTGATATTTATAAAAATGTTGATAGAGAATGAAACTCAATGATTTAAGTGAGAAGTTAGAGATTTATTTATGGGAAAGTGATGTAAAGGGATTTGAAACAAACATCCATGGCATAAGACTTGGGTCGAAGTAAAAATATTCAATAAGGATGAGAAGCAGAATGATACCATTGGAAATGACAAAGAGGTGAGGGTTACTATTAACTTGTTGGTCACATACTCAACCACTTACTCACTTAAAAAAATCTAGAACCCTGCTAGTTACAAGAAGACAAAATTGTGAAAAAATATAGAAATAAATAAATAAATAAAAGGAGATGTGGAAGGAGGAAATAAGGGGTTAGGGATGCTGAACTTCTACCTTCAACAAGGAAAACACTTCATTTTGTACATGGGTAGGAGAATGAGTATGGGGTTCATTTAGTAGAATTGGGTAGTCAAATTGAAATTTCTTATAGGACATATTGCTAATGCCTTATAGATCCATGCTACTTTGTAATTCTTTGTAACTATTAATGATACTAGACTAAGCACAACCATTAGAAGCTAGTTTTCCCAAATTAGGTTTCTAGGGTAAAAATCAGTGTCTATTGTTATTATGTTCCTATGTATCGTTATTTTTTTGTATATTAATGTTTTGGATTTGGTTTTCTCTCTATACTCTTTGTGTAGATACATTTCCATTATCTTCATTATGTGATTGGCAAGCACCATACCAACAATTGTTTCACTACTATAAACTAAAAGGAAAATACTTCTAGTAGATTTTTGTTGAACCTCTTTAAAATATTCCCCCTTGTCCATTTATAGTAGAGGTTGTTAACAATGGCAAGTTGTTGGAGATTGTAATATTCAAAAATTGGAAAGCAGCAATATTGAACATAAAACTGGAATTTATAGCAAATATCAATACAATACACATCAGAAAATCATAGATCCATTATATTATGTATCGCAGCAGCAAATAAGTACAATATGTTGAGGAACAAGTCACTCAAACTAGGCAAGACAAGCCTCCAATGCTCAAATACACCCAAACATGAAATGTTGTTGCTATACAGAATACCGAAGAACAAGACAGCGCAGTCTCGGTGAGGATTACTACAGTTGGAAAATAGAAATAGATAGATCTGTTGATATAATGCTCAAAAGGTGCTAGGAATAGAGATCTAAGCTCCCAAGCACAACTCCAAGTCAACCCAAAAAGGGTTTCCGGAAATACAAAAGATGAAAAAAGAGAAAAATGCAACCCTAGGGCTGAATAACGTTGTATCATTGGATCACTGCTAGGAGATGGCTGAAATGACAAGAAATTGGCTACAACTTCTCCTCTTTAGATTTCTGGGTGAAGGGTTGCTCCCCTCACTAGGAAACTAGCTCACAAACTGGATTTCTCAACCCTCCACTGCACTGCCTTGCAAGATAACACAGTTTCTGAAGGAGACTATGTTGTCGATGATGGCAGCTTCTTGGCATAATGTTGGATGGTGGAAATGAAGCTCAGTATACCTCTCCTGAGTAGGCACTACAAGTCCCTCGAGGATGAGGGAGGGATTTCTGCCCGGAAACACCCTTGTGCTAAATAGCACAACACACTCCGCTAAACAGTTGAAGCGTGAATAAAGTCATAAAATACCAAGAAATAAACAACAATTAGAATGCCTTTGATCACTACTATCCCCTTCCTTATATTCTTGGTGAGCTTCTTCACCCTTGGACCCACTCATTAAAGATGCTACTTCAATGCAAACACTCCTCCACCATAACTGCGTTGTCCTCCACTAGATCCACTCTCTCTATGGAAACGTTGTTGATTTGGTCAACCTTGACCCCATCTACATCCATTTACCCCATTCACACTAAGGGTTTCTTTATTTCAGCTAGCTACACTGATCCACCTTCACACTGGAAGTGGTTTTATTCCTACTAAAGAGATTTAAGGGTCTCTCTAACCACTTATTCATCAAAGTTATGAATGAAAGAAAAATTTAATATTCCAACTAGCTAAAAGCTAATTAGGAATATTACAGTCCTCCCCTCCAAAATGTTTCTTGTCCTCAAGAAATTGTAAAGACGGATGCTGCAAAGTCTTCTCTCCTACCGAAGTGGCATCCTCATCTGGTAGATTCCTCCATCGAATCAGATATTCTTTAATCACCCTGCTCCTTAGTTGCCTCTCCCAAGTGTCCAAGATAGCTTCTGGTTGTAAAACCAGATGGCCCTCATCATCAATAGGTGGGAGATCCATGGTGGCAACCACATGTTGTCCAATGGCCTTCTTGAGGCATGAGACATGAAAAATGTTATGGATCTTACTCCCAATGGGGAACTCCAACTCATATGCTACCTCTCCAACATGACGGATCACCCTGTATGGCCCATAGAACCGAGGCTTAAGATTTTCAGCCCCCTTCTCCTTCAGTGTAAACTGTCTATAAGGCTGAAGATGGATATAGACTAAATCATCAGCCTCAAACTGCCTCTCTATCTGACCACGGTCCATAGGAAAAATTAAAGAACCACAAACCAGAAACTGAAGCTGCATGGAGAGAGGGAGTCGCAATAGAGAAGAAATGGGAGGCTCGAACTAGGATTGGGTTGGATTAGCTAGGGTTAACTGCCTCGACCTCGTTCCCTTAACTCCCTCCAACTCTCATGTCTGATCAAAGTGATAATAGCTCAAGTCTCTTCATAGATTTATTATTTCAATTAGAAAATTATTACAATTAAGAGGTTATTATGCCCATTTTTCTTCTTTTTCCCTCTTTCAAAATTAAAATATATCATAGGGAAAATAGGTATGTAATAGCATGCCTTTTTTCTTAATTAGTTAGACTTAAATATATACTACAACTGCATAGATATGCACTATACATAATCAATTACATTTGTGTAAGGAATAAACCTTTGATTGGGGGGAACTTATCTCAAATGAAATTTCTCACCAATGATTAATATTTAAAAAACCAAGAGGTTTTATATATCTTTATATATGGCCTATTCCTTGGTTTTTTTGTTTTAATACTTTTGAAAAATTATATATGATAAGGTGATGTAAGCCTTGAAATAAATTCAATGTAATTATGGTACTAAATACTTTGAGCTTGGCACAAGGCCTTATTTCATTTTTATAAAACCCATGATTCTTTTGTTGTGATATGTATAAAAATGTTGAGAGAGAATTAAACTCAATGATTCCCTCGAATGCAAGTGATCGTTAGGATTTGGGACATGGCGGCTCCTCCGCAAGGCACATGGCTGCGCATGGCCTCCGTCCCATCGCTCATAAATATCGCAGTTGTTCTCCTATTGCTGCCATTAAACCACCTGCCTCAAGCCATTACTCTGCTCCGATCTGCTGCCCAGCTCCTTAACGTTTGTCGTCTTCTCCTGCAGTTTTGAATTCTCTGTTCATTCTGCCAGTCTTGGTCTAGAGCTCCTCGGCATCCATTCCTTGCCTCCTCTGTTGATTGAGGCTTCCTACCTTCTATCAGCTTCTCCCCTCATTGCTCCATTGCCCTCTTGCTACACCATACCTCGGAGGCACAGAATGCATTGTAGAAGAGGTCGAGGTAGAGGGCAGTCCTCTCGCCCTCCCATTTCCCTCCGTGATGACGGAAAGCTCCCCCTCCAAAAGGACAATTCGGTAGCATCCCAACTCAATTTCGATTCCACTGTCTCTCCGGACCATCCTCTCATCTCCCCGACTCTTTCTGTACATTTTCAGGATGTCCCGTCGATCTCTGCTGGCTTTGGCCCTCATAAACGTCTCAGAAAATCTACCATTTCTTCTTCCCACCTCAGTAGTGCAGGAAATTAGAGGCTCTGACTACCAAACCAGTCACACGTTCCTCTAGCAGTGAAGGGAGCGACAACTCGGTAGCAGATGGCAATGATAAGGATGCAGGAGTGCGTTCAGCTACAACACCTAAGCCAGCGTTGCAACCGTTGAAGAAATAAGAGGACTCCTGTGACGACTATGGCTGCTTCATAGTTGAAGAGCATCCTCCACACGACCAGTAGCATGTCTCGCCGCGTCAGAATCTATTTCAAGGGGTTTCCTACCTCAGCTAGGTTTCATTTCTCGGTTTTCATATTTTTCTTGTTCCTGCTCAGCACTTTAAATTTTTGGATAATTTCTGAAAATGATGGTTTCCCCACTTGGGGCAGCAATCTATGGACTGGTTTCCCCAACTGGGGCAGTGCTTTTTTTATGCTACACCTGTCGGAATTGGCTAGCATAGCAACTACGGTGGGAAAGTTTCGAATTGTATTTTATGTGCCATATAATAGAAATAGTCTTATTTAAAAAAAAAACAAAACAAACTAAACTCAATGATTCAAGTGAGAAGGTAGAGATTTATTTATGGGAAAGTTATTTAAAATGGATTTGAAACAAATATGAATGGAAAAAGAAGAGGGTTTAAGTAAAAATAATTAGTAGGGATGAGAAGCATAATGATACCATTGGAAATGACAAAGAGGTGAGGTTGATTGTTAGCATGTTGGTCACATACTCAACCACTTACTCACCTAACAAAATCTAGAACCCCACTAGATTTAAGAAGACAAAAATGTGAAAAAAAATAGAAATAAAGAAATAAAGAAAAGGATATATGAAAGGAGGAGATAAGGGGTTAGGGATGCTAAAATTCTAACTTCATCCAGGAAAACACTTCATTTTGTACGTGGGTAGGAGAATGATTATGGAGTTAATTTAGTAGAATTGGGTAGTGAAATTGAAATTCCTTATAAGGAATATTGCTAATGCCTTACAGATCCATGCTACTTTGTAAGTCTTTGTAAACATTAATAATAATAGATTAACCACAACCATTAGAAGCTAGTTTTCCCAAATTAGGTTTCTAGGGTAAAAATCATTGTTTATTGTTATTATGTTCCTATGTATCATTACTTTTTTTGTATATTAATGTTTTGGATTTGGTTTTCTCTTTATACTCTTAGTGTAGATCCATTTCCATTGTCTTCATTATGTGATTGGCAAACACTATACTAACAATTTTTTCACTATTATACACTAAGGAAAATAATTTCTAGTAAAGGTTTTTGTTGAACCTCTTTAAAATATTCTCCCTTGTCCATTTGTAGTAGAGGTTGTTAACAATGGTGAGTTGTTGGAGATTTTGGTGGGGGTTTTTAGCCAATACATTTAAATCATATGAAGTGCACTAATATGCTCATAACTATGGTGCATTGATGCGTTGCATAACAAAGTGCACTTAATATTGTTTACCTAATCCATGATACAAAATTGGTTATTTTAATTAGGTCGACGGGCCTTTCTTTTGAAACAATGCACTTATAATTTTCGTCTATACTTTTAGTGTCCTTCTGAGATATTTCATTCTCCTATCCGCTTTTTTTTACACCTTTTGACATTTGTCCTTCTCCTTTCCTTCTCCTATCCACTTGTTTTTACACTGGAGTTCGAGGGTGGGCCAAAACCGCCAGGTTCACTTTATAGCAGTAACATCGGAAACCCTGGATACACCTACCATTTCCAGTCACTGCATTTTCGTCTATTAGCAAAAGTGGTCTAAGGAGATGAAAGGCCATGCATGGACAATACTTTGAACAGGAAAGCTAGAGCCTCTGGATGGAAAATCTATGAACGAAAATGCAGTTGATCTGGGAGACCCTTTATATTAAATCTAAAAATAAATTGGGTTTCGCAGGTTGTAATGGATAATTCATATTTAAACCATTGGGATGATTTATCAAAAAATTTGAAAAGATTGATCACATTACCTACTGTCCGAGCTGAAATTATTCCAAAAGGCATTCGAGCTGAAAGCATTCTAGATGGCGTTATCTGCCCATGCCCAACAACCAATGCCAAGCATAGTGACCTCTAATTCTGAAGCTCCCAACTTAATTGTCTATTTTTCTGTGGTGGACTATGATAGCTCCCAATTTCTGGCAGCTATGATATCATTTCTCTTTTTGACTCTTCTTGCATTTATTGATTTAAAGAGGGATTTTTACATGTTTTTTCCACTGTAAGGAAGACAAATGTAGATAATTGTACATTCCCAATTATGGTTGTTAAACTGATCTTGAAATTATATTCTATTGAGCTTGAATTTATTAAATTTTATGTGACATAAGCCTTATTGAGTTTCCATTCAGGTCATTGCTTTTTAAAAATATATTTAGGGGTTGTTTATTATTTCGAAACTTCAACCTAATTTTACATTACAATTTTAACGTTTTAATGATTTCATACATATTGGTATTACTATTTTTAAATATAATGGAATTTGGTAATTCTATATTCATGGGATTCTAGATTTGAATGTTGACATGTCGTGCCATTGTTGAAGAGTGTGGGGGTGTTTGGAATAGTTAGCATCCCTGAGGTTACGAGGTATTTGCATAATAAGGCTACTTACTTGGATATTGCAATGAATCCAGAGAACTTATGCTTATCTATGAGTACATGTCTCGAGGGTATTTTAAAGATCACCTTTACGGTAAATATGTTACTTCAAAAGACATTTGTTTACTGACTGAGAATTGAATTAGCTAACATAACCCACCTTCATTTGCTTGGTTAACCAACAATATTTTGTTTCTTTTTCTCTTCAGGTGATAGTGCACGGCATTCACAACTAAGCTGGAGAAAAAGGGTCAAAATAGCTTTAGATATAACACTAGATAACCACTGCCTTAAGTACTTTGATGTAAAGCCAATTTTGATGATATGAACTTTAGTGATTTCGATAATCTAAACTTTGGTTTTTTTTTTTTTTTTTTTTAAATATGAACAACATTTTTTTTATATCAATCAATTTTTAAAATATTTTGAAGATCTATAATCAAATTGAAATCAACATTTCTTTTACATGCATATAAAATTCTATATTTTAAAATAGACAAATTAATATAATGAGAGAACTTAGAAGGGTTGTCAAAGAGGATGCTAATCATAACAACAAAAAATCGAAGGATATTGGCATAGAACCTTTAAATTTGGCCGTAGACCCCACTTATTTTAAGGTCGAATCGAGTGGAGCTACAACCATGCAGGTTTAGAGTGAAAACATCTCCGAACTAAAATTGGTCGGTAAGTGGATTGAATAAAGAGGAATGAAGTTGTCAAATCGTATATGCATAGAAAATTTCTCAGACTACTTATTTTGAAATTAATATATGAACAACTTTAAATTCGGTGAATATTTCCATATTCAAATTCCTAAGATGGTGATTATTTTATTTCTAATTTAATCATAGAGGATTGCTTGAAATTTCACATAAACTTTTCATACTTTATTTTTGTCTTACTATTTTTAGTTTTTCATCTTACATGTTTATTTACTCTTCTCACATTATATATATATATAATTTTCTATTTTATTTTAGTTTTATATATAGTAGATATTAAATCATTTTACTTAATATGATTATTGAAATATTTTATATATGATCTATATTATTTTTTTTATTATTCTTAATATCTGATAAATGGCACATATTAATTTTAATTTTATATTAAGAAATGAAAAAATTATTTACTGTGAATTCATTAATTTTTTTACTTTTAATTATATTTTTGGCAATGAAATGTTTTTATTTTATTTTATTATAGTTGACATTATATTTTTAGATAAAATTTAATTTAATTTTAAAAGGGACACCTATAAACTCTCTCTTGAACATGGACATAATCACACATCGCTCTCATACTAAGGTATTGGGGGTGTAAAATGAGTCTCTTGGCACAATAAAGAAAATATAATTATTTGTTCAAATATTTGCAAATAACATGTTACTTAAATTAGTTCATTGTAGTCCCATGAAATATTGATATTCACCTTACAGTGGTTCGAACTTTGGTGCTTAAATTCTCTCATGGAACTATTTATATCAAGTTTTAATATTGAAATTTTTGTTGTTGCTTAAGAGTTCCTCTTTGTAATTGCTTAAATTTTGGTATTCATTTAAAATTTCTTCTCGTTCATTTTCACAAGTATTTGAACCCTAATTTTATTGTCGCATAATTTAAATGATTATATGTGATCAAGTTTTAAATACAATAATATGTTTTGGCTTTATTTTGGATTAATAATCAAAGGAGTTAGACTTAGATTCCAGGAGCTTTGTTAAATATTCAAATTTTAATTAAAACATATTATGATATACAAGAAGCAAATATAAATATGTTGAAGGTTACGAACATCTAAAGTGGATATAGAATTTTTTTCTTTGTATAAGTAAATTTAAAACTTTGAAGCCTTTTGATGTATTGACCATATTGGATGAAATTAATTTGGGCAATTTTGCTTTGAAGAAATAAAACAATTTATATTTTCTATTTGCAAATTTTTAGATAACTACAAATGGATATTTTTGTTCTCTAAAATCAATAGTAAACATGTTATATATAACAAATCAAGTCCAAACTTACATAAATAATGATGGATAAATGAAGACAACCAGGCACTTGAAAAATTTGAGATACAAGGTGAGGGTGTTTTGATTCATTCATTTAATGAGTTGGAGTAATTAACTGATGGGGGGGTGTTAGTTAGTGTCTCATTAGGCCGAGTCAACAACTCGGGTCTTTTTTTTTTACTTAATGAAGTTAAAAAATGGATTTTGAGTGATTTGGGATGGTTTCTAAAACCATTGTTGTTGTTGTTGTTTTTTTTTTTTTGTCTAATTCCATACTCATGTTTATTGATTTGATAAGTACAAAAATAGCTTGGTAGAAAATAAAAAAACTTATTGAAGAAGCTTATTTCCTCTCCTTACATAGATAATTCTATTAAGGTGAATTGATTAGAGGGAAATAAGCATGTGCAAACTAGTCTTTATTATGTTTGATATGAATGAATCTCACATGTAAGCTTGTTAATATTGCTTTGGATGAATTACATTGTGTGTCTTTTTACTTATTTAAATTGGTAATTAAAATTGATATGTAGCTTATTCTTCTTATATATTAGAATTCACTAATATTAAAATTTTTGGGTTAGTTTGTTAAATATTGAAAATTAGGTATACTAAGTGTTTTAAAGTGATGTCATGTTTTTGAAATGTTGAATGATCAAATACATTCTACCCCATAATATAGGGGTGTTGGGTAATTTTGAAGGAAATGCTAAAAATATGTTTAAGGATTCGGTATCATCATAATTAATGAGAAGTGTTTGTGGTGTTACCCAATCTCATTGCACTCGAACAAAATGGAGTTTGTAAAGTCACAAGTTTTGGTATCATCACAATTAATGACAAGTGTTTGTGGTGTTACTCAATCTCATTGCACTCAAACAAAATGGAGTTTGTAAAGTCACAAGTTTTGGTCATTCCATTAATCTAAGAGGAGAACTACACCAATAAACTCTCCCCTTCAATCTAAATTAACTCAAAGGTGAATAAGCAACCCAACAAAGAGGTTGGAGAGACATCTTAAGTCTCAATATGTGAATACTACTATGAATATTCTAGCATATTCCATATTCCATGAAAATTAACTACCATCCACCTAATAATTACTAATAATTAAAATATATTTTGGAAAGTGTATTCTAAAACAAATTTCAGTATGATTTTGTCTTTCTTACAAAATGATTTTATATTTTTTAAGAAAATAAATTATTCACAAAACCACTTCACTTAAGACCTTTTCAAAAAAAATCTATTACTATTATAACCATGCAAATAAATATAATTACTAATAAAAACAAATGGTAAGTAAAAAATATCTACAATTATCTTTAAAATATTCTATTTAATTGTAATGGTTGAGTTCAATCATACCAACATTGTGTGCATAACATAGGATTTGAGTCTTTTTTTTTGTCTTGCATTGTCTTTTAAAATTATAAATGATGTTTATGAATTTTATTCCCAAGCTAGGGGTTGGTTGAGTGGGTGCCTAAATACAGTCAATGAGAATCAAAGTGTTGATAAATGTGCCTAAATATCCTAACCTGAACCTCGCACATGGTGTTAGAGCATCAAGAAGTTGTAGCTTGTGTCGGGGTGGCGGAGTTCTACAAGATGTTAAATACATTAATAATTTCCTTTAGTTTACATATTGTGTGTGCTCAACCATTTTTAAACATCGATGTGAAGTTTAAGGACAACTGGATCATCCAAAATTCAATCTTCCACTTCTTCTCCATTACTGTATCACCATTTACTTTCAAGTCGGTTGTGTAATTACAAATTATAAATTTAAAATAAAATAAAAACTAAAAAGCTTCTATTAAAATATATCAATTGTTATTTACTTGATTATGGAAACCAAAGAACATTTTTTTCAACTTAACAACTCTATCGGCCTCTCTTTGCACCTTTTTGGGGAAATTGCTAGTTTTAAAGATACTTTAATTGGTGCATCTGCAACATATATAAATCCAAGTAATCTCTTACCTTTCTTAAGGTATGATAGATCAATCTAGTACTAGTGGATGTCAATCATCATCATCATAAGCACACTAGTGTGTTAGTATCTACAATGCACCAAATGAAGTTTATACATTTTGTTATAGAAAATTAGTTTTAATTTTTAAAATTACAAAATCATGTAAATATGTTCCGATAAAAGAAGCAACTATGTGTTTCCTCTATAGGCACATCGGAAAATGTTTTATTATTTTACAATCACAATATGGTTCATTATTAGATTTTCAATGCACTAATACATCTATGTGTAAGAAACATCAAATTTGGTTTAGGCAATACACTTTTTTTTGTGAGTTGCATAGGACTACATCTTCATCATCATGTCCAATATATCACCCCGATAGGAGCGGAGAATTGTACCGGTTACTTCACATCAAGGAGTGCCTTAATAAAGCACCTGATCACCATCTATCCAAGACCCTGTGGAAAGACAATATAAAATTTTAGAAAAAAAAATTGCACTTAATAGCTCACATAACACCAATGTGCCCCAAAAAATGTTACAATGTATCCAAATTAAAAGAAAAAAAAAATCAAATGGTATTAGGGAATTTTTTAAGAATTCAAATTGTATATCTATGTACAATATTCTAGGTGATTATTCTACTTTGAAAAATCATACATATAGAAAGTATGCGAATATTTAGTAAAAAAAATGTAATTTACTATTAACAAATATTACCAATTTAATTATATCTGTATAACAAATAAACAAATTTTTAACCAAATAAAGAAATATTTTTTTTTTTTAATTTTCCAAAAATAGCCAATTGGAAAAATTTTGCCCCTAAAAAATTCCCAAATGGTATACCAATAGCATCCAATATCTATAATGCATTAGATAAGCGATAGATATTTTACTATGTAATATTAGCTTTTATTTGAAAAATTAAAAAACATATTGGTATGCCACCATAGGAGGATTAGTGAATTCCTTATATAGGTGGACGAAGTCATGTTTTTATTTTTTAAAATCATGATTTATGGTGTGTCAAAAGATTATAAGTGCAATAAATATAGTATTTTATTTAATAAAAAAAAATAAAAAATAAAAATAAAAATAAAAATAAAAAATCCTAATTGTTGCAACTCAGACATGCTCTTGCGCACCTTGTGAAATAGATCATAATCCCAAATTTAAAAAAAAAAATCAAATGGTGTGCCACAAACCATTGACATTTCAATGCATCTTACTATTGGGCACATTAGGGTAGGGTAAAATAAATGACATAATTTCATTTTTACATTTCATTCAATTTTTTTAATCACACAACCATTGATTATCGCCATCCATTGTCAATACTATTTTGTTGAATTCATCAAGTCCTTCGCTTTACTTGTGTATTTGTTTTGTTTTCAATTTTGCAATATGATACCATATTTTCATTTTTTTTTTGGTGACAACCATGCCTCCTTGATAAGGAAGAGGCTAGGTAAATTGTTTATTACCTCCTTAAGTACATTTTAAGTGGATTAAATTTTTTATTTATATTTTAAGTTATTAGAAAGGTTCTACATACTGCATTATAAAGTAGGAAATCCCAATTTCCTACATTTTCATACAAATTCCAACTCTTCAACTGGAATTGTAACATGCCCAGTCAGTCCTAGACTTCACCATCATCCTCATCTTAATCTTTAGAATTGTTACGTTGAAATTAGGATTGCGTACAAAGATGAATTCCCTAGACCTAGTGGCCTGGTCTAGAACAACAAAAGACAAAGAACATAAATTTTTCCTTAGAGAAATTAGAGTATAGGAATGAAGCCTACCTTGAATCTATAGCAAGCTTCCCTTTCCTCCTCACTTGCATGCTCAAATTGTAGCTCCAAATACTATAATTAGAACATGCACACACGAATAAAAAAAGAGAAGAATCCACAACATCTACTTAGCATAATCTAACATATCTATTAAATGAATCAACGTGGCATTGAAATACATGAGTGCAAACATAACACAAAAAATATAGGAAAAAAATATACTCTTTCTATTAATATAAATATGAGAGAGTTTACAACCATAAATAATAGTTGACTTTGTAGATGTCTCCCCAAGTTGATTTTTCCTTCTTTGTCACAAAGCACACCTCAATATAAATCCTAATGCATGATTATGATGACTCCTTTAGATTCAATGCAACAACATAAGGACATTATCAATCTCCAAAAGCCAACCCTGATGTTATGGATGACAATAAATTTATAGGAGAAGAGTGGTGGTTTAGGATTTACCATTATGGGCTTGAGATCCACATATGATGGGAGGATGAGCTCAAGGGATAAGAGGTGAAGTCTCCAAGATGGGATCAAGTAGGATTCAAGTTCTTTATCCATGGTAAATAGTTAAAGCAACCTAAGTTTATAGAAGATTAAGCCTCATAATTATTTTTAATTTTCCTGAATTTCTAGAATCAGCACACCTGCAAAAGGGAGCAACATGTTTTGACCAGCGCCAGTGGAGAAGGAAGAAACATGCATTGAACGCAGGTGGCCAAAGAGGAAAGGTGTGATAGGCTAAAAACAATGTTTTTGAGCAATTTGTCCCAGAAACTCAAATTTTTTGGAGAGGTCATGTTTAGGGCTTTGTGAATGGATGATGACAACATGTTAATGGATATTGATCGATCTGTTTTGTAGGCCTTTTGGAATAATGTAGTAAAATGTCTTGTAACAGATTTCCCCCTAAATTACAAAGTCGGATGTGATGGTTGATGGCTAAAGTGTTTTACCTTGTGACAAATATGGATCAAGAACAACTGGTCGAGATCATCATTTTTTACAATACATTTTAAGCATGATATCCTTGTTGATGGAGGGATTCCCATGCTTGGAACATAAGCTAACATTACTTGTACAATGATCAAGAAATATTGTTCACAAATGAAAAAGAGTGAGCCCATGCTTGGATGATTGTTTGTATGATCATAGCCAGCATACTTTGTAATCTTGTATTAATCCTGAAATTAAAACCCATGGATGAAACTAAATTTGGGGTCTTCTAACCCGTTCACTCGATCGTTAAATGTACGATTCTAACCATGTGACTAAATGAGTTGGAGTCGAACATGGTATATGCCATCTGATTTCCAACTAATGATGTAAGCCATTAACAGACGTGAGAGAAACCACCGATGATGTTAATGGCTCTCAAGGTAGCATAGTACAATATGTATGGTATGAATAGATGAGCTAAAGTAGAAAACCACACATAATATTTCGGTCGAAGTTCAATGATGAAAAATTGTCACCAAGAGCGACAAAACTTGTCATTTATGTATGCAAGCCCCAAGGTACCAAAGGGAGTTTCTAAGTTAACTTCCTGGACAATGAGTTGATGCTGACAGGAAGCAACCTGTCGTAGGAGGGCCTTGATGTATCCCACATCAGCAACACAAAACTGGTATCAAGATTTGAGATAGAACGATGGTGATGTGGAACTAGTTCAGGAATGGCAAGCATGAATGAACACATTGAACAACACTTTATGGAGTTTGAACACTTTATCAACTGAAGGAATTCTATTGAACACATTGGCAACACTTTATGGAGTTTGTAGCATTGACCCAATATTGAACATGGAGGATTTTGATATGGTGTGATGAACCAAATAGGAAAGCATATTTCCAAACCTAACAGTCACAGAGATGAAGTGAAAGAGTGTCATGTTGAAGAGCAATTTCCTGCCATTAATAGTTCAAGTACCCTGTTCTCCCAATTTCCCCAACCATTTATGTTCAGTACCTCTTTATTTTTGACAAGCTTGAGGAGGATAACATATGCTTAATATGTAATTTCATCCTTCAGATGAATCCCTCTGGGTATTTTTAATGAACCCTAAGAAGGAGGGGTTTGGTCCCGTCATGTTTGATGATTCTATCGTTGTTTGATGCTTTTATGATTCTAGCAAAGGTATAACTCGGCTTCTTTTTCATGTTTAGAGAGTTTGAAAAAGAGGCGAAAAATAAAACTCCAAAGGTTCCTTTTCGTAAATAATCTCTTGAGTCCAAAAAGGCAGAAAAAAATACTCAGGAGAACCTCTTAGCCATCTCCGACTAATGTATTCATTTTTCATAACTATTTTATCTCAATCTAGAAAAGGGTTAAACTTATACTAAGTAGATTTATTTTCATTTAATTTTATGAGATTGAAAAGACAAGTACTCAGAAATATTTTCACGTTTAGGGAGTCTAAAAAGCGTTGAAAGAGGACTCCAAGGGGTTCCTTTTTCGTAATTTTATAGATCCCGAAAAAGTGATAAAAGTATGCTCCTTCATCAAAATGACTTGTTTCAACTCAAAAATGTCGTTAAATCCTTCAAACAGTTGTTAACCTGCTCAGAACACCACCAAAAGTTTAAAAATGCATGCAATTATGGTTTAGGTCAAAATAATAAAATATAATAAAATAACGATGAAAATTACCATAAATAAATGAAATGTCATTTCATTTTTACCATTTCACTTTTTATCTCTTGGTGAGTGAGCTCTAAGTGGTTTTTACCCCCGAAATTTAGCAACTGATAGCAGCCAATACGGTGGACCATTTCGAGTGTTGTCTCTTCCAAGTAGGAAATTTTACCTTTCTCTTTCTTTTCACAGTTTCCATTTTTTATTTCATGCAAATTATTTTGATTTTTGAGTGATTTGGAGCTTTAATATTGTGTCATAGCTCCAGCGCACCCCATCAATGTCGAAAAGTGTGTTGGGAAAGGAAACATATTACTAGGAAGAGCGCTTCAGCACACGTCCCAGAGAAGGGAGGGTGTATTGCAACACTCTGTCCTTATTTATTAGGGTTTGTTGGGCACAACCCAAAAATGGTTTTGCTATTTTCACTCAATTTGTTTCTCAAGTTTTTGCATGAGGCTTGTTTTGCTGATTCTTCTTATTGTATTTTAGGTATCCATCGAAGAAGAAAAAAATGGCTTTTATTTGGTGAGAAAAAGAACATGGAAACCAAGACATGGATGCTTCCAATGAACCAAAAACTATTCATGATTTGATAAATTGTGGACTTCTCAAGTCCTTTTGGATTTCTAACATAAGAGCACAGTTCTAATTATTGGAGTATTTGGTCATAGCATGGGATGTTTAAGCATAATGCTTCAGGCTCGGAGCACATTTGCTCAGCATACAGTATGCAACAATATAGTATTTGGAAGTCTCTTCACCCCTTCTCGAATTAGGTAACGAGATATTTTGGGTTCAATCCCCAGTGGAATCGCCAATTTTTTATGCGGAATTTACAATTGCGTACAAAGGTGAATTCCATAGAACTAGTGGCCTGGTCTAGAACAATAGAAGATAAAGAACATAATTTTTTCCTTAGATAAATTAGAGTACAAGAATGAAGCCTGCCTTGAATCTGTAGCAAGCTTCCATTTCCTCCTCACTTGTAAGCTCTAATTGTATTTCCAAGTGATATAATTAGAACCTGAACACACGATTGAAACAAGAAAAGGATCCACAACATCTACGTAGCATAATATAACATCATTATTCAATGAATCAGTGTGCCTTTGAAATACATAAGTGAAAATATAACACAAAAAATATATGAAAACAAGATACTCTTTGTATTAATAGAAATAGGAGAGAATTTACAACCATAAATAGTAGCTGAATTTTTTGATGTCTCCCCAAGTTAGCTTGTCCTTCCTTATCACAAAGCACACCTCAATATCAACCCTAATGCATGAATATGATGACTCCTTTAGATTCAAGGAAACAACATAAGGGCACTATCAATCTCCAAAATCCAACCCTGATGTTATGGATGGCAGTAAATTTATAAGAGAAGAGTGGTAGTTTAGGATTTACCATTATGGGCTTAAGATCCATATATGAGGGGAGGGTGAGCTTAAGGGATAAGAGGTGAAGTCTCCAGTATGGGATCAGATATAATTCGAGCTCTTTATGCATGGTAAATAGTTAAAACAACCTTGGAAGCTTCTAGAAGAGGAAGCTTCAAAATAATTTTTTCTTTTCTCAAATTTCTAGAATTAGCGCACCTGCAAAAAGGAGCAACATGTGTTGACCAGAGAAGGTGGACAAGGAAGAAACGTGTGCTAAACGCAAGTGGCCAAAGAGGAAAGGTACGTTGGGGCTATAAATAGTGTTTTTGAGCAATTTGTCCCAAAAATTCAGACATTTTGGAGAGGTCATGCTTATGGATTTGTGAAGGGATGTTGACAACATGTTAATGGAAATTGTTTGATCCAAATTTTATATACCTTTTGGGTTGATGTGACAAAATGGCCTATAAAAAGAAGGATATTTGAATATTCATTTGAATCAATCGTTCTTTCTCGGTGAAAACTAATCATTTAACCCTTCTTTCTCTGAACCAACCAGTCTTAATGTGTTATGCTATGGTAACATGGTCTATAAACTCGTAACAGGAATCCACCTATGGTCACCAAAAATACACAAGGGAATCAAAAATCCTAAGAGTAATGATTTGATTGAGTTTACATTCCCTGACAGTGACCCAACTCATAATCCATCTCACATTGAAATTCCTCAGCAATGGGTGGTTTAATAAGAAGCAAATTGACTTGCTTCAGATTTTTCTTCTCTTTAAAAAAATAATCATTTACATTCATTATTTGGATTTAAAAGTATTGATTCCAATTGGTAATGAAACTAAATCTAGACCATTTACAGTAGGAATCCAACAGTTGCTAACAGAACTAGCATGAATTCCTTTAGAGAGAACCATCCACTAAATCCTAATTCCATTGACTAGAATCTCATTCAATTAAACTTATAATATTAGGGGGTTTAAATTGCATTTATTTACAATATTAAATCTCCAATAACTATTCAAATAATTCACATTATTATTAATACATGTAATTCATCCACAAAATATAAATTACCTTCCTTTAACAATCTCGAGTTTTTTGATCCAATGATGGCCAATCCATTCAAAAATTAAAATATCCTGTTATAGGGTTACAACCATACAATCATCCTTAAATTCTCAAGCTTAATTTGCTTCTTTCTTACAGAGATATTTCTCATTGGTTCAGGCACAGATTTCATGTACAATGACCCTCTTCATGAATTCCAACTTGAATTCAATCTCCACTTTGTCCCGACAGAGTCTCCTTCTACCTATCTTGCAAAATAAATACACATGTAAATAATTTGTTTCTCTCACTCAATTATCTCAAACTCTCCAAGATTTACCTCACTCATATGACATATATATTTAAATCTATCATTGATTCTACAAATTCACACAAACTAGAACTCATCAATAATCATACAGAGATAATTTAAATATTGATGATATGAATCCTATTTGTTGAAGTTTGCAACAAGAAACAGTGAAAGAGGCATCCTGAAACATCATCCTTGATCCTAGTTGGAAAATAATCACCTAAACTAGGTGGGGCCCACACAGGCTATTTTTAGGTGTATGTTTATTTTTAGACACGGTGAGCATAGACTATTTGTAGGTGGTTGTTAAAATGTGAAAAATAGATGAGATTCTATTTTTAGAATATTGGGCGAAGTATATTTATAGATCACTAATCTAAAAATAGATGCATGCCAATTATTATTAGCTCTTAATAATAATCAGACAATAAACAACAACTTATTCTCTTGGAGCACTTTATTTCAGTGAACAGATTTGGAAAATCAGTGGGCTGAAGGAATTACGCAATTACTAAGGGTTTACTGGAGTTCATGCATGGAGGAATCAGTTAGAACTGAAGTGGCAAAGTTATGACAGAGTTGGAAGAGTAGTTATGGAGTTGTATTTAGTTTAACTCAGTTAGACTCAGTTGAGCTAGTTGTATCTAGTCTAACTGAATGATACACTAGTGAGAGTGGAGTGAATTAATTAGTTAATTAATTCACAAATAAAAACTCATTAATCAACTGAACAATACAACTGTTAACTACAGTGCACGTCAGATCCAGTGGAGACCCAGTGGAGAGATAGGTGAAAGGGAAAGATGGACTATCAGTTGTGACTACTAGTGATGCATGAATTGCATCTACATATACATTGGAGTTTCCAATGATAATGACACAATCAATGAGAGTGGGATTACATCGAATTGGTCTTTGTAATCAGCTTGGATTGCGCAGTGGAGCCAGGCTAGCAGGAGGCAAAGATCGGTGCATGGATTTTCAAGATTGTTCCTAATTAGTGTATGACGATTATACTGTACTGAGAGCTTGTGATAAGCTTTGTATGTTTGTATGAGATTGTCATATGATCTCCATGTTTTTTTTTTTCTAAGTAAAATTATCTATTAACAAGCGGTAAAATTACAACTGGACCGTAGTCAGAAACTGCTGCTCATGAGGCAGAAAATCAGAAAAAACAGTGTTGAAAACTGTCGATGCCCACGCAGGGGACCATAACCATAGTTTTCTGTATCATACTTTGACTCCAGAGATACAAAGAAGGGCCATAAACATAACAAAACTTCCAAAGCAGAAACAACCCATAGGTTGGAGAAACAGAGACATTGGGATGACCAGACAACAAACCCATTTAATCTTCCGGGGGCACTTCTTCGATTCTGCACCATCCTGAGGCGTGCGGGCCCGAAGCAGGTTCGGCCGGAGCAGCTTGAGAGACATGCTCGGCAGAAAGCATTTCTTCATCAACGACAGGATCAGCATGGCGAGACGGAGGCGGAGCTTGAGGAATGCGCCCTTCGAGATTAAAGGCAGAAAACTGAGTGTCCGGAGCACCGACAGTCGCAGCCGGAGCCGAAGGAAGCGAGTCATCTCCAGGAACCAAATCTTCAAGGAAAACCACTGAAAGGATGGCGGTAATGCGAGGGCAGTTGAGATTGCTGTTGAAGGTGAACCTGGCCGTGCCGGTGGTTGGGGCAGATGAAGCAGGAGGCCTGTGCGTGTGAGGACCCCAGAACAGACGGTGGCCATGAGAGCTCCCTCGACCAGAGCGAGTGCGAGGATAACGACTAGAGCCTTCCCCAAAGGAAGAAGAGTCAGGGGAGGGACTGGCAGGAGAAGGGCGGCTCCTCGAGCTACCCCGACTGCTTCTCATTCGACGGCGAAGTCTGGGCATGTTGAAAGGGAGCGGAAGCTTGAGGGCCTTCCAAACAACAGAGCGAACCCTCGCGAGGTAGTTCTGGAAACACACCAAATGCAGCGCTTGATCAACACTCCCCCAGGCGCAGAACGAACCACGAGCCTCACTTCTACTGAAATGCTGCAAGCGCAGGTCGACACAATCCTTCCGGCAGACGCTGCAATTGTTGACAACAGAATGATACATGGTGGGAGCCGAGAGCAGGTATAAAACAAGATGCGAGTGAATGCCACCCACAGCGCGCCGAATCACCACAGGCTCCCAAGCCGTCCTACCCAAGCGAATCCTGTCTGCAAACGTGATTGCCATCCTACTGTGAATCCCTCTCAAGCATGCGGAGGGATGCTTCACCACATCCGGAGACGAGCGAGAGCCAGAATTTGCAGGACGAGCAGCGTTGGAATGGGGGAAGCATAAATGGTTGTTTGCGTTGGGCATAATGCCATTTAACACATTGTACCCATGATGCAGATGGCGGCAGAGAGGAGCAGCCCACCAGCCCATCACTTTAATGCGCATTTGTGACACCCGCATCCGGGGCATATGATCTCCATGTTACATAATATATATTTGGGGTTTTCAGCTTCAGGATTTCCCGTTAAACAACTATGTTATGTGTGTTTTTATTGCTTCATGTGTTTTGCAATTGTTGATTAAATTTCCGCAAGCATTATAGTGGAAGGATTTTGTATTTTGCAAGAAGATAAATATTGTGAGATCAGGAGAGTCCGGATATATACATGCATATTGTATATAATTTCTACACTATTTATTAAAAAATTTACATAAGCTTCTACTCAGAAAATTCTCATGTTCTAGTCTTCACTTTGTGTCATGATTCATCCTTTAGTTTACCTTCCTCTATTTTTTCCCCATAAGCTTACAATGCTTATATAAAAACTTATAAATGATAACCTAACCAATTCAATTTACATCCTATGCCACGATTCTTCTCCTATAGTCTCTCATAGTTTAAATTAACAAGGAAGATAGTTACTCAACTAATTCTTTAAAAGCTCACTTAATAATCTAAATAATTACAAAAATAGAGAAATTGTTCCCTCGGTAAATGTCAAACCCCTAGGTCTATTAAAAATTTGGAAACTTGAGAGCAATGCTCCTGCATCAGAATCCCAATGTAGAAAAATTCATGACCTCATCATCATGTGTATCTAATTCTTAAATCCTTCAGGATCCCACATCTTGTTATGTAGTCCATACATCTAGCCTTCAAAATCTTCCACATTCAACTGGATGTTATTTTTATTGCCTTCTTTCCTTCACTGTATCTTCTTTTGGAATTATTTATCATAATATTCCATGGTTCATTTATCTCTATATTCATTCTAACTTCATCCCTTGTCTCAACAATATTGTGGTACTTTAGGTTTCATGTCCTTTTAGCTTCATACCTTTCATTTTAATTGTTTAATGAATCCAATTGTCTTCTCTAGGGATGATCTATGGAAGATTGACTTTCATTCTTCAAATCCTTGCTTATATCTACCTCTTCTTCAAATTTTTTATTATACTTTATATTTTCTCTTTAATTTATGTCATTGTAGCATGATACTTTGATCTTCTCCTCCAAATCACTACATGTATTTTTTTTAGCCATTCTTCTAAGTACCTTATTTCTTCCTTAAAATATCCAAACATTGGCTTTGAATTTTGTACTGGAGGCTCAATTTTATCTTCACAAAATAGATCATATTTTTCTTCTTTAATTACATTTTTGGGTTCATCAACACTTTCAACAACCTTATCGTCAATGAGAAAATTAAAGTATAGCTTTATTTCCTTAGATGTTGTAAGAATCCCTTCCTTACATGTTTCATCTCTGGATGTAATTTCTCCTCTTGCCTATGAATTTCTCAACAACATTTCTAGAAACTTTAATTCCTTTTCATACTTCCTAAAAATTTCATCTGAATGCTTATTTTTTTCCTTCATTTGGCTATCTCCATAAGCCAACTTTGTCATGCTCACTATAGTTACAAGTTCCTTCATGACATACTTCAAACTCTATTCTATTTCAATGTCTTGAAAAAACATTTCACCATCTTCTTCAATCTTTGTGACAGTTGCAGGTGGTTGTCCCTCATCATCTCATGGATAACCTACATACATGCATAATTCATTAGTTGTAAAAAAATAAGACCCTAATTCACGAGACTCTCATAAATTCTCTTTTCTACATCATCATCATCATATTCTTACCTGAGTAAGGTTCCTTTCTCTAGTTCACAGATGCAAACTCCTCCTTTAGTCATTATCCTCTGCTTAAGCTCAACTCCTCTGAGATTCTCATTCCCTAACTGGAATTCATAATTTTCTTCAACTTTACCTTCAATAGATTCCACTTCAACTTCTTCCGCAAAATCCATCTGCACTTTTGGTATTTCTCTCCTTCCTGTAACTATTCCATTAGCACATTCAATTTTACTTTTATTTCAACAAATTCTCTATCAAAGTACTCATCACTCATCCTTCTATGGCTTATTCTTGAACCTTCATCTTGACTATAAATAGTCATTTTATTTCTCTCTTTGTGAGCTTTCTCTAACCCACTATGAGTTGTGGTCAAGTCTACGAAACAAGTCTTCTCTATTTTCTTTTCAACCAATAGTTCATCAAACTTTCCCTTTATCCCATCCATTTTGTATTCCAATGTTCTCTCCCTTTGAATCTTATTGAGCACCCATTTCTCCTCCTATATTTTTTCACTTTCACCTTCTCTTAAGAATACTCACTTTTCCTCTCTCCTTTTCCAACTTAGGTTGAAATTTTGTTTACAGCTTCGTGGCTATGGGGTTCCTTGTCACAAGAAATATTTCCTTCATCAAGAGCCTCACATGATATTTCCTTTTGTCACAACTCCTTTGGCTGTAATGACTGTCACTAATTCTTTACTCGATGCTACTTATGTTAGAACATCACTTATTCTCAGTTAAAACTCTTGTAGTTGTCACTAATTCCACAAGGTCTTTTCCCACTACTTGCTACCTGCCAATTTTCATAAACATTGTTAAGAAAATAAAAATGCTTAATTATAAGATTTATACCTAGCCTTCACTGCTTCACTTTCTTTCAGTTCTACCCTACTATATTTTTTCTGTAACTTACTGTCTTCATGCTTCTTTGGATATCTTGCTACTTCAATATTTGAAAAATTCAAATTTCAAAAACCATACCTCAATACCTCTGTGTTCAACCTCTGTGAACCTACACACTATTGTTGTAGTCCTTTCAATGTCCTTTCAACCTAAGAAAATTCTTCTTTCAAACTTTCCTATCAATCCCAATTTGTTTTATTTCCTCCAAAAGTAGGAAACCTTCTTTAACTTTAAAGGGCATTACTGTTCCTCTTTCTCTAAAATGGCTCAATTTTGTGGTCATCAATTATTTATTCAAGCCAAATTAAAATATTTTACTCATCAGATTTCCAAATGTGAACTGTTGAAAGCTTTGAATTTCTTCCACTTTAATGAGAAAATATGAATCTACTTCCTTTGCCAATAATACCACTTTCATGCCCACTTATCCAATACCAACTCTCACTTCATTTTTTCCTTTAGGTCATCTTCAAAACATCATACAGTTGTATATTGTGGATTATTCTTTTCCCCTGTCTAAATCTATATTTATGGAATTATTACCAATATCTTATTGGAATATAGGAGTTCTACAGATCCTATTGCTCTAATGTTTTTAACTTTCCCTAGTCTCGCTAACTCTTTTTTTAAACCACTCAGGTGTGATCTTGGTCCTAAGGATGAACTACATTAGATGGTTAAAAACGTCAACCAAAAAATAATGTTGATGTGATTAATCTAAAAGAAATTTTCAAAAATTCAATATGGATCACAAAATTCTTAGATCAAAAAATGTGATCAGAATTATTTGCATAACACTATGTACTAAATTCTTATTATCATTCAAGATCCAAGTCTCAAGAATATAGCCATCCTATAAATATTTTTTTCACTCAATGAAAACCATAGAACTGACAAGCGCATTTACTTATAGGTTTTGATTCTCCAGTCTAAGAAAAACTCCACAATTACAAGCTTCAACCCCTATTTTCTTTTGCAAAAAAATTCGCCAATCAAACTCTACGATCCAGTTAGTTGGGATCTCCATTTATTTGACAAGTGATAGTGTTGCTCTTTAATAAATAAATCACCAACTCCATGAGACATAATAGCTCTCATCAATAAATACCTGAAACTTAAATTTGTACGAAAAATTTACCTTCAAGGGAGCCCAGAGGGTTAACTCAATTGGTAGAGTTCCCATCGCTAAAGTATCTTTCCATTAATAGGTCAGTGGGTCAATTCTCCTCAATGCCTTCGGGGTTAGTCTCTGCTAGTTTGTTTGGGAGAATATGATCCCTTTAGGTTTATCTGCCCAGATTTTCAAGGAAAAAAATTACCTTCAAGGTGTAGGTTATAAATCCACTATGTTTCTACATCTTGGGGCTTCAAATCCTTCACGTAGACTATCGTTCAATAGTTTCCTTAGAGACACTTTTAGAGTTACAAATTTTACCTCATCTTGGTCAAGAGTTAATTTATTAAGTTCACTTCATATCTCCCGTAAATTCATGGAACAAGAAGAAGTCACTAGGGGGGACTTTATTGGTGGAATTCATGCATTGAAATTTTGAATAGAGGGAGAGGGATGATGGAAAAATAGGAAAAATAAAAATTGTGAGACGGAGAATAGAATAAAATAAAGTAACATGATCATTAATATCAGACCATCATTAAAAATAAGAAAGCATACTTGTGGCAAGGGATAGAAAACCAAGAAAATATATAAAAAAAATTGTAACATCAATTATAACTTTCTCTGTCGTCACTAAAGAGCATTAAAGGGAGGGATTTTTTAGCAACTATGAAATAGAAAATGAATTCCTTATGTTTTGAGGGGTAGGTAATGTGGGTGTTTGGAGCTGTTATGTCTTCTACAAACTTGGCGGTGAGAATTACCTTGGCTTAAATCCATACATGTTGATTTTAGTGTCTAATACACTTTGCTTCACCCTGGTGGTCTCATAGCCTAGATAAGAGGTGGATTTTGCATTGAGTCTCCTATGTTTGGGTGGAAATTGAATGGTATTAGCTGGTTCGATAGTAATATTCCTATTTTTCACAAAAATAATTCTTTATATTTGTTCTATGATTTCCTTATTTAACTGTACATAGTTGAAGGATTTACATGTCTTACAACTCTAAATAAGATTTTATATAGAACTAATGCTAGTTTTTTTTGCAATTCACATACATATATTATGGAATAATTTAGGATCTATAGGACCTGTAATTCAAATAGGAAGGTTCTATATTTCTAGAATGTAATAAAAATTCTCTATTATAGGGTAAAATAAACCTCAAAGGCATATTGAAACTTATATCACAAATATTGTTGTTATAGGTCAATTTGGGCACCATTCCCAATGACCTGGTTACACTGGACATCATCCCCAGAACCAATGAAATAGGATCTATCATCCCTTATCATTTCAGTTTCTACATGCCCTAAGACAAGAACAAGAACAAATCATCCATGACTTCCATTGCAAGGTTTCCAAGATTTCAAGTAAATATTATATCACCTATGAGCTCACCAACGCAACCTCTCAAGGGAATAACTGCTTTGCATATTCATTTACCTCCATTCAAGGGTGCTCTAAAAAGCACTTCCCGACATTCAAGAGTGTGTTGGTCAAATGGGAGCGAAATTCTCATTTTTCTGGAATCTCCACATGGCCAATGCCTTTTAGAAGAGTCCATATGTGTCAAACTTCGAATCCATGTGTCCATATAACATCTCTGAGCTTGGGAACATGTCTTGCCTATTACTAGAAATTCATTGAATGAGAAACTACCTTCAGTTGCTCTATAAATTGAGCACAGATCCTAGTGCTTGAGAAGGAATAGATTTGGTAAAGAAATGTTGTTGAATTCTCAATTGAGTGTGATTAGAATGATATGTTGCTGGTGAGATGTTTATTGTGATGAGGCTGGGATGAATGTTGGAGTTGGTGACATCAAATCAATCACTGGTTGTAACCTCCCCCTTCTATCCATTAATAAAGATTGTTGCTCATTTTCCCACATATGTATCTGTATATGTTTCCATCTTTCATCTCATGGATTCTTAGCTGATGTATATGTTTCATGTTTCATTGATTTAACTAATTAAGATGAATATGCATCTGTATATTGCAATCTCTTTGTCGTTTAGTGTTTATATTTGCAGGAACTAGTCTGGCGATCAAATTTGAATTGAAAGCTACAACAAGAGCGACAGAAGGAGAATAGGAACCACTTGGATCCCAAGTAAGTTTCTCCATCTTTCTGTGTGTCTATTTACTCTTAGGAAAAGTGTCTGCAAAATCTTTGATCTATTGTTCTAAATTCATAGCACCACATTTAGGGAATGTGTTTTATCCGTAATTCATAATTTTGCATAACACTTGTAACTCAACCAAATTTTCTCTAGTGTTATACATGCGCATAACTTTTGAATGAATGAATGAAAAGAAATCCTCTATTTTCCTTTTATTGTAATTCACTTCTACTTTGTAGTTATATTATGCTTTGAGTTTTGAAACACATTGTAGTTGTGATGTGATTGTCAGTAGTCCTTCAAATTGTTTCCATGTTGTCCTAATTTTCTAAACTTTCAAACACGTTGAGGTAATGCAAATTTATGATTAGAACTTAACTCCGTCATATGGCAGGCATTCTTATCCTATCATCAAGCATCCATGAATCTAGCTTTATCTTTGCTTTCTTTGAACCCATTCTCATGTCTTGCATGCTAGGCAATGAGGGTAAGTGAAGCATGGTTTGTTTCATTCTAAGGGTTTAATAGAAATGAGGAAGGGTATCAATGAAATTGATGGCTAAAATAAATTATAACATCATTTTATTAGTCAGTTGAAACTTGAATTTTTTTGCAATATTGTCAAAAATACTAGTAAATGAGAAGCTATTTATAATTGGGTTGAATTTCCAACATCTAAAATGAATGACACCATCAATTAGGTTTTCTAGAAATCGATGGCCTTTAATTTCCAGTTGAATCTTATTTCCATTTTTCCTCTCACACTCCTTGTAAGTGTCCATGAACCCTTGATAGAAGCTCATGGTGTTCTACTACCGCCAGGAAATGGCTTATTCACGATGATATTTCTTCATTAATTTTCATAATTTTTTACATATATAGTGATGGAAAATTGGGCTTCTTTATTTATATAGATTCTAGGTAATAAAATGCAAGAATAGTTGGAATTTCATAGGTAGGCCTTCAATACCTACATTGAATACCAATCATTCTTACCATATGTCGAAAGGATGATGTTTGAGTTTGTTTTCATTTCAATTGGTGGCGAACTACAAGAAATAAATACTACTTCTTGAAGATGCAAGAAAATGTGATCAATCTCTAAGATGTTGAAGGGTGATCATGCTCTTTAAACAAGATAACAAGATTAGTGCCTTGTTGCTCTAATCAATTATCCATCCATTTAAATAATCAATATTGGTAAGTACCCTTTGATTACTTGTGCGATAAAATTAAATCCACCATCATCTGGGTTGGAAATATAAATATTTTGAAAGTTTTGTGGGTAGAAAATTGAAATAAATAAACTTGTAGCTCGCATATCATCTGGTTTTTTTTTTTTTTTTTTTTTCTATTTGAATTTTTAAGATCTTAACATTTCTTACTCCACATTCCCAACGAATAATTTCATATACTATTATAAGTTGATACGATGAGAGTATTTATGTATGACTTTTTAAGTATGGTGTGAATTTATCCTCAATTAAATCAAGTCATTTTTGTATCTGTACTAGTACTAGCAATATTTGAATGAAAATGGTTAATCAACATAGTTGTGTTGATAGAATATAAATCTTGATAATTGAATTAGACTCAAAAGGGACTAATAATTGTGCATACACTATACAATGCAAGTAGAGTAACATCAATTAGAAAACAATAAGAATAAACCCAAACTCCAGCAATGTAGACATTTTATCTCAAAACCCAATGATCTGGGCTAGAAATCCCATTTCTTAGCTACATTAGAACTTGATTTTGGAGTAAATGGCCTTTTTAGTGCAAAGTTAAATTGTTGTTTGAATGCCAATGTAGCAAAAGATTGATCATTTCAAGATATATTGGAACACTCCTTTCTTTTCTAGGTATTTTCTAAAATGGTCTTTTTGGGATCAGATTCCATCTTTCCTTTTGGTCTTTTTCTTGGGTATGTTTATCTTGGTAGATGGGTTCAACAATATAAGCATGCCTAGTGCACTATGGACTATAGTGCAGCGTCATGCACATATTGATAATGTGCTTGTAGTGGTCATTGGTCATTCTCTCTATGGTTAGACTTCTTCTCTCAAATGAAGTCTCCAATATGCATAGAGGTGAGCCTTTCCCATTTGTAGATTATGATTTTGACTTGTACTTGAAATGAATTTTGCAATGATTTTAAAGTTTCTGCATTGTAATTGGCCCTTAGTTTCTACTTGTGAGTTAATTACTCTACATATTTTTTTTATGTTTTGAAGCTAAGTCACTTGAAGCACAAAAATTGTTTCAAATTCTAAAGTGATACCATTTTCATAAACATACCATATTTAGAATGGTACTTAGGAAAAATCTTACTTATATCATTGAAGCAATTTTATATAAATGTAAGAAAATTAGAATGCATAGATGATTATTAGGAAGAGACAAGAACTCAATTCCCTAATATTTTGGTTTGGAGATGTCACATAGTTATATATATATATATATATATATATATATATATATATATATATATATATATATATATATATATATATATATATATATATGGTTTCAAATTATAAAGTGGTACCATTTTCCTAAACATACCATATTTAGAATGGTACTTAAGAAAAATCTTACTTATATCATTGAAGCAATTTTATATAAATGTAAGAAAATTAGAATGCATTGATGATCTTTAAGAAGATACAAGGACTTAATTCAAAAAAAAAAATATGACTAATATTTTGGTTTGGAGATGTTATATATATATATATATATATATATATATATATATATATATATATATATATTTGAGATATACATGGTTAACATTATATTGATTTTGATAATATAGTTTTCATATGTTGTGTGCATTTTCATATCATATTGATAATAATTTTGTTTTATTTATAAATTATATTTTGTGCATGTTAATATTTATATTATTATTTATTTATTTATTTTTATTTTTTTTTCCTGAATAAGACTAAATCTATTAAGAAAAGAAATATGGTACAATCAGAGCTTTTAGAGAAGCAAAGCTAAAAAGCAAGGGAACCGGAAATGATAAAGTATCAACCTTGGTCCCATAGAGCATCTACGGCATGAGCAAAAGATAACAAAGAGAACAGAAAAGAACGAGCTAGACAAAGGAGTCTACCCAGCATGGGCTGAATCTCCCATTCGACATTTTTTCCCTTTCTTTTTACTGACTTTGACCCAACCATTCTGATCTGGCTGGACCGGAACCACTTGCAGGCTATTTTGAGCTAAAGGAGGAGTCTCCTTGTCTGAATCAGAAGAAGAAGACTCATGAGAGCGTTTCTGCGAGATCAAAGGCGTAGAAGAATCATTGGGGCGGGCTGAGGGCGGGTCCTTCGGATGCTCCAAATTCTCCCCTTCCACATCTGTATCCTCCTCATCAGAGCTAGAGAACTCCATATCATCCATAGGGGGTCTATCACAAGGTTTCTAGCTCTTGGATTTTGATTTGCGATTGGGGTTCTTCTTTTTGTCGAGGAACGTTGTGCATGTGTTCTGGAGATGCCCCGTCTGATGGCAATGGCGACACCTGAAGGCTGTGTTCTCATAGTCCAAAGTTTGTGTCCAATGGAAGTCCCCAACTTTAAGGATGATCTGATCTGGCGGCCCTTTGTTAATATCAATTTCCGCGCAAATTCTACCAAAGGTATATATTCCTTTCTCTCCCCTTGATGTGTCTGTTGCCAGGAAGCTACCTAAGGTGTCTCTGATTGCTTGAAAGACAGCAAAATTCCAAAGATGTGCAGGGAGATTTGGAAGCCTAACCCAGATGGTAAGCTTGGTGATGACAGCAGTAGAGGGGTCGAAGTCTGGGAACCATGGGGTGAGAAAAAGTCCAGCTGAACCCCAGAACCAAGGGCCTCCCGTTAAGGCTTTCTAGTAGTCTTCATTGAAGGCAAATACTACAATAAAGAAGCCTTTCGAACATAAGAATAATTTTCTGTTGTTGGTCCAATTGGAGTGGATCCACTGGTATAGATCGGCAGTATCGGGCCATAGTCCATTAAATCTGCAGATGATAGTTGATTCTGAAAATGTCTGGTATTGATCATCCAGAGATGGATGAGTGATTTCAATGGCAGGGGTTTCGTCTATTTTTTCCACCAAGAAAGGTTTGGGAGCCTCAGCTAGTTGGGCAGACTTCTTAGCAGGTTGAGCATGAACCGCATCTTTATATGAAAAACCCTTGGCGGCGGAGGGCTGCCCTACGGCACCTCCCCTTAGCCGAAGTGATAGGATCATTGTGGCATTTCTTTCAATCTTGTAAAAGGAAAGAGGCATATTGTTGTCATATTAATGATTTCTCTTTTTTACTATTTTTTTCCAAGGAAAAAATCTGTAATTTTTATTACGATAATCAGGGAGTAAAAATTATACTTTATAGATATTTTGAGTGTGTATGCAACTAGGGGAAACATGGTTGTTACGAATCTAAATTGTTAACTGGTAGCTGGAAAAAACCCATATAACAAAACCCCAAATCCATATTCGAACACTGGCACACAGGCTCGTCAAGATAAAAACTGGCACACAGGCCCCGAAAACAACAAGCCTATCAATCTAAGGTTTGGCACACATGCCACGAACAATCAAGAGAAAAATTTAAAATTGAGATTCCCCAAGAGAGAGAAAATAAAAGGAAACCCACCAACAACAGCGAGACTACGAAAAAAAAAGGGCCTGAGATGAACAAATAAGGCAACGAAGACCCACAATGCAGACCACGGACCCTAGAGCATGGTCGGAAGCCACCGAGTATCACTGCCTCCCCCCAGAATCCTAGCTTTAGCTTTGATGGATTCGAGATCCTCTAGCATTTCCTTCAACATGCTCCACTCTCAACAATTTTATGGGTCCTCATGGTTTCTCCTTTTTTATTTTTCTCCGTCATTCTCATTATTCCAATCAGCCCTAGCATTGGGTCTCCCATAGTTTGTTACCTTTGCATGCAAATTTCAATTTTTCCATGCTATGTTTTCTCAATGGCTTTTGGTCTTCTCTACATTCTCTCCCTTTGCTCCCTTTTTTTGGTTTTGGGATTATTCTACCTTAGAGATATAGACTTGGATTTCATTGTTAGACTTTGAACCAATTAATATGGTTTGTGAGAGGGAAAGATATCATCACAGTGGTGGAAGCAATGGTCTGTAAGGAGGGACACATGCTCTGGAGAAAATTTTATGGATGAAAAATTATCTTAAATTTTATAAACCTTAATGAATCTCATTAGTTATTGATACGCAATGGTGGAAGCAATGGTCTGTAAGGAGGGACACATGCTCTGGAGAAAATTTTATGGATGAAAAATTATCTTAAAGTTTATAAACCTTAATGAATCTCATTAGTTATTGATACGCAAACCGTACATATTTATTTAGTGATATTTTTTGTAAAAATATTCAAGTTTCTAATGATTTTATATGGTCTCTATAATTTTTTGCTGATTTTTAAGCTAAAATAATTTAATCTTATAAAATTTGGGAGAATGATTTTTAGAAAAATGGAAATTAGCGAATGGTTTTTCTTGAAAAAGCATGGAAAAATAGCCCACATGTGAATATTTTCCCCTAAAAGTTTCCTTGGCAGGTTCATTCACATGTATAAAGTATGACTTGACTCTAAGGGAGCAAATCCCTCCTCAATTTTGGGCCCAAATCGATGAGGTAGAGATCGAACCGAGGGATGAATTTGAATGTCTTTCTAATTCAATGGTGGTAGAAGTTGTGTTCGCACAGGTGTCAGATGTTGGTCACACTCATGGCAAGGAAAATCAATATATTTATACCTTCAACTTGTATTGGTGTATGAATGCTTTATTGGGTTGGGTCCTCTTGGACAGGAACAATGTAAAGCAGGATATTCTTTTGTTTCTAGATGACATTGTTCTACTGAACTTAAGGAGATGAATGAGCGCTTGATGCACATTAAAAATTTTATAGATCTTAGCACAACTCCTCTTCACCCTAGATTTAGAGATCCTAATCCAAATGAGGTGGATACCACCCATTCTACTTAATATGCTATGTCTTTATAGTAGTAGTATTTTTTGTTGTTTATTTATATTCTTAATAAGTTTGTTATTGTTAAAATTTCTAGGGTATACTAGCAATTGTTGCTTCTAGGTTATTTTGAAGTTTCTAAACTTTCATAGTGTTTTAAGTATTCTAGCATTAGCTTCTTGGATAGTTTAATTTTAATTTTGGAAAAGTCTATGTTTTGTCAATGGTATGGTTTCCTAGGTGGTAGACCATTGGAAAACATCAACAACTACCTTATATAACTTCCAATTACTACTAGAAAACTTAACTTACAAAGAAAAAAACATTTATTTGTAATAATTTAATGTCATTATAAAATGTCTAATCTCTTTTCAAATTGAATTCTTTGTCATGCAAAAAGATAGAATAATGATCGAACATGTTTATAAACTTTTTAAAATGATTTTGTGACACCCTTTTCATTACCCCAAATTTTGTAATATAATTAAGAATATCTAATGTTGGGTTTTCAACATTGATGCTATGATGTAATTCTTATTTTTATTAATAAAAATGCTAAAGTTGAAGAAAAGGGACAACCAATAGATTATGATGCCTTGGGGAGGGGGGAAATTGGCTTAACATGAAAAATATACCTTGGGTGAATATTTCCCTTTCATGTAATGGTTAGTCTTCCCAAAAAGTTGAAAGTTTGGGAAGATGAAGGATCAAGGTGTGATATAAAAATAAGAGGGAGGAGAAATCAAGGGGTTATTCTTCTTGGCTCTTAAGTTTCTAGTCTTTCTCTCTTCTCTCTTCTATTACTCTCTCATACATCTCCCTATCACTTAGAAAATTCGAATTGGAAAAAGGATTGGTGTCAGAACCTAGAGAGTTTTAGACCTTATGATTGGTTAAGAGTTGTGGGTGAAAACTTTTGTAAATGTGTTTCAACACTTTTTGCTTCAACTAGATGGCTCTAAGGAATGGGAATGGTCCTAGTTGTGTGTGGCACATAGAGCACTGAAGAGGGAAGGGCAAAGGGATATAGATATTAGAGAAGGACTCCCTTGTGTTGTGTAATCCTGAATTGTCATCTGTGTATATCTATGGGCCTGGTTAAGGAATGGAAAGGTTGAACACCGAGATTCTTTCCTGTGTGTAAAGGAGAGTTGTCTTCACTTTCCGTGTTAAATTTGGTGTGAAAGATATGTGCTAAATCCTTGAGTTTAGATTTTCCCTTGAGGCATCAAGATTTATCTTGGGGGTGCCTAGCTATGAGAAATAATGTAACATAACTGAGCCTATGGTTAGTGTGAGAGTAGCTCACCCTTCATAATTCCAGATTGCAAAATATTTGACTCAAGGTAAGTATCTCTTATGCATGATTATTTAATTACTCTTTTTGGTAATTTTATATGTACATGCACTTACCCTTCAACAAATTTATCATGGTTGTAGTTGTTATACTATTTGGCTGTAATTTTTTCTATGTATCAAATTTTGTAATAGCATTGGTTGAGGAAGATAGGTTTCCTAAAATTCTTCTTTAAGCATGTCATATTGGAATTTCTGCTATAACTTTTCTTTTGGGAGGTTCTATAAGCTGAAACTTGGACCATAGTGAGGGGAAATCTTGTCGATCCTCTGGTTCAATTTTGTTGAGATTCAACAAGAAGATCCTAGTGAAAATTAAGCACCTACACTAGGATGGAGCCCCGGGCTATTTTTAGGTGTATGTCTATTTATAGATGTATGTGCAAATTCTATTTATCGAATGCATGTTTATTTATAGATGTGTGTCTACTATTATTATCCCTTAATATTATTTGGACAATAAACTATATTATATTCTCAATGAGCACTTGGAAATAGTTAACTGAAGTGGCAAATCAATTAGCTAAAGGAATTTCAAGTTAAGTGGTTGGTTGGTGGGACATGCAGGTTGACTTAGCTGTAACTGAGTGATTCGAAGTTGTAACAGAGTTGGAAGTGAAGTTATGCAGGTTTTAAATTAGTTTAACTCAGTTAAGTGAGTTAAACTCAGTTGTGCTAGTTGTAACTGAAGATACACTAGTGAGAGATCAAGTGAATTAATTATTAATTAATTCACAATTAGTGGTCTCACATGAAACTGAAGATTTACTATTATTAACTGCATGCATGTCAGATCCAGTGGAGACCCAGTTGAGTTCTAGGTGAAAGAGAAGTAAACTATCACTTGTGACATTATCAGGTTACACACATGCAACCACACACACATTGGATGTGCCCATGTGGATTGTGCAATCAAGGCAGACAAGATTTCATTCATTCAAGGATTTCTATCAGCAGGGATTGAACAATGGAGGAAGGTTGTTTGGAGATAGTAAATTGGCTAAGGAACTTTCCAATTTTTGTATGAAAGTGTGAGACAATTAGCTCATGTACTAAGAGCTCTTGGATTGGAGCTTTGTATGTAATTGTTTCATGATCCATGTTAAAATATAAAATAGAAGATAATGGGGTTTTTAGCTATGAGCTTTCCCTGGTAAAATTATATGTGTTGTGTGTGATTGATCTTTCTTCATGATATTGTAATTGGCAATTGTGTCTTAAATTTCTGCAAAGATAAGTAGAAGCAATTTTGTATTTAATAGTAGAATATTGTTAGTCAGGAGAATCCTTGACATACATGTATTTTGTATAAATTTCTACATGGTATCGGAGTACAGGAGATTGCAATAGTGAAGAGGAGTTGAGTTTGTTGGTGGAAAGAATTCGAATTTGCAGAAAGACTTTCTTGGTGCTACAACTGATTCAAGATCAAAATGGCTTTCAATGGCTTGAGGTTAGAGTATGCACTCGAGGGAAACTCGAACTACATTACTTGGAAGGACAGGATGGAGGCAGTACTCGAAGAAAATGGCTTGAAAGAATTCATTGACAATGATGTTCCTAAGCTTGCCTCGTTAGATGCTGCAAATATTGATGCATGGTAAAAGAAAGTGGCAAAGGCGAGGAGGATCTTGTTGGAGGGAATATGAGACCACATTGTCTCAAGCCTCCATGGGAAAGCCACACCATATGCTATGTGGAAGGCTTTGACGGATCTATTCCAAAGTAGCAACGACCATAGTAAATTGGCGCTCAAAGATAAACTCAGAAAGATTAAGATGGAAAAGGGTGACACCATTCCAAAGTATCTCACGAAGTTTTTCCAATGTCAGGATGAACTGGGGAGTGTGGAAATAACTATTGTTGATGATGATTTGGTGAGCTTGGCTCTCTTGGGACTTCCTAAGAGTTAGCACATTTATGAAGACTTTGTCAACAGACGGGAAAAATTTCCGAATTGGGAACGATTGTGGTCGGATCTAGTGTAGGAGGAGTTCAGACAGAACACCACATATGGCTCTTCATAAAAGCATGATGATGAATAGTATTGTGCTTTAGCTGCCAAGGTGAAGAAGGGGAAGGAGAATAAATTCCATTCTAAATCTAAGTCTAAAGGAAAGAAGCTGGATATGTCCAAGGTGAAGTGTTTTCATTGTCACGAACATGGGCATCTTGCTACTAACTGTCCACAAAAGAAGAAGATCAAGAATATTGTTGGAGCTACAGCTGGTGAGGCCCTTGCCTCACAATTTGAGCTTGACTTCTCCTTGATTTCATGCATGGTGTCAAGTGCATTAGGATCGGTGTGGTATTTGGATACTGGCGCTTCCTTTCACATGACGGGAGATAAGAAATTTTCTAGTGACTTGGAGGAGAAAGATCTCTAGATGCATATAAAGGTGGGCGACGACGGATGGTACAATGCTACCGAGATTGGTACCATTACCTTTTAGAGGGATTCAGGTGAACCATTTCAATTGAAAGATTTTATGCATGTTCCAGGTCTAAAGAAAATTTTGGTCTCAGTCGCAATGTTGGAGGATAGAGGCTATGATGTTGTTTTTAGCGATGGAAAAGCTTTCCAACGACACAAAACAATGGGTCAAGGCAAGAGGATAGGGATTCGAGTTGAGAATATCTACAAGCTAGAGGTAGATGGTTGCGCTGCCATGATGGGCAAGGTAGAAATAGTGGTGAGTTGGGATGAGGGTGAATTATGGCATAGGTGATTGGACCATCTTCATCATGGAGCCTTGAAAGTCGTGCAGCAAATATCTATTGGACTTCCAATGGGAACACTTTCTCAATTAGATCAGTGCAAGGGTTGCACCATGGGGAAGTATGTAAATTCCACCTTTCATGAGAAGGAGAACCGTGCTTCAGGGATCCTGGAGAGAGTTCACATAGATGTGTGTGGACCATTCTCGGTTGCTTCAATAGCAAAACATAAGTACTATGTAATATTTGTTGATGACTTTTCTCGTAAATGTTGGATCTTCTTCATGCAGAAGAAGGAACAAACATTCTCAAAGTTCTGTGAGTTGAAGGCATTGGTGGAGAAAGAGTCGGGGAAGCAAGTGAAGGCTCTTAGGAGCGATAATGGTGGAGAATACATCTCTAACGAATTCAAGAACTTCTGTAACAAAGAAGGAATTCGAAGAGAAATCATAGCGCCTCATAACCCACAGCAAAATGGGCTCGCAAAGAGGAAGAACATAACAATCGTGGGTGCATCATGAACGATGTTGCATGATCAAGGCCTACCAATGCATTTGTGGGTGGAAGCATGCAATACTGCAGTTTATCTGCAAAACCGTTGTCCTCATAAAGTTCTTGGCACGAGTACATCTGAAGAAGCTTTCACTGGTAAGAAACCGGATGTTTCACACTTTAAGATTTTTGGCTCATCTGTTTATGTGCATGTGACCAAGGACATTAGGAAGAAGCTGGAGCCAACTGTTGAAGTTGGGATTTTTGTGGGGTACATGGAAACACCCCATAATTATCGTGTGTATTTTCCAAACAACAGAATGACCGTTGTGCGACAGGATATAAAATTCGATGAGGGGAAAGCCATGTGGTTGTCGCTTGAGAGGGAGCTGGACTTACATGCAGAGGAGGAACTGATGGTTCCCAAAGATGAGTCTCAAGATTTGGATCAGCCAAATGAGGAGGTTCGTGGAGTGGAGGAGTCCACTCACGGAGAGCCATCCATCAGAAATGGCAGAAGGCATACCACGGAAGCTGATAGGCTGAGACTTGATGTTGCATAGAATGTAGGAGCCCCTACTGCATAGCACAAACAAAGAAAGTCTCCTAACCGATTTACTGGATACATGGCTCTCATGAGAAAATGTATTGTGATTGAACCATCTTCCTTTTAGGAAGCAGTGTAGGAGCCCACATGGGTAGACGCAATGATGGAGCAGTATGACTCCATTGTCAAAAACAGTGCTTGGGAAATTGTTCCAAGGCCGGTTGATAAATCAGTGGTAGGTTCAAGATGGATCTACAAGGTAAATAAAGTTGTTGATGGGAGTGTTGAGAAACACAAGGCCATATTTGTAGCCCGGGGCTTCTCAAATATTGAGGGGACATATTATGAAGAGACATTTGCACTTGTCGCAAGGTGTTCTTTCATAAGGACCATCCTTGCTCTCTCATCGCAGATGGGCTGGCACATTCATCAGATGGATGTGAAAACTGTGTTTCTCAATGGGATCATTGAGGAAGAGGTGTACATAGAGCAGCATGAAGGTTTCAAGATATTAAACAATAAGTCACATGTGTGCCGACTCAAAAGAGTGTTGTATGGGTTGAAGCAAGCACCCTATTCTTTGTACACTCGGATAGACATCTATTTCACCGAACTGGGCTTCACCAAAAGTGAAGCAAATGCAAATCTATACCAAATTGTGGTGGAGGGTAAGCTTTTAATATTTTTTCTTTATGTTGATGATTTAATATTGACTGGTGATGAGCAGCTGATACACTCATGCAAGGAGGATCTTTCAAGGGAGTTCGAAATAAAGGATATGGGCCTCCTTCATTATTTCCTTGGATTGGAAATATGGCAACGAGATGGTGAAATTTTTGTGTCTCAAGGAAAGTATACAAGGGAGATACTGGGTAAGTTTCACATGGAATGTTGCAAACCCATGGATACTCCTCTTACAGGAAACTGGAGGAAAGAGGATGCTACTTCTGGAGGGGTAGTGGATGCTATTGTCTATAGACAGTTAGTGGGTTCGCTAATGTATCTACTGAACACAAGATTAAAAATTTGCTATGCGGTTAACCATCTGAGTCAAGCTATGGTTAATCCTACCAAGCTATTTTGGAAGGCAGGGAAGCATGTCCTGAGATACCTGAGGAGCACATCAGAGTATGGTTTATGGTACAGACAAACGAATGGAGTGAATTTGCATGGCTTCACGAATGCAGATTGGGTGGGGAGTCCATTAGATAGAAAGAGCACATTAGGGGGGATCTTTACTATCGGTTCTACAGTTGTTTCTTGGTACAGCGGGAAGCAGAGACCTATGGCACTCAGTTCAGTGGAAGCAGAATACATGGGAGCAATTTAAGCTGCATGTGAGGCTATCTGGATGAGAAAGATCTTGATTGGTTTGTTTGGTTCTCATATGGATTCAATAGTGATTCATTGTGATAATCATAGTTGCATTAAACTCTCGATTAATCATGTGTTTCATGATAGATCTAAGAATATAGATATCAAGTACCATCATCTCAGAAATTGTGTGCGGAGGAGAATCATGTTGCTTCAGTACATTCCCACGAAAGATCAAGATGTAGATTTTCTAACGAAGGCGCTCACCAAGAGCAAATTTGAATACCATAGAGACAAGATCGGGGTGAAGGATAATCCCTTTCTTGTTGAGAGGGAGTTTTGAGATTCAACAAGAAGATCCTAGTGAAAATTAAGCACCTACACTAGGATGGAGCCTCAGGCTATTTTTTGGTGTATGTCTATTTATAGATGTATATGCAAAGTCTATTTATAGAATGCATGTCTACTATTATTATCCCTTAATATTAGTTGGACAATAAACTATATTCTATTCTCAATGAGCACATGGAAATAGTTAACTGGAGTGGAAAATCAGTTAGCTAAAGGAATTTCGAGTTAAGTGGTTGGTTGGTGGGACATGCAGGTTGACTTAGTTGTAACTGAGTGATTCGAAGTTGTAAGAGAGTTGGAAGTGCAATTATGTAAGTTGTAAAGTAGTTTAACTCAGTTAAGTGAGCTAAAATCAGTTGTGCTAGTTGTAACTGAAGATACACTAGTGAGAGATCAAGTGAATTAATTATTAATTAATTCACAATCAGTGGTCTCGCATGCAACTGAAGATTTACTATTATTAACTGCATGCATGTCAGATCCAGTGGAGACCCAATTAAGTTCTAGGTGAAAGGGAAGTAAACTATCATTTGTGACATCATCTAGTTGCACACATGCAAACACACACACATTGTATGTGCCCATGAGGATTGTGCAGTCAAGGCAGTCAACATTGCATTCATTCAGGGATTGCTATCAACAGGGATTGCGTAGTGGAGGCAGGCTTTCTGGAGACAGTAAATTGGCTAAGGAACTTGCCAATTTTTGTATTACAGTGTGAGACAATTAGCTCATGTATTGAGAGCTCTTGGATTGGAGTTTGTATGTAATTGTTTCATGATCCATGCTATAATATACAATATAATATAGTGGGGTTTTTAGCTATAAGCTTTCCTTGATAACATTATCTGTGTTGTTTGTGATTGATCTTTCTTCATGATATTGTAATTGGCCATTGTGTCTTAAATTTCTGCAAAGACAAGTAGAAGCAATTATGTATTTAACAATAGCATATTGTTAGATTAGGATAATCCAAGACATACATGTATTTTGTATAAATTTCTACAAATTTTTAGATCTTGGGTCATGAAATTTTAGGAAATATGATCAGAGGAAGTTGGTCTTCCTAAATGAATTTCTAAGCAGGCCATGTTGGTATTTATGTTATAACCTTACTTCTAGGAGGTTCCAAAAGTTGAAACTCGGACCATAGTAAGGGGAAGTCTCGTTGATCATCTTGTCCAACTTCAGATCTTGGCCTGTCACAAAATTAGGAGATATGATCATAGGAATTTGAGCTTCCTAGATGCTCCTAAGATCATGCTAAAATTTATGTTATAACTTTTATTCTTGGAGTTTCTAGAAGTTGAAATTTGGACCATAGTGAGGCAAAATATCGCTCATCGTCTGATCTAAATTTCAAATCTTGGGTTGTGATATTTAATGAGATACGAACAAAGGATGTTGCACTTCCTGGATGCTCCTAAAATCATGCATCAAATAGGTCATGTTGGAATTTCAGCTATAAATTATCATCTAGGAGATTCCAAACATTGAAACTTGGACCATAGTGAGGAGAAATCTCATTGCTCATTTATTTAGGTTTTAAAACTTGGACTACTATCATTTAGGGGATATGCCTTGAGGAAGTTGCTATATTAGTTTTCATGCAAAGTGTTCGAAGAAATGCTTAAATGGTTTAATGATTTATTGCATACAAACTATTTAATGAAATACCCAACGAAAATGATGTTTTTTGGATGGGGATAGTATTGTTATATGTTAGTATTGTTGTTGTTGATATATGCCTATTTGCATACAAAGCATTTGAAGAAATGTGTTAAAGGTGTGTTATTATAATTTGCATACAAACTATTTGATAAAATACCTCAAAGGAAAAAATTAAAAGTTTCATGATTGAGTGGTATATTTCAATTAGTATATTACAAGTGGAATCAGATTAATGTTTCTTATTTGATTTCATACAAAATGTTTGACAACATTTCTTTAAGAAAAAGGCTAATTAATCGATTATACATGAAGTATTTGAAGAAAGGTTTACATGTTAAGTGTTTGAGAAAATGTATAAGAGATGAAAATCAAGTGTTTGCAAGTGTGGTTAGGATAAATTTAGTAGGCGTATGTGACAAAGTGGTATAAGAGTTTATTGTCAATCTAGTAAAAAGAAAATAAAATTTTAGGTACCTCATAACCTTTGTAATTCATTGAGAAATTTAGGTACCCCATAACCTCTGGAATTCAATGATGATTGCTTCACTTGATTAATATTTTAAATTAGAATACATTTTTGAAATATATTTTTAAACTTTTCAGTTATTTTAATAATGTTGGAACACCTAATCCTACACGGGTAGGTGTGGAATGCAAAAAGTCACAATGGAGTCCAAGTGACCTTGGAATGTGAAACCAAGAGTCACACCATTGTACTATAAATGTACATCTTTGTATAATGGAAAATAAGAAAGCCTCACGCTTATCTTTCATTGTGTGTTGAGTCTCTTGTGTGTGTGTTCATCTTTCTCATACACCATGTGTGTGATTCAACATGGTGTTTAACATGGTATCAGAGCGAGCGATTGCTGGCCCTGCTCCAAATTGAGTGAGCCATTTGTGTTTATGGCCTGTGCATATCTGCAAAATTCTTGGCATTTTTGCAGCATTTTAGAGAGTTTCTGCAGCAGTCCTTTTTGCCGCATTCATCCGTCAAAGATTTTCTGCAGCATTCAGAAATCTGCTTTGAAAAGGAGAAGCATTCAGAAATTGGCAGCACTGGTTTTGAAGAAGAGTAGCATTGTGCATCTGAAGGTTTTCTCACTGCTCATTTTTCCTGCAATCTCTGCATTTTAAATTCTGCACCATTTTGAGCTGCTGGAAAATAGTTTAAAGAGGGTTTCTGAAGAGGTTTATGGGTTTTTTAATGGAAAATATTTCTGAACACTGTTAAATTCTGCAATGGAGTAGATTGTTGTATATTTGAAAAAATATATTGTTTTGAAGACTAAAATTCTGCAGTTTCCCTCATTTCTGCACTTTCTGTTGCTGCTGGATTTGTTTATGCCATACATTTGAAAAAATTATACTGTTTTTTAAAGTTGAAATTTCTGCTATTTCCTGCTCTCTGCTCTCTGCTGTTTTAATTAAAAGATAAAAAATAAAAATAAAAAATAAAAAAATAAAAAAAAACCCTCACACCCCACGGCATAGCCGTCCCACTCCTCAACGTGGCCTACGCCTCTCTCACCTCTCCTCAGATCCAGCCCCCTCTCCACTCCACATCTCTCAACGCCGCCCCCACACCTTATCTCTCCGCCTCCAAACTCCATCTATGCAATATGAACATCGCTCTTCCCACCCCCTCACTGCTACACTCTACCCCCCTCTCTGTTTCCCACACAACAGCGCGCCCCCTCATAGCAAACGCTCCCCTACACTATTCCCCTTCTCACAACTCCGGCTACCCACCTCACTGTTTAACTCCCCTCACTGTTTAACAATCTCTCAAACCTCACAGCCGCTTCACATTCACTCGCTTACCATGCGACCTTACCTGCAACATTTCCTTACCACTCTGCTCAACACTCACCTTACTCTCCCTAACCCATCTGCGCATACGTTGCCTCGCCCTCCCTCGCACCTTATCCACGCTCTCCTCTCCCTACTCCACGACCTTCTTCTCCTTTGCCATGGCCTTTTGGCCTCTCACCCAGTTTTTTTAATTTTTTTAAAAAAAATTTTAATTTTTTTTAAATTTATTTTAATACACCCCCCCACCGCCCTCCCCCCCCCCCTTTTAATTCCCCTCCCCACACATTTTTTTAAATTTTTCATAGTTCTCCCTCCCCCTAATAAGGTTCCCAATTTCAATTTTTTTTTTTAATTTAATTATTAAAAAATAAAAATAAATAAAAAATAGCAGAGAGAGAGAGAGAAAGAGAGAATATGAACATCAGAAAGGAAGAGAAATGACATGTGAGCAAATGGACTGAAAATTGCAGATTTGACATTGTGTGATTTGTGGCATAAGGGTGATTTTTTGAAGAAATTGACATTTGAAGACGAGTTGTTATTGTTGCAAAACAACTCTTTGTTGAGACTTCTTGCATAGTGTTTTCAGCTGCACATTTACAAAATATTTTGCAGAGATTTTGTATTGAACTCACATTGTGAGTGAATATTGCTTCTTCATTCATAGTTGCAATCAAGATTTGAAATGTAAATTTGAGTTGTTGGATTGTTGATTGCCCTCCATCATTTGAGGAGCACACTTTGTACTTTGAGAATTCCTTGGAGTCATTTGTATTTGTTGTTGAGTCACATTGTAAACGGGTGCATTTTCGGTTGAAGCTGACACCCTTTCATTTTTGATCCTAAGTTGTTAAAATGGCTAAAATCAATGAGGCATTAGAGTCGTTGAATGACCTCATTCATTCAAATGTTCATGATATGATAAAAATGAGCAAGAATGCTCTTCTTGATATTCAAAGTTGTTTACAAGATGCACAAGAAAAGATTGAATTTTTGCAGTTGGAATCTCAACTCCAGAAAGATGAACTTCAGCAAAAGAGTCACCATTCTGAACCTGTTTCTGTTCAGAAGATTGAGAAGGACTCCCATCAGCAGCAAGTCGATAAAGTTGTAGTTGATCCACATTCATTTCATTGCACTAGAGCAGATTTACATGCAGATGCAACAGCTCAGCCTGCACTTCTCAAGCCCATCATCAAACCTTGGGAAGAGCTTGTCCACAACAAGCACCGAACTGGTCTTGGATATGACAAGGATGTGTCCTTTCATATTCCAGACTACACCAAGCCTATCAAATTTCAGAGTGTTGGATTCCTATATGACAGTTCACCTGCAGCTGTTCCAGATCCCGCTTCACAACAACAATCACAGATTGAGAAATGCCAACACTGTGATCGAGTTGGCCATATAAAATATCACTGTTTTTATCTTCATCCATGCAAGCACTGTGGTCGGCACACCCATTCTTTAGACAGATGCTTCAGAAACAAGCCTCCTGCAAGAACCAAGATTCATCTTAGATGGATCGCTTCTTGGCAATGGGCATCAGCAGCCAAGAAGATGTTTAAGTCGCATGTCAGAACATGTTCACAGATATTGAGAAAACTTGCAGTTGAGTTTTCGCCATCATCTCACCTTGTCCCTGATAGGGGGGAAAATGGTGGTCATGTACAAGCTTCGACGACAAATCAAGCGAGCCTGAGCCACAATCTCTCATTCCATGTTCAGAGTTGTAGCCAGCAGTTCAATCGAGCCTGAGCCACAATTCGTCATTCCGGATTTAGAGATGTAGCCAGAGACACGGATGCCCATGAGCATGCCTTCGGTTGGTGGACAACCTTAAACCATCATTTTTGGTTGGTGGATAACCTAAAACCATCACAGGTAGTAGACCTCCCTTCTTTTAGGTCGAAGGTCTCCCTTTCATATATGAGGAACACTTCCTCTAGCAGAAGCCTTCAACTTCTTGCCAGCATTGGTTGAGTTCCAGGAAATGCTTCAAGCATTCCAGAGTTGTTGGTAATCCTAAAACCATCACAAGTAGTAGACCTCCCTTCTTTTAGGTTGAAGGTCTCCCTTTTTTATGAGGGACAATTCCTCTAGCAGAAGCTTTCAGCTTCTTGCCAGTTTTGGAAGAGTTCCGGGAACTGCAACAAGTTTTGCGTTCCAGTGTTTGTGGTCATCCTAAAACCACCTCTTTTTTCCAACATTTTAGAGAGTTGATTCAGCCCAAGTGTTGCCATGTATACTTTGCAGATTTGTATTACAACTCTTTTCTTGGACTCACACATACCCCTTCGGATTAAGGGGGGATGTTGGAACACCTAATCCTACATGGGTAGGTGTGGAATGCAAAAAGTCACAATGGAGTCCAAGTGACCTTGGAATGTGAAACCAAGAGTTACACCATTGTACTATAAATGTACATCTTTGTATGATGGAAAATGAGAAAGCCTCACGCTTATCTTTCATTGTGTGTTGAGTCTCTTGTGTGTGTGTTCATCTTTCTCATACACCATGTGTGTGCTTCAACATGGTGTTTAACAAATAAAACTAAAACTATTAGAATTAAATAGAAAAAAAAATTATATATCATGCAAATTAAATTCTAAAAAAAAATCTAAATTTTTATATTAAATATACAATGAGATTAAAAAACCCTTCAATTATATTAATACCAGCCTAGATCCATCATAATTTCGAATCTACTAGGATCAAATTTCTTTTGTTATTATTAATTTTATTTTTACTTTGTTTTTTTGTTTTATTTTCACTGAGTTAAAATGTTTACATTAGATTATATTAATCTTTTTATTTAATTGTATTTTTTAATTTAAGTTAATTTTTATTTTTATGTAATTTTATCTTATCAAAATGTTAAACAATACATTACAACATCTCTATCATATTCAATTGGAAAACACCTCTCAACGTAATTAACAAAAATAAAATAAAAAATTCAACGTATTAAAAATATTACATTTATTAAAAATATATATATATTTTTATAATACATTTTTCTATAAACAAATCATTTAAAATTTTTATATTCTTTTACTATGTTAAATCTAAGACTTTTGTGATCCATAATTTAGATAAATATCTTTCAAATTAATCACATCATCTAAATCTTAATGATGAGATTGATCCGAAAAACATTTATCTAAATTCTTTTACTATGTTGAAACAAATAAAATTGATAGTCAACTTTTTATAATCTGTAACTAGTCAAATTCAAAAAGTAAGAATTAGATTCTTGTCAATAGATCATTAACCTAATCTATTAACATACACAATTATATTGTGAGTCAGTGTAGTTATGATTTTGTTTATTGTTTTTAAAAAATATTTTAATTTCAAATCTTATAAAAGTTCTATAAAATCCGGTTCAAGTATAAAGCATGTACCTTGTCCTTTGGTCCCATATAATTCATGTGGAAGAACAACTTTTCAAATCACTTTTTGGCATATGTCAAAGTGCATAATTGTTGTTTATAGACATTGCTATAACATTCTACCCAGCAATATAATGAAAGGTCACGTGAGGGGTCAATACTTTAGACTTATGGGAAATATAATCGAAGGTGGTAGTATAATAGTTAGACCCTTAGTCGCGTGTAGACTTCTGTTAACATATTAATTAAAAAAATAAACTAAAAATGAGGAATGATAAAACACATAATGAAAGGTATAAATGTTTTATATAATGATTAAATGTTAATGATGATTTTGATAATTATATAATTTAATTTATTTAAAAAAAATAAAGTGATTTTTTTTTTAATTTATTTTAAACTATAGAAATTTTTTAAATAATAAACTATGAAAAAAATAATTTATATATAAATATTAAATTAATAATATTATTATTATATGGTATTAATATAATCTAAAATTCATTGTTCATAAAAATATTATTCAAATCAATATATTAATTATTTTATAAAAATCCATTATTATATAAGAGTTAAAAATAAAAAATAAAAAATAAATATATATATATATATATATATATATATATATATATATATATATATATATATATATATGCATAAAAAAACAAAAAACATATACATAAACTCCATATAAACTCAAACTAACATATATAAATCCAAACTAACATACATATTAAAAAAAGAAAATGTCAATAATATATTAATAACTATTTTTTTTTCAAATTTAAATTATACATTCCAATTTTATTTAATAAATCAATTATTTATAATAAATTTTATATAATTTAGAAGTGCAGAGCGATGGCAAGCGGAGCGATTAGGGTTTGCAGCTCTGGTTTTCTTGGTTGCGTCGGGACGGCCTCTCACAAGCGCTCTTTGGAATGGAGACTCCACACCAGCCTGGAGGTTTTGGGCCCCAAGAGTGGGCAGCCAACCATCGACAAATCTATGCATCAATGCGAAAATTGTAGTCTAGAGACCCCTGCAGACTCGAGCCCCTGTCGCACCTGCACTTGCCTGAGGTTTCGACTGGATTTAGTGATTCATGGAACCTGCACGTTTAATGAAGACAAAGTGATTGGCACCCTAAAAATAGCTTAGAGAGCTGGTTGCCTCACGTTCAAGATCCTGGCTGTAGACTGGATTCTGCTGGGTAGCAAGATTCAGCACTGGTTTTTCCGCTGCAAAGAAGCTAAAGCCATCTGTGCGGCTGCATCTTCTGCAAATGCCTCAATCGGCTCTGCAGCCGCCGCCCTCATAGCTATCATAAGGGTATCTGAAGAAGCCCAGTTTTGGGGTTATGCTCCACCGCTCCAGGCTGTCGCCGCCAATGTTAAGGGCAAGGAATCGATGAAAATCATTGGTGCTTCCACCGCAACGGAGACTGCTCAAGTAATTGCACTTCCCCATAGCACAGAGGCGTTTAGCATTTGGACAGAGGGCGCTTTTCTACTCTCAGAAAAACACGCCCACAAGGAAAATGAGATCCACGCAGGTGATCCCTTAGACTTTACCTCTACCACATGCAAGCAACAGTTCTGCTTTTTGGACCTGCCAGATCAGCCTGCAGAGGTACCAAAGGCGGAAGAATTCAACGAATGTGACTGTATTCCTTATCTTGCCTCGGCCAATGCGCATAGACTGGCGAATCTGGATATACAAAGCTCTAGCACATTTCAGTTACATTCCAGTTTGGAAGAGCAGGAAATTTCAGATCACTCTCCCTTGGCATTTCAGATCCAAATCTCTCTCCTCTCTGGCAAAACGATGCTGCAACGGGTGCATGCAACGGATCTTGTACAGGATCTTACGCGCGACCTCGAAATTCGACTGGGGATTCCCTCCTCTTTCTAGAGATTGTTGTCTAAAGGTAAACAGCTAGAGGACCCTTTTCCCCTCTCCTTTTACTGTATTCAAAGAAATGCTTCTATTGTATTTACCCTTCGCCTAAGAGGAGGGGCCTTGGGGCAAACCTCCTCTGCCCCTGCATTCTCCTACAAGGATGCAGTGCATAAAAATGCAGGCTATGCACAGCCCTCTACGAATTCTGCTCAACCAACTATGGCTCCCAAGCCATTTTTGGTGGATAAAATGGAGGAAATTCCTTCTCTCGAACTCTCTCATCCTGCGCTTGATGATCATTACCAGATATTTGCAGAATCCGCAATCATCTGCAGATTTAATGGCCTATGGCCTTGAACAACAGATTTATACCAATGGATCCACTCCAACTGGACTAATAACAGCAAGGTCTACTTATGTTCGAAAGGCTTCTTCATTGTGGCTTTCGCCTTAAATGAAGACTAGCAGAAAGCTTTAACAGGAGGCCCTTGGTTCTGGGGATCGGCTGGGCTTTTCCTCACCCCTTGGTTTCCAAACTTCGACCCCTCGACAACTATCATCACCAAGCTTCCCATTTGGGTCAGGCTCCCGAACCTTCCAGTGCATCTATGGCACTTCTCTGTTTTCTTAGGTACTGGGATACCTTAGGCCGTTACCTCGCAATAGATACCTTAAGAAGGGAGAAAGGACTCTACACCTATGGCAGATTATGTCCAAAAATAGATATCAGCAAAGGGTTGCCGGATCAGATCAACCTCAAAATTGGGGACTTCCATTGGACACAAACCTTGGACTATGAGAACACTGCCTTCCGATGTCACCATTGTCATCAAACGAGGCATCTCCAAAACGCATGCGCTAAGTTCCTCGGCAAAAAGAAGAATCTCAATTGCAAACCAAAATCCAAGAGCTGGAATCCTTGTGATCCCCCCCCATGGATGACACAGATTCCTCCAGCTCGGATGAGGAGGAAATTGTTGCAGATGGGGAGAAGGTTGAGTCTCCGATGGACATACCCTCAGCCAGCCCTGAGGATCCCTCTACCCCTCCGATCTCTCAGAAATACTCTCATGTGTCTTCTTCTTCCGATTCTGATAAAGATATTCCTCCCTCAATGCAGAATAGTCTACAAATAGTTCCTTCCCAGCCAAGCCCCAATGGCTGGGTCAAAGTTGGTAAGGAAAAAGGGAAAGAATGTCGTTTGGAAGTATCCACCCACACTGGGTAGATACCTTTGTCCAGTTCTCTTTTTTCATTTCCTTGTTATCTTTTTGCTCATTCCTTGGCTGTTATTTGGGAGCGAGGTGGATAGTCTTTCACTTCTGGCTCCCTTGCTCTTCAGCTTCGCTTAGGTGCAAGCTCTGATTGTACTATATGTTTTTCTTAATAGAATTAGTCTTATTCAGAAGAGAATATATATATATATATATATATATATATATATATATATATATATATATATATTTATATAATTTATTTTAAATTATTTAAAAAAAATTATAATATGAAAAGATAAATATTATAATATTAAAAATATTCCAAATAAGCAAATTCTTTATAAATAAAGAAAGGTTTAACATTACTCATTTTGTATGGTAAGTGTTTAAAATGAGTAACGTTAAACCTTTATTGGGATCTAGTTATTTTGAATATTTTTTTATTATAATATTTTTTAAATAATTTAAAATAAATTATATAAAATTTATTATAAATAATTAATTTATTAAAAAAAATTATAATATATAATTTAAATTTGATAAAATAAATTTAAAAAAAATATATTAAATATGTTTTTGTGTTTTGGTATGTTTTTATATGAGCTTGTTTTTTTGGATTATTATGAGCTTTTTTTTGGTGTAATATAATATTTTATATGTGTTTTGGTGTAATATAATATTTCATGGGCGTGACACAATGATGTATTTGGAGTTATTGGATGCAAAGTATTTAATTTGCAATACCTAAAAGTGTTCCATATTAGGCAACCATGAAAGAATTTTTTTTTGTGTTAAATTTGTATTAAGTTAAGGGTGAAGTTGTGATGGGATTTTCCATTGAAGCCTCTGGAGGGCCTCACGACTTCTTCTTTTACTGGTGTTTCAGTTTATATATTTTATACTTATCATTCTTCGTCATTACTGCTAGAGCCAAACGATAAGAAAACATTAAATTCAGTAGTGTATTTGCATTTGAAAATATTTAGGATATTTGATAAAAGTGGGGATTGGACTAGGTTTACTCCAAATTTAGAGTCTTCAACTGCTTCAGGGTTTGTGGCCTATGAAAATGCCAGAGAGGTGTCTCCTCTCGTTTCTACCTCTCTTTGCTTCCTCCCATGGTGAAGAAGTTGGTTGTCGCTTTGAATTTTCCTCAAGAAAAATAAGAAAATGCAGTATAAGACGGGAAAATTGTGTAAACAAAAGAATTTCAAGGTACAAAGAATATTGCTATATAAAAACTATGATCACTAATATTACAGATTTCATTCATGAAAGTAGCAAGATAAGGCCAAACTTGTTTTTTAACTGGGGTTTGTTAGGCCAGATAGACAACCTTGCAGGGACCTTGGCAAGGAAAAAGGTCTTTTAAGAAAGACCCAGGTTCAAATTATAGGCCAACAAGGATTTCCGCTATAGTCTAGCACCACGCCGGCATTTTCACCCTACTCTGAGGAGCAAAGAGTCTCACCCAAGGCATGCTGTGACCTTACTAAGGTTGGGAGTAGATTGATATCAGTCTAGCAGATTAAATATATATGAACCAAAACTATCTCAGAGCTTAAGCAAACACAACACTAACTAGGTGATATTCTTTAGAAGCGCATTCAGAAAGACAGTCAATAAAAATTTTAAAATACCACCATATCAATCAATCTAGATTACAACATATATTGGGAACTTCAAACTCTGATCCTATTATAATTCACTTATCGGAAACAGACCATTACAATGCTCCTTAACATGAGCTTTTACCGAACAGATTACAAAGAGTCCTATCCAGTGGATTATAACACATGGATACATAGAGATAGAGAATGGAACAACATGAACAGAGCTTTCCTACGGCTCATGTTCCTTCACTCCATTTGTGCCAACCTCTTTTCTCCGCTGGCCGGCTGCCTATTTGTTCTGCTACCAGCGCAACTGACAGTTCTTCCTTTCTTCTCGCTCGGCTATCTTCTACTTCTCTCTGTTCATCGGGAGTTCTACTGCTTGTCTCCTACCATGTTCTTCTACCATCTGTGCTTGCTCCCGCAACAACCGTGCCACCTGTTCTTCATTCTTTCACAACCTTGACAGCTCCCTGCCTATCGTGGTTGCAACCCGCCACATACTATCCGCAACTCAAAACTGTTTGATTTCAAAACAAGGGCCCCAACAGGCCCCAACCACAACCTATTGACTCGCCCCGAGTCAATCGCTCTTCACTGTCTCTATTTCCATCGGTCCACTTGGCCCTATGTTTTGCTCTACTTGTCCCCTTTCTCCCGACTATCTAAACAAGGGCCCCAATTCTGGGACCTGTGTTAGAGCTGATGCCTTGAGCTCCTGAAAGGTCGTCAGGGCATGATGCCATCCTTGCATGAGCAAGTCAGTTTGCGCTGTGACCTGCGCGACCGCTTCCTCCCCTGAAATAGCTGGCAGGCTATCGAAAACATTTTGGATTTTCATATCGGCCTCAGAGATCAGTCGTTGCATTGTTTGGGCGCTGGTTGTTATTGGTTGTCTTAGTTCCCGGAGAGCTTGCTTTGCTACAGTTGATTTTTATTCAATCTGTTGTATCTAGACCTCCAGAGCGTCTGCTCGAGCATATAGTTGGTTGAGTCCAGTAGGATCTATGGCCTCCTGGATCTCCCTTGATACTTTTTGTAGCTGTAATGAAACCGGTTGAGACTTCAGTGTGAGCGAGGTCGAACATTCCTGTAGACCCTTCAGTAGATCATACGCTTGTTTCACTATAGTACTTAGAACTTCCTGCATTTTTTTCACCTGGCTCTATCTCTCTAATATATGCTTTGTGTATACAACCGTTGGGTATGGCAACACGGGCTGGGCTGCCAATGCTGCTCTAAGTTCCTCATTTTCCTGATGGAGGTTCGAACATGCAACCCTAATGTGGACCGCGCATCTGACTATATCATTCTCCTTTATCCCTTCTAGTATTCGGTCGTTGTTGGCCGTTACTGTGGGCCAAACGTCCCAGAATATTCTCATCATTATCTCCAGTTGTTCTTGTAGATTCCCCTTTTCTATCCTCAGCTGTTCACGCTCTTCAGTAAGCGTGTTGATTTGTAATTGCTGTTGTTCACATCTTTGTTGGAGCTCTGCGTGAAGCCCTTCTGCTTGTTGTGTTGCTCTCTGAATTAAATGGTATAGTTGGGTTGTTCCCCATGTCTCTACGCTCTCAGCATCCAAGTTTCCCTTATTGTTGGGTATGTGTTATATTCTTTCCATGACTAGCCCCATGCACTGTACGTTGTGCTGGGCGCAACAGGGGGGTCACAGGGGGGCGGCAGCCCCCCCTGTCGAGGTCCGGGGTGGCGCCCCGACAAATTTTTTTTTGGTGTGCGGTCCCACTCATAGGCGGACCCACCCATGTTTTCTGCATGAGTTTGCACATGGTTTTGGGGTACGATGGTTTTCAACCCTTGGTATTTTGTAGATCCAGTCAAGGGAACTACGGTTATGTTCTAATCCAGGGTTAATAGATTGGGGTTTATGTATGCTTCGGCATGTATATATATGTGTTCTAACACTAAAAGGAATATAATGAAATATCAAGCTGGTCATCCCGATTTGGGATCCAGGGGAAAATCTCTATGTTTATTTGTTTTATGTTTTATGCTCTCGCTATTGTTTATTTTCTGTCATAAGATTCGTGTGTAGATAATTTTTGTTCAGGGTTAAAACCTACATTTGGTATCAGATTTGTTTTGGCTTCAAGGGGACGCCTTTGCTTCTGAGGGATTTTTGATCGGGCCTGGACCCTGTTCAGTGGGAGATCTGCGGGATCGATTCTTACGGTGAAAGAATATGGTGAGCGGCGGAAAGATAGAGATCGAGAAATTTAATGGTTAGAGTTTTGAGTTGTGGAAGCTCAAGATGGAGGATCTGCTGGTGGATAGTCAGATGAAGACTGGAAGAAACTGGATCGAAAGGCTAAGAGCACAATACAGTTGTGTGTCTCAGATTCAGTATTGTTGAATGTATCTAGGGAAGCTACAGCAAAGAATTTGTGGGAAAAACTTGAGACTTTGTACCAATATAAGTCTCTGGTGAATAAGTTGTTCCTATGGAAAAAGTTGTATAACCTGAGGATGAAGGATGGAGACTCGGTGACAAAGCATCTGAACGCCTTCAATATTGTGGTAAGTCAGCTGTCATCTGTTGATATTAAAATCTTAGATGAAGATAAGTGCATCAGTTTGTTGTGTTCTCTACCAGACTCGTGGGACGATCTGGTTATTACAATAAGGTAGCAATACAACTACCTTGAATTTTGATGACAATGTCTCAGCCTTGTTGTCAGAGGAAATGAGACGAAGAAATATGGAGGGTCAAAATGGAGATGCCTTATCTGTACGAGGAAGGTCCCAAAACATAAACAAGAATAAGGTTTCGAGTGGGAGATCTAAATCTAGAAGGAGATATAAATCTCCTGGAAATTTTGTAAAGGTGTGCTGGAAATGTGGAAAGGAAGGACACTACAAAAAGGATTGCAGATCTAAAGCTCCTGAGAAAGGAAAGGGATTTGATGATGCTCCATCTGCAGAGGCAAAAACCACCTCGGATGAAGGTGGGGATGTGTATTTGGCTTCTTATTCAAATACACATGTAGATCATGAGTCATGGTTGATTGACTCAGGTGCATCCTTTCACTTCACTCCCCAGAGGGAGTGGTTCTAAGAGTATGATAAATATGATGGTGGTGATGTATTCCTAGGGGATGATAGGAAGGCCGGAATCGTTAGATGTGGAAAGGTCAAACTGAAGCTACAAAGTGGAAGGATTAGAACACTTCCTGTTGTTCTGCATATTCCTACATTGGCCAGAAATTTGATTTCTGTAAGAAAGATGGATGATGCAGGTGTAAAAATAGTGTTCGAGAAAGATGCCTGCAAGATGGTTCGGGGAGCACTGGTATTAATTCAGGGAGTTCGGATTGGAACTCTGTACAAGCTACAAGGTAGCATTGTTATTGATGGGTGTAGCAGTTCTGTGGTTCCTGAAAGTGGAGCAGAAAGCCTAGCTGTCTGTGGAGAAAATACCATGCTATGGCATCAAAGGCTTGGACATATTAGAGAGAAGGGCCTTCGAATACTGCATAGAAATGGTATGGTAGAAGGTATGTCTGGTACTCTCTGGATTTTGATTTACTTGTGAACATTGTGTATATGGGAAGCAAATCGAGGTGAGTTTTCCTTTTGGTGCTAAGAGGGCGAACAAGATATTAGAGCTTTTGCACAGTGATGTGTTTGGACCTGTGTCAGTTCCATCACTGGGTAAGTCTGTGCACTATGTTTCATTCATAGATGACTTCTCAAGGAATACATGGTAATATTTCTTGAGGAATAAATCTGAAGTCTTTAACAAATTTAAAGAATTTAAGGCTCTGGTGGAAAACCAGATAGAGAAGAAGATAAGGTTGCTAAAGACAGATAATGGTGGGGAGTTCTGCAAGAAGGAATTTGAAGAGTTCTGTAGGAAGTGTGGTATAGCATGGCAGAAGACTACTCCATACAAACTTCATAAAAACGGAGTTGCAGAAATAATGAATAGAACGTTGATGGAAAAGGAAAGAAGCATGCTCAGTGGTACTAGGTTGGTGATGCAGGTAGAAACGGTGGAGGCTGCATGCTATCTAGTTATGAGATCACCTTCATCGGTGGTGGAGGATAAGACTCCACATGAGGTATGTACTAGTAAGAAACCCTCTCTTTCACATCTGAGAGTATTTGGGTGTGATGCATAAGTACATGTTCCAAATGAGAAAATGACCAAGTTGGATAATAAATCCGAAAGGTGCATCTTTATTGGGTATAAGGATGGTTTGAAAGGTTATAAGCTTTGGAATCCGAAACAAGGATGCTATTCTGTTGAACAAGATGTCTTTGTTTAGAGAGGAGGTGAAATATGTTGTTACACATGAAGTCCTACCAAAGGAACTCGAAGATAAGAGTTTAGACAAAGGGAGGATGGGTCCCGGACTCTACAACGAGGAAGAAGATTAGGAGAGAGGAGAAGAGCTAGCTGGAGGCTTTAGAAGATGGAGTTGAAAGAAATTGTAAAGGTATAGTCCATACGCACATGTTACGGTTTGCCTTAAATGGCGATGATCCGGCTTGTCGGGGAGCGGTGGGTGAGAGGATGGAAAAGTCTTGGAAGGGGGCATGGATGATGAAATGGCATCCTTGCACAAAAATGAGGCATGGGATCTGGTGGAGTTGCCAGCTGGAAGGAAGCCCATCGGGAGAAAATGGGTGTTTAAGAAGAAGATGAATGTAGAAGGAAAGGTGGAGAAATACAAAGCTCGGGTGGTAGCAAAAGGTTATTCCCAGGTGTCGGGAATTGATTTTGGTGATATTTTTTCTCCTGTTGCCAAAGTTACTTCTATTAGATTACTTTTATCTGTTGCTGCTTCATTTGATTTTGAGATAGAATAGACGGATGTGAAACAAACATTTCTTCATGAGGATCTAGAAGAGATCTACATGAAGCAACCTAAAGGCTTTATGTCAGTGAAGGTAAAAATAGTAGTGTCTTGAGTTGAAGAAGTCTCTGTATGGGTTAAAATAGTCACCAAGGATGTGAGGTATCAGAGAATTAAATCTACTATAGAGACAGCTTCTGAAAGCTAAGGAAGGATGTTGCAGTGTTTTATTTTACTAATTAATTGGTAAGTAAATTGATACCTTTGTTTAGATCTTCATACATGTGGATGATATGTTGTTGATTGGAGGTAATGAGAATTATCCAAAATTTGAACTGATTGTTCTCCAAGTTTAACAGCTGGATCTTTATTAAGTGCTATGGAAACTATATTTTGAACATGAAATTAAGAAGATGAAGGAAAGAAATACAGTTAAACCAGAGGAAGTATGTTGAGACTATATTGCAGAGGTTCAATATGCGAGATGAAGGAAATATTTAGTCTTCCTATTCTTGGCCAGGTGTAAAGCTTCATAGCTGAGCAGTCAATGTAAGACACAAGAAGAAAAGGAGGACATATATAAGTCAATTCCCTTATCTGGTGCGATGGGTAACGTGCTTGTGTGATGATACGTACTAGACAGTTCATTTACCTCAAATAAAAGAATGTAAACAGGGTTTATGTCAAACCCGGGGAAGGAGCATTGGACAGCAGTGAAGCGGGTTTTCAGATATTTACGTGGCACTAGTGATTATGGCTTGTGCTACCAGGGAAGACCAGGATTGGAAAGAATGTTGGACATTCGTGGTTTTGTTGATGCAGACTGGGCTGGAGATCTGGACCAAAGAAGATCTACAAATGGGTATGTGTTTAGCCTATTTGGAGGCGCAGTCAGTTGGATGAGTAAAAGACCGATGCGTAGTGGTGCTCAGCTACGAAATGAAATCGTGGCAGCCACTCATAAAAAGAAGTGTTATTAGTGTGAGAGATTACATTCAAATCTGGATTTGAGTACCAACAGCTATAAGGATATTTGTGATAGCCAAAATTTAATTTTCTTCAGCTTTGAACCATACATATCATCAAAGACAAAGCACATTGATGTTCAATATCACTTTTTTAGAGATATGGTTGAGGCTAAAAGGGTGTTGCTGGTAAAGGTGGACACTTTGAAGAATGTTGGAGATGCATTGACGAAGTCTGTGAGCACTCAGAAGTTCTCTTGGTGTAGAGAAACAATGGGTGTTGAAGAATTGGGCCAATGACTAAGCTCTCCTGTGGCCCCCTTTGGAAAGAAAACAACAAGTGGGAGAATGTTGGGTATGTGTTATATTCTTTCCACGACTAGACCCACGTGTTGTACGTTGCGTCGGGCGCAGCAGGGGGTTCACAGGGGGGGCAGCAGCCCCCCCTATCGGGGTCCGGGGTAGCGCCCCGGCAAAAACAAATTTGGTGTACAGTCCCACTCATAGGCGGACCCACCCATGTTTTGTGCATGAGTTTGCACATGGTTTTGGGGTACGATGGTTTTCGACCCTTGGTATTTTGTAGATCCAGTCAAGGGAACTACGGTTATGTTCTAATCCAGGGTTAATAGATTGGGGTTTATGTATGCTTCTACATGTATATATATGTGTTGTAACACTAAAAGGAATATAATGAAATATCAAGCTGGTCATCCCGATTTGGGATCCAGGGGAAAATCTATGTGTTTACTTGTTTTATGTTTTATGCTCTCGCTATTGTTTATTTTATGTCATAAGATTCATGTGTAGATAATTTATGTTCAGGGTTAAAACCTACATTGATCTGGCCATCGTGCTTGAAGTGGTTGTCTGCTAGCGATAGATTTTTATGATTGTTCCTATGGTGACTGCGGTGGTGTTTGTTGTGGCAGCTTGTTACTAGAGTCGGCCATGTTTAGATCGGGCATTGTTTCTTGGGCTGTCATATTAGCCTGCTGGAGTGGATTCTGCTCAGGGTGCGAAGCACCTATTTATTCCATAGACTGTTCTATTTGATTTAAAAGCTCTGTGAACTTAGCCTGCTGAACCAGTGTTTGGCTAACGAGGGGTACTTCTGGTGTACCCGAGTTAACTTCCGCCTCAGGGTCCTCATTTGGTATTCCTCTAACAATTGGGTCTGATATGGTGGTTGATGAAGTGGAGGGCGTGGTAATGGGTGGTTCCTGAATGGTGGATGAGGCGGGGCCCAATTTTTGGCGAATGTGAGGTGGGGATATGCGAATATTTAATAAATCGAGGGGGTTGAAGGGTGGTAGCTCCCTAGTCACCTGGGGCTCCAAAACAGGCTCTTCCCTGATCAGCACTCCTATACTCAAAGGTCACGACTGATCATCCCCAGTGAGATCAACCACTGTACTAGATATTTCGATCTTGGCCCTTTTTGCTTTTGGTGCTGCTAATGGGGTTTTCCCAGCTTTGGTCTTTTGGACCAATGCTGTAGTTGCTGGGGTCGGTGGGCTAAACAGAATGTTGGGTATTGGTGATATTAGGGAGGCCGTGGCAGAAGATGGTCTGGAGTGAGATGCCTGAAATTCTAAAAATGTAGGAAATGTAGTGGAATCACTTGTTAACACTCAAACTACTTTATTAAAATTTTGTACCTTGGTGTTTAATTTCTCAATGATCGGGGATAGCTACAACCGTGCCATCCTAGTCACCTTTTTCTCTGAAGTCTCTCCCAACAGTGGGTTTGGCAGCATCCCACTGAAGATATAAGTGTAGACTCCGCTTCTAACCTCCATCGCTACTCCTAGCCACAAGCAGACTTCTGTGTGGAATGTTGTTTCATCAATTTGGAACTTTAATGGCCTCATTTTGAAAGTAGATTCTAGTATGCATGTTGGCCTGATAAAGGTTTTCTTGTGGGTAAATCCAAACCATATCTGCGCACTATAACCATCCAACAAAATCCTTGGGATTCTTTGTTGACTCATCAAAACATCAACCATTTGGTTGTACCATATCCTGAAAGCTTCTGCTTTTACCTCCTTCGTGCTAGGATCCCCGGATACCTTCCAAGGCACGAACTTCATTGCTAATGGTTGTCCTGTTGCTATCTCCACAGGTACTTGAATGCCTAGAAACATCCATTTCCACATTTCTATTGCCATAATTAGATATTCATAGCTGAATCCAATTGCCCTCTTGTAGTTGTCCTCGCAAACTTCAAACAACTCATTCAACAAAAATGAACACCAGTTCAGTTGTGCCCCCTGGACACAATGCTCCGCAACCGAAATCGTATCCAGTGTGCATTCTCCTTTTGTATAGTGCCTCATTTTTTTACTTGCAATTAGGTAACAGTTGAACCTGACCTCTGGCTTGTTGATCAAGTCAATTTTGGCTCCTCCCCCCCCCCCCTCTTAGTGTCGTACTTTGTGTACTATTTGTTATCTCTGGTCTTCTTCACCCTTTTGGATACAGTCTGGAATGCTGATGAGACATCCCTCCCTTCCATTGATGGTCCAATTAACCTGTGGATGTCCTTTGCATGAATCGGGATTTCTTTCCATAGCCAGAGCGAACCGTTATGAATTCGGCTCAATAAGAACTTGTTGCACTGCATTGCAGCTCCTGTAACACCGAACACCGGGAGATCTCTTAAGTTCAGTATGGTTGACTATTGAATGACCCAGAACTCTGGTAGGACTCTTGCTGCTTGTTGCCCTGCTTCAGTGGCATAATTCTCCATATATACTTGTCTCTTTGTTGCTGGAAACTCGAAAGAGTCCATGAGGTCAGTGTCGATCAATGAGGCACTATCGTATTTCCCCACTAATGATTCCATCTTTTGCACTCTGTTATCAAGCTCCTGCTCTACAACTGTTGGTGTTGCTCTTGTCATTCTAGATCTTCTCTGATACACCAGTAGAATAAATCCTTCACTTTTCTTTTGAATTCCTTCTTCTGCGTGCCTTCTATGCTCTTCTTCTGGCTCTGCCTCTCTTGCTCCCTTAGATGTTTCTGGTTCTAACTCATATTTTTCTGACATTCTCGCACTTCTTTGCATGTGGGTTATGTAATTAACTGGCACGGGTGAGGTTGATGAGACCCCATAACTAATTAATTTCCCCCTGGCCTCATCTGTGGTTACGATCGTGTGATTAGTTACCGGTTGAGGTGGGTTCTGACAATGCTGACTGTGGCTTCGGGATTTGGGCAAACGCGATGGTTGGTGGTTATGCCTTATTATGGAAAATTTATTACGGTATGGGTGATGCTAATTATGGCAATTATTTCCAAATCTTGGTAATCCTAGGACTGACACGGGTACTATGCATAATGATGATGGGCTGATGTTCGACACGCTTTTCTATCTAACGTGGATGACATGTTGGACACTACCCTTCCTCGACCACAATTGGTTGCGTTGTGGTCTTCGCAACACAGCTGTACTTATTTTTTTGGTTTTGCTAAAGTGGAAATCCTATCTATGCTCTTCTCGAGTGCGAGAGAGTTATTGATACTATTCTACCCTACTGACTCCTCTCGGTTGCAAGAGTTATTGGAATTGGAAATGAGTGACTTACCCTTGGTATGGCTTTAGGCGTGCGTCGTTCACCCATCCTTGTAGAACTTGGCCGTCCAGTTGTGCTAACTGAAATGCTCCTGAATCTTTGATTTCTATCACGTAGAATGGCCCTAGCCAATGCATCTGCAGTTTCCCTAAGAACTTCTGGTACTTACTGTTGTAGAGTAAAACTTTTCCCCCGACCTGAAAATTCGTGTGCTTTATGTGTCAGTCATGCCAAGCTTTTTGTCTATCCTTCTGTACCGTTTGGTGAAATTCTGCCAAAAATATGTTAGAAAATGAAATATTACAGAGCAATGAAACACATAAAATATGTAGAAAACACAAGCACACAAAACACATAAAACCAGAGAGACACAGATATACGTGGTTCACCTAGTTTGGGCTACGTCCACCCCGAACAGCTAGTCCTTCCTTTCTATTATCTAGCAAAATGAAGAGACACAACCTACAGTAGATCCGCTGTAATATCCTCTGTTCTCTCTCACAGTCTCCCTCTCTGTTTCTTGCTCCTATAATACACATGCCATACACAGCCACAATACAATACCCTCATACAAGCGAGGGGGTGCCTTCTAGGGAAAAAAAACCATAAACTAAACATAACTTCTACCGTCAGATCATCCGCTTAATGAACGGCCCAGATTGATTAGAAATTGTTATACTTTTAAAAGGAAATTTTACATCTGTTTTTAGCTTCGGGGGCACTGCCCCCGAAACCCCTCACAAGGGGGGGGCTCCATGAAGTCACAGTCGCCCCCCCGGGACCCCCCAGGCAACGTTTAATTACAAGCAGCATTGCCACCCCCTTTAAGGTACACGGGTCCAACACTGTGACACAAAATAAACAAGATAATCAGGCTCCACACCCAACAATCTCCCACTTGGAGACTGATTGTAGCAACTCCACCTTTGCTTCATTTTCTAGACAATGACTCCTCTTTGGACCTGGCTGTTTCTCATCTTCATCGTCATCCTTTAAGACCAATTGAAACTGAGCATATTCTCAGTTTCTCCTTGGTTACAACTTTTGTTAGCATATCTACAGGGTTCTGGCTAGTGTGTATCTTTTCCAGCTTCAACTGTCCATCTTCCAATACTGACCGTATGAAATGGTACTTGAGTTGTATGTGTTTAGTCCTAGAATGAAATGCTAAATTATTTGCAAGATGAATGGCACTTTGGCTATCACTATATAACATGCCCATATCATGCTTCTTACCCAATTCATCCATAAACCTTTGTAACCAAATCATTTCCTTACTAGCCTCTGTAGCAGCGACATACTCTGCTTCTGTTGTTGAAAGTGCAACAACACTCTGGATTTTTGAAACCAAACTAACAGTTGTTCCACCTACAGTAAATACATATCTTGTAGTGCTCCTCCTGTTATCTTTGTCACCTGCCATATCTGCATCAACATATCCCTGTAGAGCAATGTTTGAACCACCAAAGCATAATGCTTGATTTGTGGTACCTCTTAAATATCTGAGAATCCATTTTACTGCCATCTAATGTTCTTTTCCTGGATTGTTCATGTACTTGATTACAACTCCCACTGCATGTGCAATATCAGGCCTTGTGCAGACCATTGCATACATTAAGCTTCCAACTGCTGATGCATATGGAAATTTAGACATATATTCCATTTCTTCGTGGGTCTTGGGGCGCATCTCCTTACTAAGTTTGAAATGGCTAGCAAAAGGTGTACTAACTGGTTTTGCATTCTGCATATTAAATCTTTTCAACACCTTTTGTATGTACTCATTCTAAGACAATGTTAATTTGCGATTTTTCCTATCTTTAGTTATTCTCATACCAAGGATTTGTTTTGTAGCTCCCAAATCCTTCATTGCAAATGAATTTTCCAATTTTCTTTTGAGCACATTTATTTCCTGCATGTTAGACCCTGCAACAAGCATATCATCTACATACAATAACAATATAATATAGCTTCCATCATTTTTCCTTTTCAGATAAACACAATGATCAGAGTGACATCTAGTATAACCCTGTTCAGACATAAACTTGTCAAATTTTAGATACCACTGCCTTGGAGCCTGTTTTAAGCCATACAAGCTCTTCTTTAACCTACACACTAATTTTTCTTTCCATTTGACCTCATATCCTTTTGGTTGCTCCATATAGATCTCTTCCTCCAAATTCCATGGAGAAATGTTGTCTTTACATCTAACTATTCAAGATCATAAATATTAAGTTGTCTTCTTTAGCTTTTAAAATAGATTCTGATTGAAATTAAATATTAACAACAGGAAGATATTTCATCAAAATGTCTGCCTTTCTTCAATGCAAACATACCACACAGTCTGAAACTTTTGACACCTGTTTTCCTCCATCTTCCCCACCTTCCAACCTAAACCATTTATATCGCAGTAGTTTTGCAACCGAATGGTTTTGCAGTCCAAATCAGGTTGCCTTCAAAGTCCATGTATTCTTCCATGTCTAGCCTCCGCTTCCTTCTACTGCTCTCCTTTCATTTGCTTCTTCACCATTCATTCCAGTTCTTGCATGATACAGTTAACAATAAATAATATAATGAAAAGTATGATTGAGGTCTACTTATCTACATTAGATCTTCCTTACACTTTAGGTGTTTGGCGAAGTTGCTGTTCTTATTGTGGTGGTTATGGTTATTGTGGTGGTTTTTGTTGTTGTGGCTGTTGATTATTATTATTTTCAAGCACCTTTACGTTTTTTGTGTTCTCATCAAGAACTGTATATTCTTTGTTTTCTTTTTCCTATTTATTTTCCTGCAACTGATTCTTATACAATACCTTTTCATTGAATATTACATCTCTGCTCCTAATGATTTTATGATTTTTATAATCATATAAGCAATAACCAAAATGATTAACACCATATCCAATAAAGGTACATTTCTTTGATTTTGCCTCAAGCTTGATTCTATTTTCTTTATTAATATGGACAAAGGCCTCACAACCAAAAGGCTTTAAAAAGAGTAGTTTATCTTTTTATTGTCCATGCCTCCTCTGGAATACCACCATCCAAGGAACTTGAAGGCCCTCTATTTATTAGATAAATAGCAGTATCTACAGCATCTGCCCAAAATTGTAAAGGCAATCCTGCATGCAATCTCATGCACCTTGCACGCTCCATGATTGTTCTGTTCATTCTTTCTGACACACCATTTTCTTGTGGTGTTCTTAGAACTGTCTTCTCTCTGCGAATTCCATGCTCCTAAGCAGTACACTGTCAAACTCTGTGAAAATATTCCTCATTTTGATTTGAGACACTTCAACTTCCTTCCTGTCTCAATCTCAACCAAAGATTTCCATTTCTTGAAAGTATCAAATACATCAGATTTATTCTGAATGCAATAAATCCATGTTTTTCTAGTTGCATCATCAATAAAATTAACATAATAACGAGAGCCACCAAGAGATGATACCTGAGCAGGTCCCCATACATATGTATGCACAAGCTCTAATTTTTCTCTCTTCTTTTCTTTCCAAACTCTGAGAAATATGACTCTCTTCTGTTTTCCATAAATGAAATTCTCACAGAAATCCAAATCAACATTCTTCAAACCCGGCAACAAATTTCTTGAGTGAAGAATCTTCATCCCCTTCTCACTCATGTGTCCGAGCCTATGATGTCATAGTGTTGCATCTGCTCCTTTGGAAGTTAAAGCATTAAAAGAGTTAGAAATACCATTGCATAAAAACAATGTACCAACCTTTTCGCCTTTTGCTATTACCAGGGCTCCTTTGGTGACCTTCCAAGTTTTATCCGTGAAAGTTGTCACACAACCTTCACCACCTAACTGCCTTGTTGAAATTAGATTTTTCTTCAGATTTGGAACATGCCTTACCTCCTTTAGTAGCCATTGGTTTCCATTCTGTTGTTTTACAAGAACTTTACCCATTCCAACAATTTTACAGGGTTTATCATCACTCAAACAAACTTGTCCAAAATATCCTTGAACATAGTCATGAAAATATTTCTTATCAGGTGTGGCATGGAATGAAGCCCCTGAATCTACAACCCAAGAATCAGTAACATTTTCGACAGAAAGAATCAAAGCATCTTGTAACATATCACCTGTCACATTTGCTTCATGATTGTTTTCTTGTTGTGTGTCTCCTTCTTTTCCCTTCCGAGATCTACAGTCTTTCTTTAGGTGTCCTTTCTTTCCACATTTCCTGCACACTAATCCCGATCTGGACTTGGATCTGCCTTTCCTTGATTTACTACGATATCCCGAGCTATTTCCTCTTTCCATTCTTCTTCCCCTAGACTCTGCACTCAAATCATTACCCGATGTCTCACCGGAGCTTTTCCGTTGCATTTCCTCGCTAAGGATAGCACTGACAACATCATAAAACTTTAAAGTACTAGATCCAGAGATAGAGTTACTAATGGCCATAACTAAACCATTCCAGCTTTCTGGCAATGAGCATAGAAATAACAGAGCTCTAACTTCATCATCAAAGTTTACCCCTACAGAACTTAACTGATTGGTAACTATATTAAAATCATTTAAATGGTCTGCAACAGATCAACCTTTCAACATCTTCATATTAAATAAATGTTTCATAAGAAATACCTTGTTTGAGGCTGAGGGTTTTTTATATAGTTTCACCAATGCCCTAATCAAACCCTCTATTGTTGTTTCCTTCGAAATATTGAAGGCTACCGACACCGCGAGGCACAACTGTACTGTTTCGAGTGCCTTTCTATCAAGAATCTCCCATTTTGCGTCTGTCATAGCTGTCAACTTCTTTGTTTTTCTGATCGATGGTAGGTACAGATCTTTCTGATACAGATAATCTTCCATCTGCATTTTCCACAGCGAGAAGTTTTGGCCGTTAAATTTCTCGACCCTAAATTTACCATCTTTCGCCATTTCTCCCACTCGAACCAGGAAAACCTTCTTTCCTGCGATTTTATTAGCCAAATAGACCTTCGAATCTAATACCAGTTGTTAGAAAATTAAATATTACGGAGCAATGAAACACATAAAATATGTGGAAAACACAAGCACACAAAACACATAAAACCAGAGAGACACAGATTTACGTGGTTCACCCAGTTTGGGCTACGTCCACCCCAAACAGCCAGTCCTTCCTTTCTATTATCTAGAAAAATGAAGAGACACAACCTATAGTAGATCCACTGTAATATCCTTTGTTCTATCTCACAGTCTCCCTCTCTATTTCTCGCTCCTAGAATACACATACCATACAAAGCCACAATACAATACCCTCATACAAGCGAGGGGGTGCTTTCTAAGGAAAAAAACCTTGAACTAAACACAACTTCTACCGTCAGATCATCCGCCTAATGAACGGCCTAGATTGACTAGAAATTACTATACTTTTACAAGGAAATTTTACATCTGTTTTTAGCTTCGGGGGCACTGCCCCCGAAACCCCCCGCCAGGGGGGGGTTCCATGAAGTCACAGCCGCCCCCCCTAGACCCCCAGGGTAGTGTTTAATTACGGGCGGCATTGCCGCCCCCATTAAGGTACAGGGGTCCAACGCTGTGATACAAAATAAACAAGATAATCAGGCTCCACACCCAACAAAATCGTTCTTCTTTGAGGCCTTGTAATTCATGTAGCGTTCCTTTAGTGAGTCCTCCTCTGATAGTTGGAGTGACGTTGAGGCTAAGAGGTTGGGTATGAAAAATTATGCTGGTACTACTGCTTCTTTATCATATACTAGCTAGAATGGTGTTTGGTTGTTCAGTCACTTTACCGTTGTTCGATATGCCCATAAAGTTGCTGGTATCTGCTCATCCCAGTCATCCCGTTGCACATTGCATATTTTTGTTAGGCCTTTCTCCATTATTTTGTTGAATGCTTCTACTGTACCATTGGCTTGTGGGTGATATAGACTGATTTTATGATGTTGTATCATGAAGCTTTCTAGCAGGGATTTAACGGTGTCATTGATGAAGTGTGTACCTTGGTCGCTGGTTAGGCTCTTTGGACAACCAAATCGGCTGATTATGTTTTCAAAGATAAACCTGGCAATAGTCTCTGTCGTGTAATTTTTTACTGGCATTGATTTTTCCCACCTTGTCATATAGTTTGTCGCCATTATTATGTACCTTTCCCGCGAGTGTCTTGCAGCTGGTGTAATTGGTCCTAAAAAATTGACTGCCCATTTTTCAAATGGCTATAGTAATTTTATCGGATGAAGTGGAAGTTCATCTCTTTGGGATGGCCGTCCCGTCTGCTGACATATATCACATTTCTTAACAAATTCTTTGTTGTCTATATGTACTGTCGGCCACCACAACCCTGCTTGTAGTACCTTTCTTGCCATCGGTTTTGCTCACACGTGTCCTCCCTCAACCCCACTGTGGAATTCCCATAGTACAACTTCCCTTTCATGGTCCATGACACATATCTGAAGAATATGGTCGAGTCCCATCTTATATAGGTGTCCTGCTATGAGTTGGTATTCTGCAGTACGAAATACCAAGTGTCTTTTTTGGACTGATGTATATTCTTGTGGACACTGCCCTGTCATGAGATAGGTTGCTATTTGGTCCAAATATTCTAGGATGGCTTCTACTCTGAAAAGATCAGCGTCTGGTAACTGATCATATAGATATCCTCCATTTTCTCCATTTTCTAGTCGAGACAGGTGATTGGGTCCTACGTTCAATCTTCCGAGCTTTACGATCACCTCGAAGGTGAACTCTTAGAAGAGTAAGAGCCATTTGTAGATTCTTCCTTCTAAGACCATTTTGTTTACCAAATATTTCAAAGCTGAGTGGTTTGTAAAAAAAATTAAACATACCTCCCAACAGGTAGTGGCAGAACTTCTGAAGGTAATACACCATTTCCAATGCCTCCTGCTCTGTTGTGGTGTAGTTCTGTTCTGCTGTGGACAATTTTCGACTTGCAAAATATAACGGGTGGTCAATTGAAGTGTCCCCTGGTTGCGCCAAGAATGCTCCAACAGCAATGCTGGAAGCATCGATGTGCACATGAAATTGTTTGTCCCAATTCGGGTGAACTAATATTGGCGCACTTGCTAATTTTTATTTCAGATTATTCAGGGCTGTTCTGCAATTCTCTGTCCAGTGAAATTGCTCAAAATTCTGTAACAACTTCTCTAAAGGGGCTGTTATCTTCGCATAGTTGCGGATAAATCGCCGGTAGTAACATGTGTGGCCCAACAGTGATCTCAACTGTTTTACCGTCTCTGGTGCCTCCATGTTGACTATCGCTACTACTTTGGTTGGGTTGACACAAACTCCTTGGGTACATACCACGTGTCCTAGAAGTGTTCCAAACTGTACTACAAAGATGCATTTCTTTAGGTTCAACGAGATCTGAAGTTGCCTACATCTATCAAACATTATTCTTAATAACGTTGCATGGTATTTTAATAAGCTGTAGACTGTCCAGTCATTTATATAGACCTCTAAGAACTTGTGGATGTAGTCCCAGAAAGCAGCTATCACAATACGAGAAAATACTCCAGGTGCATTTTTCAATCCGAATGGGATCACATTATATGCGAACGAGCCCCATTCGGTGGTGAATGTTGTCTTTTTCTTATCTTCCTCTGCTATCTGTACTTGATGGTATCCTGAGAATCCATCAGTGAACTAATACACCTCATTTGCCGCAACATTTTCTAGGACCTCATCACTAAATGGAGTGGGAAATGGGTCATGGATACAGGCATTGTTTAAGCTCCTGTAATCGACACAGACTCGGATCTCAGAATTCTCCTTTTTATTCCATATAACTATAGGACCTACCCATTCTACTTTCTCTACTGGGAATATTAATCTTGCCTTTAACATCTTGTCGATCTCTGCCTTAACTTTTTCCTTCACCCTTGGATTCAGACGATATGGTCTATGTTTCACAGGCCTTGTGTCAAGATTCAATATTATCTACATCTCCCCCATAGCCCCTTTTATTCCCTTTAGATCTGCTACCGTTGAAGGGAACAAGTCCTCATACTCTTGCAACAGATTGTATATCTCCCTAGTTGTCTGTTCATCCCAATAATCTCTAATTGTCGCTAGTTTTGGCTTATCTTCTGTTCCAATATTTAGTTTTTTGGTTTTTAATGGTAGCAGGTGAATCCCTTATGTCGTTGGTTCTTCTTTAATATCCCTCTCCCCTTCCGTTTCTTCAAAATACAAATGCCGAAGATCTTCTAGATTATCATCATCCCTTTCGCTGTTTATCTATTGACATGATACCTTTTTTCTGACGCTAAGGTTCGGAAGTGGCTGCTCCTACTCCTTTATAATTTCTGGGAAGAATAGTACCTTATTTATAGCTTGTAAAGCTTGTGTGACTGGTTCCATTTTTCCTTCGAACAAGAAGCATTGTGTGAAGTTATCCGCAACTTCCCACCATGTGCTGGTCCCTCTTTTCTTTTCTTCTGTCAAGTACCAGGCCCGTGGAATCAAGTCTAGAGAGTGGATAAATCTGTGTACCCATAGCTCTTCTGGATATTATCCTGCAGCTCCCATTGATCCACACATTCCTTTAGATGGTTTATGGGCTTTGATTCCCCTTGTTATTTCTCTTTTACCCGAGGTCCTTCCTCTTCCTTAAATCTCACTTTCAATTCTTACGCAACCCTGCTCCATTGCGACAGTGAGTTGCGGTGGTTACTCCACCATCTTGCCGATGTGGACTATAATGCCACGTCCATTAGTGGTACCCTATGTCCTTCTGGTACCCTATCTTCTATTTCTGTTATGAAAATGTCTACATTGTTCATATTGGATAAAGTTGGGTAATCCCTTACCTCAGTTCCGATCCAATTGATTCTGCCGATGTTGGCGCTTCTCCTTGTATTGGTCTCATACCCTCCTTTATGCCAATCATTACAAGCTATTTCTGAGCCTAATTATGAGCTTTGGATACTTCTCCAGCTTACAGAGCCGCTTGCTGTTGGGTTGATGTAATCCTCCCTTCTCCCTGCGGTCATTTGATAAAGATGGTCCATCAACTGAACATCTCCTCTATTGTCTACAGTATCTGTGTATCTTGGACCTTGATATGGGTCGATTGGCTGAGTGACTCTGACTTCCCTGTCCTCAAAGATCATCAGTTCTTTCTTTAGATCTATTATTGCATAATTTTCAAAGGCCCAGTCAATTCCTAACAATGCAGGGTAAGGAGCTTTATCCCCCATGATGTTGTTGACCTCAAAGTCCGTATATGTCTTTACTCCTGCAATATCAACCTAAAATTCCTCCAGTCTGCCTATGGGCACACTGCAGTACTAGTTTTCCATCCGAAGTTGGATTGTTGATTATGTTAACCTTGGCTTTCCTAATGCTTCCCAGGTTTTTCTTGGTAAAATATTGACATCGGATCCCAAATCAAGCATGGCGTCTTTAATTTAAAAACTAGCAAGATGGGTGTTTACTCATAACTCTTTTCCTATCCTTCTTTATTTATTTTCACCCTTTGTACATAATTCTGGGTTGCGTCGGATGATTCCCTTTATCTCATGTTCTTATGCACCACTCCTTCTAGGTTCTGCTTTAGCTGCTCCAACATTGGTGCATTGTTAACAATCTTCAGGAATGGATGGAATCATTCTTGAATGATAGTAGTTGAGTTGGCTTGGTTTTTTTTGTTTTCCTGTGTTTGTTGTAACTCAATACCTTTGTTTCCCCCCAATTGGGCAAATGTTTCTACTGCCTCTTAGAAAATTTTATTTTGTCTTTCTGGTTTGATCAATGGTTTTGGGGATGCTGGCCTGATCAATTTTATTGGGTCCACTGTACGTGCATATTCCCCTGTTCTCTTGCCTCCTCATGTCACTATTTCCATGCTATGCACTGTCTGAGTCTCCACTATCCTGGGCTTTGCATTTACTAGATTTGTTCCCCTTTGTCTAGTTCTTTCCTCCCATCTTTTAATGAGCGCAGGGCAATCATCTGTTGCATACGTGTTAACCCAGCACTGGGAACACCAGGGTCTTATATGAAGTGGGAATTCCCTAGCTAAGTGTCCTTCTTGGTCATAGTTGTAACATCTTACTGGACCTCTACCCCCTACCCGGCCTCCTCTCATGCCTCCTCTTCCTCAGGGAGTCTCATTCACTCGGTATGAAGGCCAGTCCAATCGTTTTGCCAATGCATCCAAAGCTATACATTGCTCTGTGCTATATGTTGTTGAGGCATAGAACTCACAGTATGTGTTATTCAGAACGGTGGAATACTTTTGCAAAATAGGGCATAGGCGAGGTGGGTGACCCTTGTTCTTACATAATTCATAATATTCAGTAGTGGTTGGACTTTGTTACACAGGGAACCCTATGTATTATTGTTGCAGAGGATATATTCCCTGGGTGTTTATATGCGCCACTCCTCCCATTGGTGGAGCCACCTGTGCCCCTGCGGCCGATGTCCCCCCATTTTGACCCCGCAAACGAGGACATTCGGATACCACATGTCCTTCCATTAGACAGTGTGTGTACCATACATTTGGTCTTGCTGGACGCATTGGTTGAATTTCCTTGAGTTTCTCTATCAAGCTCGCTATTTGATGCTGCAACCCCATTATAGAAGGGTCTTGTACTAATGTTCCTCCCTTAAAATCTTGTGGATAACCCACCATGGCTTCTATCTTCATTGCTTGCTCCAGTGCGTCCTGTAACGTCTCTATCTTCTATTGAGTTAATGGATTTATTGTCAAGGGTAGTAAAGCTTTGATGAACCAATCCCTCTGATGTTTCGAATCAATTGGATAGCTGAGTTTTCCAATCACATATTTGAATATCCACATCAAATCCCAAGCAGTCTCTCCTTCTTGCTGCTTGATTCCCCACATTTCTGACAGACCCTACTGGTCTGTTTGGGGTAGTTTGAACTCTTTAACGAAGTCCCTCTTCACATCTACCATCGCTGGATTCTGATGAGCTTCAGACCGCTTTATAAACCAGTGTAGCGCCCTCTCCCTAAGAGTGGTTTGAAATTATATCAACTTCCCCGTGTTTGGTGTCTACCGTGCCTTCCATATGGCCTCGTAGAGGTACCAGTGCTGTTCCACATCGTCATTACCCCCCCAAGAGAAATATGGGTACCGAGTAAGTGATCCTGCCATGTTCACTTGAGTAGGCGTTACTAAAATGAAGCTGTTGGTTCCTAGTTGTGAGATGGTACCACTAGCAATTCTACTACCATTGTGTATTATTGCTAGAGACTGAATACTATGCAACTTAATTAATTCAAGAAACTTAACAAAAATTTCACTTAGTGGTTGGTAAAGCACCAGGGGAAGTTTGGGACTAGAGCTACTTGAAATTTGGCGAATAGGAGTACCTTGAGATATGAACGCCGACCTTTCTTAGAATAGTTGCTCCATTGCAACGTGCAACTCCACATCGGACATCTCCTCGGGGTGCGCGTTTGCATCTTCTTTTCTAGAATTCTCTCCTTTCCCCTTCTGGGCTGGGTTCCTATACACCTGCCGAACTTCTTTAACAGTCCCCCCTATATCTTGGGGACCCACCTGAATTTTTGCTTCCTTCGTCATCTGAGGCGCCTCCTCTTTGTCCTTTCGACCACTTCCCTGTCTCTTCAAATCCTTTATCACCCTTTTCTCACCACTTCTCAGTAATTTTCTCCCTCCGATGTGCTCGTCGCTCCCTTAGCCTATTAGAGGTCTCGACATCCATACCCCCAGTCCAATTTTTTTTCAATGTTCTTGTAGCATCTCTCCCTCAGTCCCTTCCCCCAGAACTGGAGTTTTATGCTTCCATCTCAGATTTTTGGAACCCCATTAGTCCTTCATCTACCATCAAGGCTTTAATCCACAATGGAATCTCCTTCAGCAGCTTCCCCCATAACCCGTATTTGAATATATCCTCTGCCCTCGAAAAGGACTGGCAACACTCCAATGCAAACTCCACTATGTATCCGTCCAAGGTAGATTCCACCCAGTAATCTACAGCTCGAGTCAGCTCGGTATTTAACCGATGAAGGGCCACCAGATATCTGTGCACCCACTTGTGACTGAATTTCTACGACTTTATTTTGGTTAGTTTAGTCTAGAGCCTTCACAACCAGTTGTAGAGTTCTTTTGGGAACTTTCCCCGAAAGATCTCATAAACATCGTTGGCGGATTCAGAAAATAGAACCAGATATTTGACCGTTTTCTCCCTCTGTTGTCTCATCTCGACTTGCTGAGTGATGACCTGGTCTAAGTGGTCATCCCTCCAGCTTCGTATTTCTCTTTCAAAGATTCGAGATACCATGATCTAGCTCCCACATGAAATTTCGGGTCTCGACAACGGAACCATTTTTTGGCGAGGAAAAAGGTCTCTTAAGCAAGACCCAGGTTTAGATTAGAGGCCAATAAGGATTTCTGTTGTAGTCTAGCACCACGCCAACATTTTCACCCTCCTTCGAGGAGCAGAGAGTCTCACCCGAGGCATACCGTGACCTTTGTAAGGTTGGGAGTAGATTGATATCAGTCTAGCAGATTAAATATATATGAACCAGAACTATCTCAGAGCCTAAGCAAATGCAACACTAACTGGGTGATATTCTTTAGAAGCGCATTCAGAAAGACAATCAATAAATTTTTTAAAATACTACCATATCAATCAATCTGGATTAAAAAATATATTGGGAACTTCAAACTCTGATCATATTATAATTCACTTATCGGCAACAGACCATTATAATGCTCCTTAACATGAGCTTTAACCAAACATATTACAAAGAGTCCTATCTGGTGGATTAGAACATAGAGATACAGAGAGATAGAGAATGGAACAACATGAACAGACCTCTCCTACAACTCCTGTTCCTTCATTCCATCTTTGACAACCTCCTTTCCCTGCTGGCTGGCTGCCTATTTGTTCTGCTTCCAGCGAAACTGACAGTTCTTCCTTTATTCTCGCTTGGCTATCTTCTACCTCTCTCTGTTCATCCGGAGTTCTCCTGCTTATCTCCTGCCACATTCTTATACCATCTGTTCTTGATCCCGAAATAGTCGTGCCACCTATTATTCATTCCTTCGCAACCTTGATAGCTCCCCACCTACCATGGGTGTGTCCCACGAAATACTATCCGCAACTAAAAACTGTTTGATTTCAAAACAAGGGCCCCAACAAGGAGGTTGGATGTTCGAAACTCTGAAGCTCCATAAAAATTTTACTCAACCATTTCGAGGACACGTGGTGGCCTGGAGGCTTGCCATGTGTCGCTCAACCATTGGTTAATAAAAAAACATCGAATGATCCAAATTAAGCCGTACCACCAACATCCAATGGCTTAGAACATGCCACGTGGCTCCATCCTATTGGCTTAGAAAAAATGGAATATTCCAAGGATATTCCTGCTGACTGTACCTACATTCTAACTTGGCATCCAGTCACCAAAATTTTATTGTTTAGGAAAACGAACAAAATGTGATATCTTCCTTATACGACATCGGTTTTTCGAATTGTTCACGCCACCCGAATCAAAACAATGAGACCTTTCCGGTTGCTCAGGTTTGGAACTGTTTCAAGCACTTTAATTTTTGAGCATAAGACTTGATCTCCTGATCACACCTCCCCACTCGGAAGATTTTGGACCCCAAAATCTCTCTGGAATACTGAACATGAAGATGAGGACATTGTGTCCCCACTCTTCCTTATGGCGATTTTTTGCTGTATTAGCCTTGAACTTGTGTCGATTCCTAAGCAAGTTTCTTCGCCATTGTACCATGCCTTTTTGAAACCAGCAATGAAAATTTATGAATCCTGTGCCTTCTTTGTCAAGTTGATTTGCCTTCTCTTAGACCTTTGCAACTTCTTGCACCGACACTTTGTTTTCAGCACTGTTCAACACCAATGTCATCTGCTACAACTGCTTGTCATCTTATTTCAAAGACAACTTGCTTTCAAACTGAAACAACTCATTACATACATCATCATTTTTTTGAAAAGGATTGTGTAAAACTTACCTTTGTTTAATCATCATCAATTTCAAATTTTGGCTTGCATTGACGAGCCTCTTCATCTTCCCTGCATTAACTAAAGAAGTGTCTAGTTTTTTGCGATGAGCTCTCACAATATACTCCTTGCCATCTAGCAATAAATGGTATTTGTTCTCATGGCGATGGAAGATTTATTTCCTATCATACAAGTAAGGAATTCCCAACACCATGCCCATTATATCAAGCGGAACAACATCTAATTCATCTGTGTCAATGAAATGTGCAATTTTTGCAAAGCGCAACATGCACTTGTTTGAAACCTGTAAATTTGCATCCTTACAAATCCAACCAAGTGGATATGGTTTTGGATGTGGAATGGTATCAAGATTAATTTTCTTGACCAAGTCTTCAGATATTAAATTTTCTTGTGACCCACTGTCAAACAATGTGTCAACCTTGGTATGTTTGGAAATGACCCTCACATGAAATAGTTCAATTCTCTTTTCTTCATTTGGAGCTTGTATGTGACAGTTAGAAATACTATAACTAGGTTTATTTTCAATATCTTTCTCCTTCATATTCTTTAGCCCCATAGCTATAATTTTTGTTTCATCTCCTAAATCTGAACCTAGGTCTTGTTTAACTATTGCAACAATTTTTCCTTTTTCCTTGGCTTTCTCTTTGGCCTTCAAACTTTCTGGTTTCAACTCTGGATGAAGTTTCCAACAATGGTCCTCATCATGGCTAGTTTTAGAACAATGTTTGCAGAAGAATTTTCCCTTCTATTTTCTAGTATTTGCATTTATCTTTTTCTTCCATTTGCCTTTAAACTTATTTTCCCCATTCTCATCTAAGTTTTGTTTTCCCCTTGCCTCTAAATGTGTTGCTTGAACAAAAACCTCATCTGGGCTTGTAGGGTTAAACACGAGGATTGTATGTCTTAGGTAGGTATGTAAGCCTCCTAAATTATTGAGCAAAGTGTCTTGGCTATGCAAATATACTCCTAATAAAAGAGCTCTTCTCCTAAATTCTTGAGTATACACTTGTACATTTTGTCCTTTCAATTGTTTAAAATTTTTCCAGTCCATTATGGCTTTCTGCATGTGAGCTAATGGATAAAAATTTTGTTTTATTGCAGTAATGAAATCAGTCCATGATAAAATAATCTTACCATATTTCTTGATCTCCTCCTTTGTCTTGGCTTCCGAACAAACAAGAGCTGCACCTTCCATTATCAATGAAGCAGTTGGATTTTGGTGTCATCATCATGAAAATTTTGGATTCTTAAATAGACCTCTAATTTCCTAATCCAATTATCTAGATTTTATGCATTAAATTCACCATCAAACATTTCCAATTCAAACTTAACATCAAGTTTTAGAAAAGGAATTTTACTAGTGTTATTTGACTTATATGGCCGATGTACTGAAGACGAAGTAGAGGATGATGAGGATGAAGATGAGGGTGATGATGGAAACTTCCCACTGTCTCCATTTCCTCCATTACCCTTATTGGATTTATCTTGATCATTGTGACCTCTTGGTGATCCCTGACCTTCCTTGTGAAGTTTGGATCCTTCTCCTTCTAGTCTTTCATTCCTTTATTGATAAAGGACTCTCACCATTTTAGTCATGTCAAGGAATGATTTCCTGAACACTCTTTCTTCCTATTTGGGATCCATATCTTAATGAGTTTCTTCTTCTCCTGGAGGCATGCTTGATGCTGCTTTTGCTTCTCTTGGAGGTGAAATAGGTGGTGGAGAATGTGGCAATCTTGCCCTCCTTTGCTGTAGCTCACTTTGAGAACCACTTGCTTCCACCAATTTGCCTTCTCCTCTCTTAAGATTGAGCCTTGTAAGCATGAAAACCCTTGCAAACAATTAATAGATCCTTGCACATAAAAACACCATAGATTAAACTCTAGCTTTGATACCAATCTGAAAGGAGTGTATCAATTCTACTATTCTAAGTGTCCTTTCAGTAACATAAACATGTACAATTTGTCTCGATATGTTTGCTTAAGGAATGAAAGTTTTAACCATGAAATATAGATGAATTAGTGAACTTTAAGCATGTAAATAAGCCTTAAAAACACTGAAAAATAGTGTATAACAGAGAAAAACATTCACACATAAGTTTTATACAGTAGGCATGATGAAGCAGTTCATCCCTCCTGGGCTACATCTGCTGGTCCATCTCCCAATTGCATGTCCCTCTTTGTCATTATACTCAAAATTGTAAATTACATATGTTTGAAGGCCTCTAATGGCTATTTTCTCTACACCAATGGCTCCAGAATTCTCAAGTTAGTCTAGGTAGACTCTTGTTGCACCAAAATTGGTCGAAAATTGACCTCTCCCTACCTTTTTCCCTATGTTAGCTAGAAAATCTCCACTAACTATGGAGAACTGCAGTTAACTGTCACTAAAAGTAGGTAAAACCCTAAATTTAGGGTCACGCTCCAAATTGATTGGATAGTTAAGTTAAGCATTAAATTTAGAGGGCGGGGTGGTCACATACCTACCCTGCCGTAACCTCCTTGGCTAACCGTTTGAAACCCCGCCATACAAAGGAGCACAGAACCCAGAATGGGTATGATTCCACCCAACCACCACCATTCTTGATGTATAAACATGTGACCACTTCACAATTAATTAACCACCATTAACCATTTGTAAACTTCGCGCATACAGTCTTGGAACTTGGACTTTGCAGTTCCGTAGACCATGGCATAACATGCCATATTACTCTGCCATGTGACCGGTGCACTTCTTCCACCGGAGTTAACGCTTACATGATCGTCGTCCCAAACGTTTAATGTTGGGGTTGATATTACATGTGACCAAGCCTTGAACCTAACCACCTAGTTTATGGTTTCAATAGCCGCCGGATGGAGTGGAGGCCACGGTTATGGCACAAGGCAACATGCGAGGGGGGGCTGGCCTCCCCAAACCCCTGTATGAAAAACTTGTAACCCATAAAATGAAGCGGTGACCCTATATGGTTAAGACACAATGTATATGCGAGTTGGTAAAGGATCTTTGTTGCGGGTAGGAGGTCGGTTTTTTGAACCTCTGGAGCTCCATAAAAATTTTACTTAACCATTTTGAGGACACGTGGCAGCCTATGGGCTTGCCACATGTCGCTCAACTATTAATTAATAAAAAACCATCGAATGGTCCAAATTGCGCCATACCACCAAAATCCAATAGCTTAGAACATGTCATGTGGTGCCATCCCATTGGATTAGAAAAAATGGAATATTCCAAGAATATTCCTGCTGACTGTACCTGCATGTTGGCTGGGCATCCAGTCACCAAAATTTTGCTGTTTGGGAAAGTGAATAGAACACGATATCTTCCTCATACAACATCTGTTTTTCGAACCGTTTGTGGCACCAGAATCACAACGACGAGACCTTCCAAGTCGCTCAGGTTTGGACCTATTTCGAGCACTTTAGTTTTTGAACATAAGACTTGATCTCCTGGTCAATAAATAAGCACTCGGGGCTTCTGGTGTAATGGGACCACAAAGTTATAATGTGACAATGTTTAAGAACTTTGGTCCATGTTTAAGGCCTTTGTGTGAACGACTTAGCAACATAGTTTAAAGTCCTTTGGGGATAAAAACAAAGTGATGGTGGGATAGTTATATAGCTTTAGCATTAAAATGGGTCGACAACTTAAAATCAATGTTTATGTCATATTTTTTGAAGCACTAATTTTTTTATAAAAGGCTTTAATGAGTAGGAAGCTCCAATGGTTGAAAGGATATATTTGGAGGCAAATTTTGTCAGAAAGCTAAGTTTTGAGATGCGCAAAATTTAGAAGGAGCACCGCTAAATGCTGTAAAAATTCTAGAATATCAGAATTAAGTAGTTAAGATTAGTTTTTATTGCATAAAAATGTAAGGAGACTTAGAATAATTGAAGAGAAGAATCAAAAGACTTGATAGAAGAAATAAAAAGGAAAAAAAAATTCATGAAAGCATTAAAGTGCAAGGTGACTAGAGAGAAAAGAAATAAAAATATTCGTCCAAATGATTTAAAATCATAATTGAATTTGCATGATGGATGCAAATGTATTAGTTGTGTGTGTGAGAGAGGTTTTTGGTGCAACGAGATGAATAGTTTTAATATGCCTCAAAGGTGAATCAAAGATCAATTTTTGTGTCTGAAATGTGCTTGAGAAGGAAAAGAATGAATTGGTGAATGGTGTTTTGATGTATTTAGCAAAGATGTTTTTATGGTGAAATTAATAATTGCTAAGGATTTATGCTGCTATGTGTTTGATGGTTTGTTCAGTAATCAAAGTATGTTGAAGGTATTTTATTTATGGTGTTCAAGGTGAGTGGTTGATGTGAGAAATTTATTTTTTTATGGAAGAAGTGGCCTATTGATCTAAATTTGAAAATGGATGAAAGATGGATCAGTAAGGCTAACAAGTGGTAGCTTGCTTCTTTTAGGGTCCTATGATTCATAGGATAAATTTTTGATTATCTATAAAGTTTTGTTATATAGAATTTTGTAAGTAATATTCCATTATGTAAATTATTTCCAAAGAAGATAAAAAATAAATTACAAAAGGGGATACAAAAATAGAAGGAAAAATCAAAATATGAGAAAAATGAAAAATAAAAAAAGGATGAAAATGCCCCAAAAGAAAAATCAATGTGCAAGTCTAAATGCCACTTAAAAATTAGTTTCTGTATTTCTTTAGAAAAAAATGAATAATGTGCTACTAGTTAAAATGCCACATTGTAGTTTGATAGATGGGATTAGAAGCTTAGTCACACTGCTTAAGCCTGATTAATATTGATTGATTATAATTAGTATAGATACTTAAAATTTTTAATCGCACAGTGTAATCGTGATTAAAAATAGAATACTTAAGATTGAATAAATTAAACCATATTTTTTAAACATGGTTTAATTAGATTAATATTTGAATTATATTAATGTATAAAGGCAATTTGTAAAGTATAAGCACTAATTTTTATGTAATAAGGTGGACACGACAAGGTTTGTCATTTTACGATAAAGCACGCGCAACATCTGATGGTCAGGATTTGGCCCACCCGGATCAATGACGGGCCCTCCACTTTGGATACCCCAACCCATTCGACCATTAACCATGGGGTGTGGGTCTGAAAAAGAGGCTTATCGCTCTATGACATGCAAAACACTGATACGGTTCATACCCCCCACCCCCGCCCCCCCTAAAAATTTCCTACCGCCCCATCCCAACCCCCCCCCCTGAAAACCACCCTTACCACTCCCTCCTATCAAAAGAGCCGTTGACCCTCGCTGCCACATCTCTCCCTCACATCCACTCCCTATTTCCACATCTCCCCCTATCGTCCACTCCCCTACTTCCACGTCCCCCCCTCACATCTACTCCCTAATACCTTCATGATCCAGTGGATCAATTTTATGACCAATATTAAATTTTTTCAGAATGGAATGAAACATGTGCACTTGCGTAGATATCGTTGTTTTGAATTTGGCGCAACCTTTTTCACAAAAAACCGACTTCGTATTCTCCTGCAATCACATTCTCTTCGCTTTGGGAAACACTAAAAAAAAAATTTCTTTCTAGATGACAGGGTTGCTCAGTTAGCAGTCCATACAGTTGACTGGACTGTTGACCGATGACTGGACCATTGACTGAAATTGATGGGACAATCAGGACGCGCCACTTGTCATTTGCAGATTGGTTGAAATTTGGGGCTATTTTATTGGTTGTTGGTGTTTGTTATGTAGACCAATTGGAGGTTGTCATGTGGCACCTCGGTGGCCACTAAAATTTTGTTAAGTTTAGGTGGCACCTTCGCTGGATTCAAACGATGGACCTCCCACCAGCTAACCACCAGTCTTACCGGTATACCACCGCCGCATTTGTTATTGTCATATAGATTGTTAGGTCCCTATATTACTAGTATAGTCCCTTATTGTTGTAACCCCCATTTTGTTATTATTGTGCCCTTAAATTATTATTGTTAGGTCGGCTAGGATTACATTGTGGCCCACTAGGATTACATTATGGCCCCATGGACTCCTATATATAGAAAGGAGGTTTTGGAAATTGTATCATCCAAGAATTGTTCATTTATGTAATGTATTGGAGGTTTCCCCCTCGAAGTGGCTCATTTCTAAGGCGTTGATATCTCTTTTCTTCTCTTTTGGAGCTGGTTACACAACATTTGGTATCAGAGCTTTGGATTCTAGGGTTTCGCTGCTCCAAACAGGTCATCGTGGCATTTTCGCTATAACTTTTTTTCTACGAAGTTTCAGAAGCTGAAATTTTTAGGGTGCGAAGCCGAAATCCTGAGGAAGATTGTCTAAAAATTTTAGAGCTTGGTTCGCAATATTTTCGGAGATATGATCTGTGGAAGTTAGGTCTTTTTTCAGGCTCCTAAACAGGTCATCGTGGCATTTGCGCTATAAAAATTTTTCTACGAAGGTTCAGAATCTGAAATTCATATGGTGCGAAGCTGAAATCCTGAGGAAATTCATCAAAAAATTTCAGAGCTTGGTTCGCAATATTTTTGGAGATATGATCTGTGGAAGGTAGTGCTTTTTCAGGCTCCTGAATTTCATCTCAAAGAGGTGATCGTGGGAAAAGTTCAATAACTCTCTCTCTGAGCAGTGGATTTGAGTTCCGTAAAAATTGGTCGCAAGCACACGGACTGTAGTTTCTTGGCTATCAATTTCAGAGACAAAGGATGAAACAGTGAGACGTGGCAAGTCCTACAAGTTTGCTCTACTGAACTAGTCCAGAATTAGGTCATTGTGGGAGATTGGACACAACTTTGTCTTGGGGAATCCAAATTATATCATACCTATGGCATTTGAAAGAAGCTTCAGAGGGCTACTACAGGGCTGAATTTCAGATATTGAAGATTTTAAATTACAGAGATAATTCAATTTCAATATCGAGCTCCTCAAAGCAAGTAGAAGGTGTGTATTTTTTTTTCCGAATTGCATAAGTCTTGTTTGAAGAATCAAGTTGAATTGATTCCAAGGGCATATTGTAGAATAGGTATCAATATTGGATTCTAAAATGGCCCCTAAAAAGAATTCAACACCCATTAAGCCTTCAGAAGTCTCTACCATGACTCATGAAGATGAAGAATTGCAACATGATCTATCAAAATTACAAGAGCAAGTGCAACAAATTTCACTCTCGCAAAAAGCAACAAAAAATGAAATGGAAGTTTTGAAGAAAGGCGTGGAAGTGAAGATGGACGGTTTAAAGAAAGGCATGGAAGCTAAGATGGATGGCGTGGAAGTGAAGATGGACGGTTTGAAGAAAGGCGTGGAAGCTAAGATGGATGGCGTGGAAGCTAAGATGGATGGCGTGGAAGCTGGCCACAATTTACATGGAGCAATTTATTTTACCAAGTTGGATCTTCGTTCAGGATATCAACAAATTAGAATGAAGACTGAAGATATTCCAAAAACAGCATTTCGAACTCATGAGGGTCATTATGAATTTTTGGTCATGCCTTTTGGCCTTACCAAGCACCTTCTACATTTCAAGGGTTGATGAATTCCATTTTCAAACCCTTCCTTAGAAAATTTGTGCTAGTATTTTTTGATGATATACTAATCTACAGCAGGTCTTGGAAGGATCATGTTGAACATGTTGACAGGGTGCTCAAACTATTGCAGGAGAAACAATTATATGCAAAACATCCAAATGTTTCTTTGGAGTACAAGAGGTGGAATATCTGGGTCATATTATATCTCACGAGGGTGTTAAAGTAGACCCTAACAAAATTAAAGCCATTAAGGAATGGAAAGTCCCCAAGAAAATAAAGTAGTTGCGAGGATTTCTTGGGTTAACAGGCTATTATCGTAAGTTTGTTAAGAATTATGGGAGAATAGCAGCACCTCTAACAACATTATTGAAGAAAGATGCATTTTCATGGACTCCTGAAGCAACTAAGGCCTTTGAACATCTTAAAGAGGCAATGTGCCTAGCACCGGTCTTAGCTACGCCAGACTTCACAAAAACCCTTATTGTGGAATGTGATGCCTCAGGAAATGGAATTGGTGTAGTTTTAATGCAGGAAGGAAGACCCATTGCTTTTGAAAGTCATCCAATCAAAGGAAAGTATTTACAGAAACCTATTTATGAGAAGGAAATGTTAGCAATACCGCATGCACTAAAGAAATGGAGAACTTACCTAATGGGAAGACACTTCAAGGTAAAAACTGATCATGATAGTCTTAAACACTTTTTGGAACAAAGACTATCTTCAGAAGAGCAACAAAAATGGGTCACAAAGATGTTGGGTTATGACTTTGAAATAATCTACAAAAAAGGAAAGCTTAATGTTGTTGCGGATGCACTCTCAAGAAAGAATGAAGAGGTGGAAGCATTGCTTTGTGCCATTTCTATTATCCAACCAGATTGGATAACCGAAGCAAGAGATGAATGGAAGAAGGACAAGGATGTATGGACACTCATTCAAAAGTTGCAGCAAGATCCTAGTACATCTGATACATTTAGTTGGAAAAATGATTCCTTATGGTACAAAGATCCCTTATATCTTTGTAAGAATTCCCAACTAAAACAAAAGATTCTTCTGGAATTGCACACTTCTCCTTTAGGAGGACACTCAGGATTTTTAAAAACTTACCACAGGGTGAAGAAAGAATTTTTGTGGGATGGCCTTAAATCTGATATTCGAAAGTTTGTGGCGGAATGTTTGGTTTGCCAGCAGAATAAAGTGGAAACAATTAAGACCCCAGGACTTCTACAACCTTTATCCATTCCAAGTCAACGTTGGGAGGAGATTTCAATGGATTTTATCACAGGTTTACCTAAGTCCGAAGGAAAGAGTGTCATCATGGTGGTAGTTGAAAGACTTACCAAGTATGCACACTTTTGTGCATTATCTCATCCATTTAAAGCAAGTACAGTTGCTACTACATTTATGGATAGAATTCAAAAGCTACATGGAAGCCCAAGGGTTATCGTGAGCGACAGAGATCCCATTTTTACTGGAAATTTTTGGACGGAGTTATTTTCTTGTTTGGGTACTCAATTAGCTCATAGCTCATCTTATCATCCTCAATCTGATGGTCAAACTGAGATAGTAAATAAATGTTTGGAAGGATATCTTCGTTGTTTTGTATCCGATAAACAAACACAATGGGTCAAGTGGTTACCTCTCGCTGAATGGTGGTATAACACTTCCTTCCATACCGCAGCAAAAATGACCCCATTTATGGCACTTTATGGATATCATCCACCATCCATCACATCATCTTTAAGGGAAAACTCGAAGGTTCAAGCAGTGGAAGATCACATCGAGCATCAACAAGAAGTTCTCCAACTCTTAAAGGATAACCTGAATTTGGTACAAAATCGAATGAAACAACAGGCAGATCAACATCGCAGCGAGAGAAGTTTTGATGTAGGAGATTGGGTATTTTTACGGCTACAACCATACAAACAAATGTCCCTCAAGCAAGCTAAGAAGGATAATAAATTATCACCAAAGTACTATGGTCCTTACAAGGTGTTGCAAAAGATTGGTACTATGGCATACAAATCGGAGCTTCCTGCTTCTTCGCGAGTACATCCAGTTTTCCATGTTTCATGCTTAAAGAAGGTTATAGGTGAAAATCTTCCAGTTCAAACAATATTGCCAGAACTTGATGAGGAAGGAAAATCATATTGGAACCTGAAGCGGTCATGAAAACAAGAACTCGACAGCTACGGAATCGATCAATTTCAGAGTATCTCATCAAGTGGAAGAACTTACCCACTGAAGATTCTACATGGGAGGATGAGAATTTTATACAAAAGCACTCAGAGCTACTCAAGCGTTGAGGACAACACTTTTTTTGAAGGAGAGGGGCATGTTAGGTCCCTATATTACTAGTATAGTCCCTTATTGTTGTTAGTGTAACCCCCTTATTGTTATTATTGTACCCTCGTAACCCCCATTTTGTTATTATTGTGCCCTTAAATTATTATTGTTAGGTCGGCTAGGATTACATTGTGGCCCACTAGGATTACATTATGGCCCCATGGACTCCTATATATAGAAAGGAGGTTTTGTAAATTGTATCATCCAAGTATTGTTCATTTATGTAATGTATTGGAGGTTGCCCCCTCGAAGTGGCTTATTTCTAAGGCGTTTATATCTCTTTTCTTCTCTTTTT